>OY856411.1:320176838-320364338 GCA_963693085.1 Alisma plantago-aquatica | reverse complement strand
TTCTGCTTGTTCCTGATATTCTTCTATTATTTCTTCTTTAGTCTGATTCTGTGTCTGAGAAATAATAGATTGATCCATCGGATTGTTCATCATTAGTTATTTGGAAAAATTCTTGAATATTTTCGATCTCAGAAAGTTTTTTTTCTATAATTTCCTCGAATTGCTTTTGATTAATCTTCTTAGATCCTCTTTTTGGACATTCATTAGCATAATGTCCTATTTCCTGACATATAAATCATTTGCATTCTTTTGGTTTCTTTTTATTATAATTTTTCTTTCTTCTGTAATATTTTTGTTTCAGTTTAGGTTTAAATCCAAACCTTTTGCTTTTCTTGAATTTATATTTGTTTCTTCTATTGTACCTCATTGGTTCGCATCCTATGGTTATTGGATGAGTTAATTGGGAACAACAAAGTCCTTGTTTTACTACTTAGTGTGGCTTCTGCACACCATTCTTCTAATTTCATTCTTAAAAATTCTATTCGTCCTCCTAATGTATCTGCTCTATGTCCAATATATTGAGGATATAATTGCATCGCTTTAAATCGCCATGTGTCAGGTACCTTGGTGTATAATAAGTTTAATAAAGTCTTACTGGTCACATTTTCTTTATCTGTTCTATCATATATTTTATAAAAATATTCCTAAAATTTTCATATATATTCATCAATTCGGCACATATCACAGAGTTTTAAGTTATATAATAAAAAGATAAATCTCTGTTTTTCTTTTTCTTTTTCTGTGCCTTTATTTACATTCCGCGTTTCACCTAAAAATTCTCTTCTTAATTCATTCTCATAATTATTTACTACTTGGGCTAATGTAGTGGCCTCTCCTTTTACTACTTCTTTATCGTTGTCAGTTAATCCTTTCCACCAATCTGCTACGATTCCTTGGAAGGTTAAATAACAAAATCTTAATGATGTTTCTACATCATAGCTTTGTGATGTTATTGATAAATATGTGGCTTTTTCCCATCTTGTTATGGCTTCGTCTATATAATTTAAATTTAAATAAATTCTATTAGCACAAATATATTCTTGATTCATATAATCAACTGGTGTTTCTATAGCAATATTACTTGGTCTTCTATCTGATGCCCATTTTATTCCTTCATATCTATTTTTGTCAGTAGGTTTTCTCCTAAAACTAGGATTTGACTGGTATCTAGTTCTTGATTGTTCTGGTATCTCATCTTGTCCGCTAGGGATTGTTGTTGGCATGACAACCTGACTTCCAGAACTTTCTTCCTGTAGTGGTTTCATGTTTACTGTTCTAACTTTTTCCGTTAATCTTACTATTTCTTGACTTAGATTATCTAATTCTTCTGCTTCAGCTTCTAAGTATCTATTTTCTAATTGTTCGATTTTAAAGTCGTATGTTTCTTCTATCTGAAGAGGACGTAGACTTATTTCGTTTCCACTTATTTGGAATAGGTTTATTTTTTATAAACATTCGTTATTTTATTTTTCATACAAATATTCCATTGTTCTTTGTAATTCTACTATCATTTCTTGGATTTTCTGAAAGTTCTTTGAATGGTTTTCATGAACCTGTACATCTAATTTCTTATACATATTATTCAATATTAACTTCAAATTCCATATCTAAAGCTTCGTATATGTTATTATCTTCTAAATCGTTAAATTTGTTTCTCAGAATTTTATCTGTGTGTTTTGAATCGTTACATGGCTCTGATACCACTTCGTTGGTGTAGAAATTTTTGATTCTGTTATCATGCTTTGAAAACATACTCGAACTGCCCTTATGGGTGTTGTATGCTTTCTTAGCTTTATCATTTTGTCTATAATTATTACCTTTTTAAAACTGGATTCTTAATATCTTCTCCTTTATACTATGAGGTTTTCACATAATTAAATTCATAGTGTAAGAAACTAGCATCCAGAAAGAAGACGATAACACTCTGAGTATCATAGATAGCAAGATAATTGGTATACCTGTGTTGCCCACCTCGCTTCCTCTTATCTTCAACGCCAGTCGATCTTCTCTTAACGATTTCTAAGAGAAGTACTCCTTAGACTTCGACGTTCCGGATCTCAAACTCCTCATCATCCTATAGCCTTCATGTCTCCGTGTCCTTATGCACTTCTTTGCTTGGTCAAACTTCTGGATGATGGCCTCCGGGATGGAATAAGGGAGAGATAACTCTCGACCGATGAAGATAGAAAGAACTGGGGATGTAACGGGTTACACACTATCTTACCTACTCTATGATAGTACAAGGATTATTATCTTCAAGCTGGAGCTTGCTTCCTACACTTATGGAATTAACACGCAGGAATCATCTCAAGAACTTGAAATGGAATATGGAATAGAATTAGGGAATGGAGACTCTGCTCTTTTTATTGCAAGACTTAATGTACATACATAGCTACCCTTGGTACTCTCTCCATTTAAGAGTGAGTCTCTCTACTAGTCTTTGAGAGCTTATATAGACACTCTCCTTGTTATATTGATGCTTACATTCTTTACATGGTTACCGCACACTTGTTCGGTGGCAAGCGTTCTACTTTTTGAAATCTTTCTCCAACGCACATCTGTCCGGTGGAGGGCGCTTTGTCGTCTTTTCTTTTTGTGAGTGTCTTCTTACGTCATTGATGAAGTGTTTTCTTCTAGAATGCTTTTATCGGCTTGTGCTGCTGTGGCTGTCTCTTTCCATTTTATCTTGACATGCGGGGCATATTTTCCCTTCATGTTTTCTGAGTTGGCAAAATATATGTTGACATCTTTTGCTTGATCTGATTTGTCCGATTTCTATTCTTTTTAGAAACCTTTCTAAATTGATTTTTGTGGATGTATTAGCTCTTCTCTTATGGATAGAATAATTGTGTTATCTGAAGTTTTATGAAGCCAACTTCGATTTTCATTAATTAATTTTTCCAATACTTGGCAATGGACTTTTAATCCTAATGGCCTTCTTGTTTCAACAAATTCCTTGTTAACTTTGTTCTCTTCGAATTCTTTTCTGTAATCTGTGACAATTGCTTTGACGTATTCTGGGGAAGATACCCCAATTTGAATACAGTGTATTGGACTGAAATTCTTTTGTTTTTCCCAGTCCTTTTTATTATCTCTAATATTTACACTTATCTTTGGATAAATATTAAAGATTAGTTTCTGATGACTAAGATTTCCCTGTAATATTCCTAACGTAGCATCTCTTCTATCATTAATCCTATTATCAATTAATAAAACATTTATGGGTGAATCTATTCCTTCTCTAAATGTTGCTTTTATCATCATTTGAATAGCTCCTATGTGAATCCATCCTATTTTAGATCTATCTTTTATTTTTTCCATTTTTCTCATTAAGTCTTCCGTTCATAGTAAAGGTATATTTATTCTATTTCTAGTATATTCTATTTGCATAGGAAATTCTCTATTAGTTATTCCATAATAAAAAATAGGTTTTCTTCGAGTAATCTTTTCAAAGAAAAATGTTCTCAATCCATTAGAGTTTTCTAATCTTAATTCGGTGTTTCTTATTCTATTAAATAATTTTCTATCTATTAATACCTCTTGCAAGAAGTTTCCTGCTTCTTCCTGATATTCTTCTACTATTTCTTCTTCAGTCTGATTCTGTGTCTGAGAAATAATAGATTGATTCATCGGATTTTTCATCATCAGTTATTTGGAAAAATTCTTGAATATTTTCAATCTCAGAAAGTTCTTCTTCTATAATTGCCTCGAATTGCTTTTGATTAATCTTCTTAGATCCTCTTTTTGGACATTCATTAGCATAATGTCCTATTTCCTGACATATAAAGCATTTACATTCTTTTCTTATCTTTTTATTATAATTTTTCTTTCTTCTGTAATATTTTTGTTTTGGTTTAGGTTTAAATCCAAACATTTTCCTTTTCTTGAATTTATATTTGTTTCCTCAATTGTACCTCATTGGTTTGCATCCTGTGGTTATTGGATGAGTTAATTGGGAACAACAAAGTCCTTGTTTTACTACTTTATTTGTTTTTCTACTTAGTGTGGCTTCTGCACACCATTCTTCTAATTTCATTCTTAAAGATTCTATTCGTCCTCCTAATGTATCAGCTCTTTGTCCAATATATTGAGGATATAATTGCATCGCTTTAAATCCCCATGGGTCGGGTACCTTGGTGTAAAATAAGTTTAATAAACTCTTACTGGTAACATTTTCTTTATCTGTTCTATCATATATTTTATAAAAATATTCCTGAAATTTACATATATATTCATCAATTTGGCACATATCACAGAGTTTTAAGTTATATAATAAAAAGATAAATCTCTATTTTTCTTTTTCTTTTTCTGTGTCTTTATTTACATTCCACGTTTCAGCTAAAAATTCTCTTCTTAATTCATTATCATAATTATTTACTACTTGGGCTAATGTAGTGGCCGCTCCTTTTACTGCTTCTTTATCGTTGTCAGTTAATCCTTTCCACCAATCTGCTACGATTCCTTGGAAGGTTAAATGACAAAATCTTGATGCTATTTCTACATTATAACTTTGTGATGTTATTGATAAATATGTGGCTTTTTCCCATCTTGTTATTGCTTCGTCTATATAATTTAAATTTAAATAAATTCTGTTAGCACTAATATATTCTTGATTCATATAATCAACTGGTGTTTCTATAGCAATATTACTTGGTCTTCTATCTGATGCCCAGTTTATTCCTTTGTATCTATTTCTGTCAGTAGGTTTTCTCCTAAAACTAGGATTTGACTAGTATCTAGTTCTTGATTATTCTGGTATCTCATCTTGTCCGCTAGGGATTGTTGTTGGCATGACAACCTGACTTCCAGAACTTTCTTCCTGTAGTGGTTTCATGTTTATTGTTCTAACTTTTTCTGTTAATCTTACTATTTCTTGACTTAGATTATCTAATTCTTCTACTTCGGCTTCTAAGTATCTATTTTCTATTTGTTCGATTTTAAAGTCGTCTATTTCTTCTATCTGAAGAGGACATAGACTTATTTCGTTTCCACTTGTTTGGAATAGGTTTATTTTTTATAAACATTCGTTATTTTGGTTTTCATACAAATATTCCATAGTTCTTTGTAATTCTACTATCATTTCTTGGATTTTCTGAAAGTTCTTTGAATGGTTTTCATGAACCTGTACATCTAATTTCTTATACATGTTATTCAATATTAACTTCAAATTCCAGATCTAAAGCTTCGTATATGTTATTATCTTCTAACTCATTAAATTCGTTTCTCACAATTTTATCTTTGTGTTTCGAATCGTTACATGGCTCTGATACCACTTCGTTGGTGCAGAAATTTTTGATTCTGTTATCATGCTTTGAAAACATACTCGAATTGCCCTTATGGGTGTTGAATGCTTTCTTAGCTTTATCATTTTGTCTATAATTATTACATTTTTTAGACTGGATTCTTAATATCTTCTCCTTTATACTACGAGGTTTTCGCATAATTAAATTCATAAAGTAAGAAACTAGCATCCCGAAAGAAGACGATAACACTCTTAGTATCATAGATAGCAAGATAATCTATATACCTGTGTTGCCCACCTCGCTTCCTCTTATCTTCAACGCCAGTCGATCTTCTCTTAACGATTTCTAAGAGAAGTACTCCTTAGACTTCGCCATTCCGGATCTCAGACTCCTCATCATCCTATAGCCTTCATGTCTCCATTTTCTTATGCACTTCTTTGCTTGGTCGGACTTCTGGATGATAGCCTCCGGGATGGAATAAGGGAGAGATAACTCTCGACCGATGAAGATAGAAAGAACTGGGGGTGTAACGGGTTACACACTATCTTTCCTACTCTATGATAGTACAAGGATTATGATCTTCAAGCTGGAGCTTGCTTCCTACACTTATGGAATTAACACGCAGGAATCATCTCAAGAACTTGAAATGAAATCTAGAATAGAATTAGGGAATCGAGACTCTGCTCTTTTTATTGCAAGACTTAATGTACATACATAGCTACCCTTGGGACTCTTTCCAACTACGAGTGAGTCTCCCTACTAGTCTTTGAGAGCTTATATAGACGCTCTCCTTGTTATATTGATGCTTACATTCTTTACATGGTTACCGCACACTTGTTCGATGGCAAGCGTTCCACTTTTTGAAATCGTTCTCCAACGCACATCTGTCCGGTGGAGGGCTCTTTGTCGTCTTTTCTTTTTGCGAGTGTCTTCTTACGTCATTGATGATGTGTTTTCTTCTAGAATGCTTTTATCGGCTTGTGCTTCTGTGGCTGTCTCTTTCCATTTTATCTTGACATGCGGGGCATATTTTCCCTTCATGTTTTTTGAGTTGGCAAAATATATGCTGACATCTGTTGCTTGATGTGATTTGTCCGGTTTCTATTCTTTTTAGAAACCTTTCAAAATTGATTTTTTTGGATGTATTTGCTCTTCTCGTATTGGATAGAATAATTGTGTTATCTGAAGTTTTATGAAGCCAACTTCGATTTTCATTAATTAATTTTTCCAATACTTGGCAAAGGACTTTTAATCCTAATGCCCTTCTTGTTTCAACAAATTCCTTGTTAACTTTGTTCTCTTCGAATTCTTTTTTTTAATCTGTGACAATTTCTTTGACGTATTCTGGGTAAGATACCCCAATTTGAATACAGTGTATTGGACTGAATTTCTTTAGTTTTTCCCAATCCTTTTTATTATCTCTAATATTTACACTTATCTTTGGATAAATATTAAAGATTAGTTTCTGATGACTAATATTTCCCTGTAATATTCCTAACGTAGCATCTCTTCTATCATTAATCCTATTATCCATTAATACAACATTTATGGGTGAGTCTATTCCTTCTCTAAATGTTGCTTTTATCATCATTTGAATAGCTCCTATGTGAATCCATCCTATTTTAGATCTATCTTTTATTTTTTCCATTTTTCTCATTAAGTGTTCCTTTCGTAGTAAAGGTATATTTATTCTATTTCTAGTATATTCTATTTGCATAGACATTTCTCTATTAGTTATTCCATAATAAAAAATATGTTTTCTTTGAGTAATCTTTTCAAAGAAAGATGTTCTAAATCCATCAGAGTTTTCTAATCTTAATTCGGTGTTTCTTATTCTATTAAATAATTTTCTATCTATTAATACCTCTTGCAAGAAGTTTCCTGCTTCTTCCTGATATTCTTCTATTATTTCTTCTTCAGTCTGATTTTGTATCTGAGAAATAATAGATTGATCCATCAGATTGTTCATCATCAGTTATTTGGAAAAATTCTTGAATATTTTTGATCTCAAAAAGTTCTTCTTCAATAATTTCCTCGAATTGATTTTGATTAATCTTCTTAGATCCTCTTTTTGGACATTCATTAGCATAATGTCCTATTTCCTGAAATATAAAGCATTTACATTCTTTTGGTTTCTTTTTATTATAATTTTTCTTTCTTCTATAATATTTTTGTTTCGGTTTAGGTTTAAATCCAAACATTTTCCTTTTCTTGATTTTATATTTGTTTCTTCTATTGTACCTCATTGGTTCACATCCTATGGTTATTGGATGAGTTAATTGGGAACAACAAAGTCCTTGTTTTACTACTTTATTTGTTTTTCTACTTAGTGTGGCTTCTGCACACCATTCTTCTAATTTCATTCTTAAAAATTATATTCGTCCTCCTAATGTATCTGCTCTTTGTCCAATATATTGTGGATATAATTGCATCGCTTTAAATCCCCATGGGTCGGGTAACTTGGTGTAAAATAAGTTTAATAAACACTTACTGGTAACATTTTCTTTATCTGTTCTATCATATATTTTATAAAAATATTCCTGAAATTTACATATATATTCATCAATTCGGCACATATCACAAAGTTTTAAGTTATATAATAAAAAGATAAATCTCTGTTTTTCTTTTTCTTTTTTCTGTGTCTTTATTTACATTCCACGTTTCACCCAAAAATTCTCTTCTTAATTCATTCTTATAATTATTTACTACTTGGGCTAATGTAGTGGCCGCTCCTTTTACTGCTTCTTTATCGTTGTCAGTTAATTCTTTCCACCAATCTGCTATGATTCCTTGGAAGGTTAAATGACAAAATCTTGATGTTGTTTCTACATCATAGCTTTGTGATGTTATTGATAAATATGTGGCTTTTGCCCATCTTGTTATTGCTTCGTCTATATAATTTAAATTTAAATAAATTCTGTTAGCACTAATATATTCTTGATTCATATAATCAACTGGTGTTTCTATAGCAATATTACTTGGTCTTCTATCTGATGCCCAGTTTATTCCTTCATATCTATTTCTGTCAGTAGGTTTTCTCCTAAAACTAGGATTTGACTGGTATTTAGTTCTTGATTGTTCTGGTATCTCATCTTGTCCGCTAGGGATTGTTGTTGGCATGACAACCTAACTTCCATAACTTTCTTCCTGTAGTGGTTTCATGTTTACTGTTCTAACTTTTCCCGTTAATCTTACTATTTCTTGACTTAGATTATCTAATTCTTCTGCTTCGGCTTCTAAGTATCTATTTTCTAATTGTTCGATTTTCAAGTCGTCTGTTTCTTCTATCTGAAGAGGACATAGACTTATTTCTTTTCCACTTGTTTGGAATAGGTTTATTTTTGATAAACATTCATTATTTTGTTTTTCATACAAATATTCCATTGTTCTTTGTAATTCTACTATCATTTCTTGGATTTTCTAAAAGTTCTTTGAATGGTTTTCATGAACCTGTACATCTAATTTCTTATACATATTATTCAATATTAACTTCAAATTCCAGATCTAAACCTTCATATATGTTACTATCTTCTAACTCGTTAAATTCATTTCTCATAATTTTATCTTTGTGTTTTGAATCATTACATGGCTCTGATACCACTCCGTTGGTGCAGAAATTTTTGATTCTGTTATCATGCTTTGAAAACATACTCGAACTACCCTTATGGGTGTTGTATGCTTTCTTAGCTTTATCATTTTTTCTATAATTATTACATTTTTTAGACTGGATTCTTAATATCTTCTCCTTTATACTACGAAGTTTTCGCATAATTAAATTCATAGTGTAAGAAACTAGCATCCCTAAAGAAGACGATAACACTCTGAGTATCATAGATAGCAAGATAATTTGTATACCTGTGTTGCCCACCTCGCTTTCTCTTATCTTCAACGCCAGTTGATCTTCTCTTAACGATTTCTAAGAGAAGTACTCCTTAGACTTCGACGTTCCGGATCTCAGACTCCTCATCATCCTATAGCCTTCATGTCTCAGTGTTCTTATGCACTTCTTTGCTTGGTCGGATTTATGGACGATGGCCTCCGGGATGGAATAAGGGAGAGATAACTCTCGACCGATGAAGATAGAAAGAATTGGGGGTGTAACGGGTTACACACTATCTTTCCTACTCTATGATAGTACAAGGATTATGATCTTCAAGCTGGAGCTTGCTTCCTACACGTATGGAATTTACATGCAAGAATCATCTCAAGAACTTGAAATGGAATCTAGAATAGAATTAGGGAATCGAGACTCTGCTCTTTTTATTGCAAGACTTAATGTACATACATAGCTACCCTTGGGACTCTCTCCAACTACGAGTGAGTCTCTCTACTAGTCTTTGAGAGCTTATATAGACGCTCTCCTTGTTATATTGATGCTTACATTCTTTACATGGTTACCACACACTTTCTCGGTGACAAGCGTTCTACTTTTTGAAATCTTTCTCCAACGCACATCTGTCCGGTGGAGGGCTCTTTGTCGTCTTTTTTTTTGCGAATGTCTTCTTACGTCATTGATGACGTGTTTTCTTCTAGAATGCTTTTATCGGCTTGTGCTGCTGTGGCTGTCTCTTTCCATTTTATCTTGACATGCGGGGCATATTTTCCCTTCATGTTTTCTGAGTTGGCAAAATATATGCTGACATCTGTTGCTTGATCTGATTTGTCTGGTTTTTATTCTTTTTAGAAACCTTTCCAAATTGATTATTGTGGATGTATTAGCTCTTCTCGTATTGGATAGAATAATTGTGTTATCTAAAGTTTTATGAAGCCAACTTCGATTATCATTAATTAATTTTTCCAGTACTTGGAAAAGGACTTTTAATCGTAATGCCCTTCTTGTTTCAACAAATTCCTTGTTAACCTTATTCTGTTCGAATTCTTTTCTGTAATCTGCGTCAATTTCTTTGACGTATTCTGGGGAAGATACCCCAATTTGAATGCAGTGTATTGGACTGAATTTCTTTAGTTTTTCCCAGTCCTCTGATGCGGAGAAAATCTTGATATAGATGTCACTAGTAGGTTTTACTAGTGGACTATTGTTTTTAAATTCTCTAACTACTCTGGCGATATCTTGAGGCAGTCCTTGTATTTCACCAAGGTCTTGGCTTAAATATATTAAATTTGCTGCTCCGATTCTGAAACAGTCTCTGATGATTCTTGGATCAGCTCCTTTGTCAAAGTTAATCCTGGGATATATTCTTGTATGACCTGGAACACATGTTTTCGTCGTTTTGAGATTGTAAACAATCTCTAATAAAGTTCTATATTCATTTTCATTTTTTGTTAAAAACTCTGCAAGACTCAATTGCAGGTCATACTCCTTCTCGTTCTGAGATACCCATAATTTAAATATCCTTTCGGGCATCCGTTTTATATTTTCCGCTTTATTGCAGGATTCTTTCTCCGAAGAGATCTTATTCTCCGCTGTTAGGCGGGAACTATTTTCTGAAGAAATAGCAGTTTGAAAACTGCTTCTTGCCACTTGGCTACTTTCTTTCTCCGAGGAGATAGTATTCTCCGTTGTAAAGCTGGTCTTAGTAGTTTTAAAGCTGCTTTCTTTTGCCATCAGGCTTGTATTTTCAGTATTTTTTCTGACAGAATCAGAAATCTGGAGAGATATGTCTATCGGCCTTTTACCAGTCATTTTAACCATCCTTGTTGTTTCTGATCCTTTTTGTTGAGTTTCCCTTCTGAAGCAGTTTAAATCTGCAATTATTCCTGCAATGTCTTGTTTACTTTCTTCTATGTTATCAATAATTTTATCCTACTTTTGGATCATCTCTACTAATTCTACATACTTTCCTTGTAACAAATTACAATTTCGTTGCAGTCGAGCTTCCAATTCTACAAGTTTTTTATCAACCTACTCTATTGTATTCTCTTGATAAAGAATCTGCAGGAACGTTAGTTTCTCCTTTAATAATTTCTATATCAAAAATATATTCTGCAAAGAATATTTGCCATGTACTTAGTCTTTTATACTCTGGCGTGGATGGTAAATTATTTTTTATAAAAGCTTTTACCTAGGTAAAAAATAGTACCTGGATGGTAAAATATTTTTTATATTCTGGGTACTCTTTTTACAGTAAAAAGAGTACCTGTGTTGCCCACCTCGCTTCCTCTTATCTTCAACGCCAGTCGATCTTCTCTTAACGATTTCTAAGAGAAGTACTCCTTAGACTTCGACGTTCCGGATCTCAGACTCCTCATCATCCTATAGCCTTCATGTCTCCGTGTCCTTATACACTTCTTTGCTTGGTCGGACTTCTGGACGATGGCCTCCAGGATGGAATAAGGGAGAGATAACTCTCTACCAATGAAGATAGAAAGAACTGGGGGTGTAACGGGTTACACACTATCTTTCCTACTCTATGATAGTACAAGTATTATGATCTTCAAGCTGGAGCTTGCTTCCTACACTTATGGAATTAACATGCAAGAATCATCTGAAGAACTTGAAATGGAATCTGGAATACAATTAGGGAATCGAGACTCTGCTCTTTTTATTGCAAGACTTAATGTACATACATAGCTACCCTTGGGACTCTCTCCAACTACGAGTGAGTCTCTCTACTAGTCTTTGAGAGCTTATATAGACGCTCTCCTTGTTATATTGATGCTTACATTCTTTACATGGTTACCGCACACTTGTTCGGTGGAAAGCGTTCTACTTTTTGAAATCTTTCTCCAACGCACATCTGTCCGGTGGAGGGCTCTTTGTCGTCTTTTCTTTTGTGAGTGTCTTCTTACGTCATTGATGACGTGTTTTCTTCTAGAATCCTTTTATCGGCTTGTGCTGTTGTGGCTGTCTCTTTCCATTTTATCTTGACATGCGGGGCATATTTTCCCTTCATGTTTTCTGAGTTGGCAAAATATCTGCTGACATCTGTTGCTTGATCTGATTTGTCTGGTTTCTATTCTTTTTAGAAACCTTTCTAAATTGATTTTTTTGGATGTATTAGCTCTTCTCGTATTGGATAGAATAATTGTGTTATCTGAAGTTTTATGAAGCCAACTTCAATTTTCATTAATTAATTTTTCCAATACTTGGCAAAGGATTTTAATCCTAATACCCTTCTTGTTTCAACAAATTCCTTGTTAACCTTGTTCTCTTCGAATTCTTTTCCGTAATCTGCGTCAATTTCTTTGACGTATTTTGGGGAAGATACCCCAATTTGAATGCAGTGTATTGGACTGAATTTCTTTAGTTTTTCCCAGTCCTCTGATGCTGAGAAAATCTTGATATAAATGTCACTAGTAGGTTTTACTAGTGGACTATTATTTTTAAATTCTCTAACTGCTCTGGCGATATCTTGAGGCAGTCCTTGTATTTCCCCAAGGTCTTGGCTTAAATAAATTAAATTTGCTGCTCCGATTCTGAAACAGTCTCTGATGATTCTTGGATCAACTCCTTTGTCAAAGTTAATCATGGGATATATTCCCGTATGATCTGGAACACATGTTTCCGTCATTTTGAGATTGTAAACAATCTCTAATAAAGTTCTATATTCATTTTCATTTTTTGTTAAAAACTCTGCAAGACTCAATTGTAGGTCATACTCCTGCTCGTTCTGAGATACTCGAAATTTAAATATCCTTTCGGGCATCAGTTTTATATTTTCCGCTTTATTGCGGGAATCTTTCTCCGAAGAGATCATATTCTCCGCTGTTAGGCGGGAACTATTTTATGAAGAAATAGCAGTTTGAAAACTGCTTCTTGCCACTTGGCTACTTTCTTTCTCCAAGGAGATAGTATTCTCAGCTGTAAAGCTGGTCTTAGCAGTTTTAAAGCTGCTTTCTTTTTCCATCAGGCTTGTCTTTTTAGTATTTTTTCTGACAGAATCAGAACTCTTGAGAGATATATCTATCGGCCTTTTACCTGTCATTTTATCCATCCTTGTTGTTTCTGATCCTTTTTGTTGAATTTCCCTTCTGAAGCAGTTTAAATCTACAATTATTCCTGCAATGTCTTGTTTACTTTCTTCTATGTTATCAATAATTTTATCCTGCTTTTGGATCATCTCTACTAATTCTACATAATTTCCTTGTAACAAATTACAATTTCGTTGCAGTCGAGCTTCCAATTCTGCAAGTTTTTTGTCAACCTGCTCCATTGTATTCTCTTGATAA
Organism: Alisma plantago-aquatica; assembly: GCA_963693085.1. NCBI lineage: Eukaryota > Viridiplantae > Streptophyta > Magnoliopsida > Alismatales > Alismataceae > Alisma > Alisma plantago-aquatica. Next base: position 320,350,965 of record OY856411.1, on the reverse strand, counting down.
AGAATCTGCAAGAACGTTAGTTTCTCCTTTAATAATTTCTATATCAAAAATATATTCTGCAAAGAATGTTTGCCATTTACTTAGTCTTTTATATTCTGGCGTGGATGGTAAATTATTTTTTATAAAAGCTTTTACCTGGGTAAAAAATAGTACCTGGACTGTAAAATATTTTTTATATTTTGGGTACTCTTTTTACAGTAAAAAGAGTACCTGTGTTGCCCACCTCGCTTCCTCTTATCTTCAACGCCAGTCGATCTTATCTTAACGATTTCTAAGATAAGTACTCCTTAGACTTTGACGTTCTAGATCTCAGACTCCTCATCATCCTATAGGCTTCATGTCTCCGTGTCCGTATGCACTTCTTTGCTTGGTCGGACTTCTGGACGATGGCCTCCGGGATGGAATAAGGGAGAGATAACTCTCTATCGATGAAGATAGAAAGAACTGGGGGTGTAACGGGTTACACACTATCTTTCCTACTCTATGATAGTACAAGGATTATGATCTTCAAGTTGGAGCTTGCTTCCTACACTTATGGAATTAACACACAAGAATCATCTCAAGAACTTGAAATGGAATCTGGAATAGAATTAGGGAATCGAGACTCTGCTCTTTTTATTGCAAGACATAATGTACATACATAGCTACCCTTGAGACTCTCTCCAACTATGAGTGAGTCTCTCTACTAGTCTTTGAGAGCTTATATAGACACTCTCCTTGTTATATTGATGCTTACATTCTTTACATGGTTATCGCACACTTGTTCGGTGGCAAGCGTTCTACTTCTTGAAATCTTTCTGCAACGCACATCTGTCTGGTGGAGGGCTCTTTGTCGTCTTTTCTTTTTAAGAGTGTCTTCTTACGTCATTGATGATGTGTCTTGTTCAAGAATGCTTTTATCAGCTTGTGCTGTTGTGGCTGTCTCTTTCCATTTTATCTTGACATGTGGGGCATATTTTCTCTTCATGTTTTCTGAGTTGGCAAAATATCTGCTGACATCTGTTGCTTGATCTGATTTGTCCGATTTCTATTCTTTTTAGAAACCTTTCTAAATTTATTTTTGTGGATGTATTAGCTCTTCTCGTATTGGATAGAATAATTGTGTTATCTGAAGTTTTATGAAGCCAACTTCAATTTTCATTAATTAATTTTTCCAATACTTGGCAAAGGACTTTTAATCCTAATTCCCTTCTTGTTTCAACAAATTCCTTGTTAACCTTGTTCTCTTCGAATTTTTTTCTGTAATCTGCGTTAATTTCTTTGACGTATTCTGGGGAAGATACCCCAATTTGAATGCAATGTATTGGACTGAATTTCTTTAGTTTTTCCCAGTCCTCTGATGCTGAGAAAATCTTGATATAAATGTCACTAGTAGGTTTTACTAGTGGACTATTGTTTTTAAATTCTCTAACTGCTCTGGCGATAACTTGAGGCAGTCCTTGTATTTCCCCAAGGTCTTGGCTTAAATATATTAAATTTGCTACTCCGATTCTGAAACAGTCTCTGATGATTCTTGGATCAGCTCCTTTGTCAAAGTTAATCCTGGGATATATTCTCGTATGATCTGGAACACATGTTTCTGTCATTTTGAGATTGTAAACAATCTCTAATAAAGTTCTATATTCTTTTTCATTTTTTGTTAAAAACTCTGCAAGACTCAATTGCATGTCATACTCCTGCTCGTTCTGAGATACCCAGAATTTAAATATCCTTTCGGGCATCAGTTTTATATTTTCCACTTTATTGCGGGATTCTTTCTCCGAAGAGATCATATTCTCCGTTGTTAGGCGGGAACTATTTTCTGAAGAAATAGCAGTTTGAAAACTGCTTCTTACCACTTGTCTAGTTTCTTTCTCTGAGGAGATAGTATTCTCAGCTGTAAAGCTGGTCTTAGCAATTTTAAAGCTGCTTTCTTTTGCCATCATGCTTGTATTTTTAGTATTTTTTCTGACAGAATCAGAAATCTAGAGAGATATGTCTATCGGCCTTTTACCTGTCATTTTATCCATCCTTGTTGTTTCTGATCCTTTTTGTTGAATTTCCCTTCTGAAGCAGTTTAAATCTGCAATTATTCCTGCAATGTCTTGTTTACTTTCTTCTATGTTATCAATAATTTTATCCTGCTTTTGGATCATCTCTACTAATTCTACATAATTTCCTTGTAACAAATTACAATTTCGTTGCAGTCGAGCTTCCAATTCTGCAAGTTTTTTGTCAACCTGCTCCATTTTATTCTCTTGATAAAGAATCTGCAAGAACGTTAGTTTCTCCTTTAATAATTTCTATATCAAAAATATATTCTGCAAAGAATGTTTGCCATGTACTTAGTCTTTTATATTCTGGCGTGGATGGTAAATTATTTTTTATAAAAGATTTTACCTGGGTAAAAAATAGTACCTGAATGGTAAAATATTTTTTATATTCTGGGTACTCTTTTTACAGTAAAAAGAGTACCTGTGTTACCCACCTCGCTCCCTCTTATCTTCAACGCCAGTAGATCTTCTCTTAACAATTTCTAAGAGAAGTACTCCTTAGACTTTGACGTTCCGGATCTCAAACTCCTCATCATTCTATAGCCTTCATGTCTCCGTGTCCTTATGCACTTCTTTGCTTGGTCGGACTTCTGGACGATGGCCTCTGGGATGGAATAAGGGAGAGATAACGCTCTACCGATGAAGATAGAAAGAACTGGGGGTGTAACGGGTTACACACTATCTTTCCTACTCTATGATAGTACAAGGATTATGATCTTCAAGATGGAGCTTGCTTCCTACACTTATGGAATTGACACGCAAGGATCATCTCAAGAACTTGAAATGGAATCTGGAATAGAATTAGGGAATCGAGACTGCTATTTTTATTGCAAGACTTAATGTACATACATAGCTACCCTTGGGACTCTCTCCAACTACGAGCGAGTCTCTCTACTAGTATTTGAGAGCTTATATAGACGCTCTCCTTTTTATATTGATGCTTACATTCTTTACATGGTTACCACACACTTTTTCGGTGGCAAGCGTTCTACTTTTTGAAATCTTTCTCCAACGCACATCTATCCGGTGGAGGGCTCTTTGTCGTCTTTTCTTTTTGCGAGTGTCTTCTTATGTCATTGATGACGTGCTTTCTTCTAGAATGCTTTTATCGGCTTGTGCTGTTGTGGCTGTCTCTTTCCATTTTATCTTGACATGCGGGGCATATTTTCCCTTGTGTCTTCTTCTAGAATGCTTTTATCGGCTTGTGCTATTGTGGCTGTCTCTTTCCATTTTATCTTGACATGCGGGGCATATTTTCCCTTCATGTTTTCTGAATTGGCAAAATATCTGCTGACATCTATTTCTTGATCTGATTTGTCCGGTTTCTATTCTTTTTAGAAACCTTTCTAAATTGATTTTTGTGGATGTATTAGCTCTTCTCGTATTGGATAGAATAATTGTGTTATCTGAAGTTTTATGAAGCCAACTTCAATTTTCATTAATTAAATTTTTCCAATACTTGGCAAAGGACTTTTAATCCTAATGCCCTTCTTGTTTCATCAAATTCCTTGTCTTGTATATTGAGTTGTGCAATGATTTTCCCTGTTATTGGTTGTTTTTTATTTGTAATATATATATATATATAGGTATCATCTTTAATATCCGTGTGGGTAGCTACCCATGCACCCTTCCTAATATTTTGTTTTTTTTTTCACAATTGTAGAGGAGCATTTTATCTAGATCCCCAAAAAATTTGATCCAAAAATAGTATCATTCCCCCCCCCCAAAAAAAAAATCAAAAAACCCGTCCATATATTTACTGTCTGTATATTTTCTGCGTAGTTACTTTTTGTCTTAGAGTTACTTTTCATATCAATACAATTACTCTTTTGATCAGAAGAGTTACTCTTGTGTACCATATAGTTATTCTTTTGGATGGTGAGTAGCGAACGGTTATCCAAAATCTGGTTACCCACACGGGCAAAAGAATAGACGCCCATATATATATATATATATATATATATATATATATATATATATATATATATATATATATATATATAGATATACAAATATATATATACACATACACACATATATATACACATACATACATATATATATATACATATATATATATATATATATATATATATATATATATATATATACATACATACATACATATATATACATACATATATATACATATATATATATACCTATATATACATATATATACATTTATATATATATATATTTGTTTGGGTTCTTATGTGGTGATTTAGATGGTTGTGCACATCAACCTATTTTAATATTTGCATCACATGCAATAAATAAACTCGATAAAACCCCTAAATCTAATCTTATTGATTGTCCCAAAACATAATTAATTTACGTGGCTATGATACCACTATATAGAAATGCGACATCAGGTAAGCAGTAGAAAAAAAAATTATTGACATATTTCCTAGTAACTAATAGATCACGTCAATAACTATACAATGTGAATGATGGTTTCAGGAACATATTTCCCATTAACTAGTAAATTGCGTCAGTAACTATATAATGTCTCATCAATGTAGATGTGCACTCTGTCTTGTACGGTGTCTGTGCAACTCCTAGTCACACTCAGACTCATCTAACTAATCCTCCACGGATAATAGACTTATATAACTGCTGGAGCGGCTCCTTAGATCTCACCACGAACTGTGAGTTGACATTGCCCTCGTAATAGCAACCAATAGACTCTTGCCTCTAGAGTTGTAGCAAAGTGGATTTTAGCATAAGAATGAATTAATTACTCTTTTGACCCTTATATGTTCACTCATGAACTCAAATTATTTTTCTTTTCTTCTTAATCAATATTTACACTCAAATTCAAAATACGGTGATCAATGTGAATTTTATACACATTTTAACACCACAAATTGGATTCATTCACCACTTTGTCCAAAGAATCAAATTGATCCATTAAAATTTATCCTTTGGTTTTCAAACTATTTGTAAAAGTTCTATACAAGTTTGTGAAACTATGGTACAAATTTCATCTCATTTCAACATTCCTACTATTTACTACTACTTCTTGAAGATAATGTATTGAAAATCCATTTATTTGCCCTTTTATTGGCTATGCCACATCACCAATCCACTCAAAAAGCGAGGGGATGAACCCCAACCCTTGGATATGCCTCTCATGGATCCATGCTTGATCTAGCAGCCATGAGGTTTCCTCAACCTCCCACAACCAGCTAGGAGGTCCCTTTATGACTAAGTCTTACAATCTTTCACTCTTGACCTCATTTCGAATTTCTAACCGAGCCAAATCGCTCCTCTCGCGATTCCTCACTCATCAAGTCCCAATTTGACCAACTTTAATTATTAGTTTCACCATAAAAGTGTTTCTTTTGGCTAGCCTTCTCACACCAGCGACCATGGCTAAGAGTAAGAACTCGTTAGCCCTAACACTGACGTGGGATTTTATCGCACTAACAAACTCACTCGGGGTTAAAATTCCCGAGCTTTTACCAAAACCAAAGTGCAATAATACCACCCGCAAGAGGACGAGTCTTATCACAGTATAGTTAAGGATCGAACCCAAAGGACAATGTTTTTAAGAATCCTTGTCAGTCTAATCTAGTTTGAGTTAAGACCAATATTTAGAAAGATTGGTTGATTTGAGGCTAATTAAACTAATTACAAGAAAGTAAAAGCTGAATTAAGGTAGGATTTAGATCAATGATATGGAATCGCTGGGATGGTATCAGGTTTCACCACCGCTACACATGCAAACACAATCAATTGCAAACAATCCATGCAAGATATAACAATCCAAATAGAGCTACTACAGAAACCCCCATACGGGCATTAGGTTCGCGTAAGCATCACCTTAGGCATCATTGATACATCTACAAACTAACATCGACGATACAAAATCCAACGAAGGCTGTGGTCCTCCATGAGGGATGTTTAGACCACAGAAGCGTCACAATAGGCTAGATGTCTCGTCCCCTCATGGATCATACACTTACGACCTCAAGGAATCCTATCAGAAGTTCTCGTCAAGGAGTTAAACTTTGTAAACCGCCATTCCATCCCACATATAGAAGATTTCACAATAAGGGAGAGAACAAGATCAAAGCAAGTAGATAATTAACTACAAACATACCAATTAACAATAAAATGGAAAGTTATATACATTGCCATGGAGAGTTTAACAAGAGAACATGATTTGCACAGGTAGCGGGACTAGTCCCCACACCCCAGTGAAAAGGTACTACTCGCTCATGATGCAAGAAACAAGAAGAGTAAGAAAGAGAGAGAAATTTGCCATGAGCTCAGGGTAGAAGGTAGTCGCAACTCGGTGAAGAAGATACTGCCTTCTACGTCCTGTCAGAGCAGATCTGGATACGAACGGGAGATGCCAAGACAGACCAGATAGTCTCCCTTGCTCCGTCTTCCTTCTCTCCTCAGCCTCCTTGGTTGCAACACGGGCAGTAGGTGGAATGAAACTGGAGTGGACGACACTGGATTTGGATTGGACCTGTGTACTGGCAGCCTGTCGGTGTCCCAGAACTAATGCCCCAAATGAGGACCCTAGTGGTCCTATTTATAGGCACGGGACAGGTCTTCATGTTTTTGGCACGTTTCTAGTCAAACAGATTTGCAGATTTTTTTTGCTCAAACGGTCTTATCAAATTTTGACCAAACGGTCTTGAGAATAGAAGGGCAAATGGTCTTGCATTTTGGCTTTATCATTCAGTTTGGTTTCAGAATTCGGTCTACATAAATATCCTACTCAAATGGTCTTTAGTTATCCAATTCAAACGGTCCTACAGGTTTGACTTCCCATTCGGTCTTCAAGCAAGCAAACAGTTTCAACATTTTGGTTTGCATGCATGTGGTTTTCACTCCTTTTGGTCTTGGTATTAGCCTTTATCCAAATGGTCTCATGACTTTTGTTGCTAGCTGCTCCTCCCAAATGGTTTGATAGTATTTGATCTCATGCACATGATTACTCCATGCGGTTTGCATGAATGCATGCCCCTGCGACAACTATTTCATGTGGCCATTCGGTTTTGGCTTCAACAAATGATATGATGCTGCTTGTTCAAATGGTTTGGCTTTAACTTTCCAAAAGATCACACGGCCAGCCTCATACGGTCTTCAGCTTATCCAACAACCAGCGAACAATCCTCATACAAGTTCCATTCGGTCTTCATATGCTATTGAAGAAAACGGTATTCACGCTTTAACTTTTCCATTCAGTTTGCTAATAGCTTACGGTCTACTGCTTTGCTACCTTGGCAAATGGTTTGTATTTCATGTATTCAGCTCACACGTTCTTCATGTGTACATCAAACGGTTTGTAAACCATTTTCTCATCAAACTATTTTGTTGCTGTACTTAATGAATCGCAAACGGTCTCGTTGTTAGAGCAAACGGTCTACGTGCATGTGCTCGTTCGGTCTTACATTCAGTTTTGGAAATTCTTTCAGTCATGTTGCCAAATGGTCTCGTTGTCCAAATGGTTTCGTTGTCCATATGGTTTCGGTCCAAATGGTTTCGAAACCGTTAGAAATCATCCAGCCTTGAGACCGTTTGGGTTCATTTGGTCTTAAAACTGTATGAACTCAAACGGTCTTGAGATCGTTTAGGCTCATGCGGTCTTGAAACCGAATGGGCTTAAACGGTCTTGAGACCTTATAGGTGAATATCTCAAAACTAAGAGGTCAGGACCGTTAGAGCAAACCATTTGGTTAAGAGCGATTGGTCAAGATCAAAAGTGAGTGAAGGTGGGCCCCAGCTGATTGTTCAACTTAATCAAGACATGCATCAAATCAACATAAATTAAATTAAAATCATGATAATATGACCAATTAAGTATTTTTGCACATTTTGTTATTTAGTAAGTGAAATTAAAAGCATTGAGTCAAATTTGACCCAAAATGGTAATTGAATTTCCTGATGAATATGCATTCATCAAAAACCTAGCCCCCAACACTATAGATAGGGTCCCTCATGCTCACCTACACCACACCAAGAAACGAACCCCATCCTCACTCTCTCTTTCGGCCTTAGGTGGCCTAATTTTATCCATCATTCACCTACTTCTAAGACGAAACCTCCTCCTGTCCCTTTTGGGCATCCCTTCTCCTCACCCCCTCTCATGAATCTGCCACCATCACCACCTCCATTGGGTCACGATGGAACTTACCGGCACCTTGGATGCCTCCATCGACCACTCCTACTCCTAGCTCCCCTATACACTGACGACCCCTCTACCCTACTTTTGGGCTTGTGAGGACACACTGATCATGTGACTATTGGGACTGGAAAGAAGGGTGCAGACCGCCCGGTCCCGATAAGGAAACCAACCGACCCAAATGAACCACAACTGAACCGATAAATCAAGTTGTGAACCAACAACTTGAAGAAACTGAACCGGGCTCCTATGCAAGTGAACCACCTTGCACATGTGGCATGATCTAGTCCTTTTAGTGGACATCGAATGATCGAGGGTTTACCCCTTTTCCAGTAATTTCTCATCCTCTCTACTTGAAAATCAAATAAATGGATGAATCTTGCAAAAATCGTATCTAATGCACCCAAGCTCCAAAAATTATGTATAAATAGTCAATCTTGATCAGAAAAATCCAATGAACTGACCAAATGTACTTTTTGAGCCTTATTAATTATAAATTTCACTAATGTCCCAAGATATTAAACTCTTGCTTAATTATTTTGTAATCTTTGAGAAACCCAAATTTTGACTATAATGATCATCCTGAAACCAAATATGACTAGATAAGACTCTCCATCTAATCTTTTTGACCTATTCATATGCTAAATGTGGTTTCATGTTATATTATGATGATTAAGCTTGATGATGAGTTCTAACCCTAGAATTGTGATATACAAAATAAGTTAACCCTTCGATTCAAATCATAAATCACCATGTTTGGATCAAGGGTCAATATCATGATATTTGAATATCATGTTTCAATATTTGAGATTCAGGTTAAAATTTTCTTTTGTCAACCTTAGGGTTAGGTCATCCACTTGTAATACATAATATTTCAACATGTTCAACATTATTTCAAGTGTCAAGTATATTTTCAACATGAGGTCATCATGATTTGTACTCACAAGCTTCAGTGAAAGGTACACTATAATATCTCCTCCTTGGTTGTATTGAAGATACTTTTATGTATCTCTTGATTGTATATTTGGCTATATAGTTGGATGAGATAATGTTCCCTATTGAATAGTCTTCCATTTTTCCTATATTATATTTTGAGAAAAACATGAGATCATATGTCATACCCCTAATTTTTACAACGTAGTAAGTAGATGATTAAATTATTGATGAATTCAATATATGATAGGTTTATGGTTACATTAAGGTTCTATCCATTTTTATGATATTTAGATTTAAAGGAAAAAGAACCTAGAGGATGTCTTTGGTACAATTGTGACTATTCAATAATATGCTCGGAGTCTGGAAATTTGATATTTAATTTGATGATATGAGGTTAAAACCAAAGTATAATAATGAAGGAAAGGTGTGGACTCTAGTTAGTGGTTTGAACTATGGACCTCTAGTTATGATCTTAATTCCTAGAAAGAAATGTAATTTTGATCATATGTTTCATGAGGAAGCTTTAATTGAGAAATTTTTGTGAATTCATAATTTGATTTTGTAATCAAGGATAGGAGTAAGCCTATAAAACCTTTGAAGGACCATAAAATGAGCCATGTTCCCCAGAAAACAAACTCAAGTTTAACTAGGCCAATTAAGATTCACAAATGGGTCCTTATGGTACAAATTTGGGAAATTAATATTCTTAATCATGAAAAATACTTGCAATATTTTTAGTAAATGGAGAACTAAAACATTAGATTATATAAGAAATTTCAAATGATTTTCAATTATCTAGTGAATAGGTAATTAATCTAATATTTATTTTGTTTTTAATTAAAAGGTATATTTGGAGTGTTTATATGCTTAGTATTGACATAATATCTTTCTTGATGAAAGGAAATGAAAATATACTACTAATTCCAAAATTTGAGTTTAATGGAACTAGTATGTGGCCTAAATAAATATTTCTAAAAGTTGGACTTGCATCAAATAGAAAAAAGAGAAGGAATCAGGTTCGTGATCTATGTGCCCCGAAGCACAAATAGAGTCTGTGCCTAGGAAATAGAGTTTCTTTGAGGGAGGATCTGGTACGACCATCCATGGGAGTGAGGCCATAAAAACCTCAGAGATCCCAAACATAGGACCTCACACACCTAGATCTAGGGTTTGACTTGAATCTTTGAGGGAGAGAAGGAGACCAAGGAGGAAAACATAAGGCAAACTATAGGCAGTGGTTTGAAGTTCTTCAAACTTTTACTTTCAATCGCGTCCTCTTCGCAAGCATCTATGACACCGCCCATCCAGGCCGGCCAGGCTGTAGCCAACGAGGGTGTTACCTCGCAGAAGATGGTACACTGTCCGCCGCCGAGGTTGGGAATGTTGGTGCTCAATTTCGGTTGTGAAACAGTGGAGACGCCGCCCCTATTCATCAGTCCATGGAAGGGGAAAAGCAGGAAGATGGGTCATTGGTTTCGCAGCCATCAGATCAATTTGAACGACCATCATTGCTTTAGTAAGGTAAGTGTTCCAAAATTCATATCTTGAGGTACAAAACTTAGAATTTAGCAAATAAGGTGTCCATGAAAACCTACTGAGGTCTACTATCATATAAAAATACATCAGATTTTGTTTTGAACGTTTGATTATTATTACAAGTTTATTTCTAAAGTATATGTGTTTTCAATGTTTTGGGAACTAAAAATAGTAAATGACTTTCGAAATTCATGAAATTTTAGAAGCAAGTATGTTATGGTATGTTTAAAATGCATACAAGGCCTGGTCTTTCAGATTCAATATTTTACTAAGATTTTTGATGTAAATCCCAATAAGGGTATTTTGGACATTTCGCCTGTATTTGGATAATGAAACAACTTAGTATTTCTATATGGATCCTATTACGTGATATGATTGTTGTCTCCAAACATTTAATTGAGTTTCATACAATATTATATTAGTATTTGATTTTTGGGCCTAAGTGGCCATTGTGTAAGATGAATGATGATTATTTGTGAGACAGCAAGTATTTTATGTGTCTATCTAGTATGGAAAATGATTATAATTGTTCTTTTGATCTGATTTTATAAATAATCCAGTAAGATTAGTATATGTGAGTTTGTATGGAGTTTGCTCTTCGTATTTGAGGTATATACTTATATATTAGTGTGTATCATGCATTTTGGTTTATATGGATATACTAGTATATCTTTTTTGTTTTAGAATATTGGGATGGTTACATATGGGCTAGAGAATGACTAATGACAGAGTGAAAGGTATTGTTGAAGACACACAGGTCCTCGAGATACATATGTAAAAGGGAGGGCAGGAAGGAACTCCAGGTCAGAGATGTGTCAGTTTGCTTCAAGCATTGCTTGGCTAACCAATCTGCTAGCATGTTTTGGTTCCTTCGCAAGAAAACCCCCTCCATATGAGTCAAATATTCTCGAAGATGTTGGATAGCAAGGGTCAGTAGTTTGTATTTTAGGGGGGTGGGATCTCATCTATTGATCCATGCAACTGCATTCCATGGGTCAGTGATTATGGTACTCGGGGGAAATTCCTTGAGTTTGGCATGTGACAATGCCTCTTTAATTGCTAAGAGTTCACCTCTCATAAGGTCAGTACCAATAGAATGACTGGCTTGGCCATGGATCTAGGTTCCTTGCGGGTTCTCGACCACCATGCTTGTACCTCATGAGTTCTCTTCCTTGTTGATAGTTGTGTCCACATGCACGATGAGGAAATGTGGGGGTATTGCAGGGACTGACGTGCTCGGAAGGGGTCAGGGGTGGATCTTATAGGTGAGATGAAGGCTTGGGCAGTAGATGTAGTTGTCGAGTTGTAATGCATGACTATCACAGAAGGTGATATAGGCTTGTGTTAAAAAATATGCAAGTTTTAGTTTCTCCAAAGCCACCAACAGGTAGTAGCAAAACAAACTTTCTAGCTGGTTGTCCTATTCAACGATTTCATATTATAGGATATCCACTCAGAGATTGAGTTGTGGGTGAAGAAGTTTGTAGCCTCTGTAGGTAAGAGTGTACACCACACCTCCTTGCCATCCGGACAATCTCTTATGGCATGAAGAGTTGTTTCTAGTGGACAAGAACATCTAGCACAGACCACATCTTGAGTCATCTTGCGTATGAGGCGTAGCTCATTTGTGAGGAGACAATCATGATGGATCATCCACAAGGTAGTATTGGTGCGGAGTTGAATCTTCAGGCTCCATATGATGTTATAACAGTCGAGGTTTTCTGTTTTAGTGAGATTCATGAGCGTCCTGTATGCCGATTTGGCAGAGAAGCAGCCATCTTCTGAATGGAGCCATATCCTTCTATCTTTCCCTAGGGAAGCCCTTGGCGGTGGCATGAGGAGATGGTCTGTGCCAATGTTTCTGAAAACCAATGGTCGGTGAAGCTCATGTCCCATTGTCCCAAGTCAGAGACAAGATACGAGAAGGACATGTCCTTAGGTCTTCTGGTATCGTGAGGCCCATCCTGAGGTCAGGTGTAGTACCATCTCCCACCCAATGGTCAGACCAAACATTGGTGTTGTCGCCTGAAATAGGTGTCGTTGTCGAGTTTTTCAAGATGAATGGGAGCAATGATTTGATACCACACCATGTTTGCGAGCCATTAGTAGATCGTATGTAAAGGTTGACTCCCTTATGTATTAACCTCTACCTATTCTTTAGGGAGGACAATTCATTTACTATAGAGAATAGGTTGACTTAAACTCACATAATCCACATAACCCTGGTATAAGTCATTAAACCTTTTGTTTTTATTGAATGGATACAAACTTAGATATCAATGTGGATTTTAGATTTTGAGATGGTCTATGATGTCATGCGAGTATAAGAACTAGATCCTCAATGTTAGGCTCGTCTTGCCTATAACATGGAGTTATTTAAATATAGTTTGCTTAAGACTTGTCATCCAAGTGTTGGATACTATGTTCGTTGAACTTGTGATATCTCACAGATGAGGAATTGTTGAAGGAAGATATAGGTTTCTAGTAATGATAGTTGGGATTTCATCCCTCACATACCATAAAGTAGGAATTATGCTTATCTCCCTTGTCCAACAAAGGAATGATCATGTAAGTGGGTCAGATAATAAGCCATTATAGCATGTTATTTATCTCATGAGTACATATGGATGCACAATCATGTTTAGAAGATATACTAGATACTCTTTTTCCTAAAATTTTAGATGTACACTGACACAACGGTTAGGTTATGTAGGTACAACTGGGGTTTATCTTTAAAGAGTTGACCACTCTCTCATTGCCACCTTGTACTTAGTTTATCTGATATGTGAGATGAAGAATAGTTTTACTAACTAGTTCAAATGGGATGATAAACATGGATGTAAAGCAACTACAGATCTAGACACCCTAATCTATTCTTATTATGTTTACATGATCTTATAAATAAGTTATGTTTTGGGAGGTGATGGCCAAAGTTATGACTCAAAGAATGGTGGAATAATAGAGTTCGTGCCTAGTAGGACCTATTATAAGTGAACTACAAGCTAGAAGAAACATGTATCCCCTCCTCATCTAGAATTTGGATATTCTTGTTGTATTCCTTGATGATGTGTGTAGAGAAGTCTCTTTTGTGAAGATGAAGTGATATTAGGGTGATAGTATATGTTGTCTGTGGTAGGAAGTTGTTGACATGGTTCACGGATTGATTTTGGCACTATTTTGGATTCCCAATGAAAGCTTTTCATTGTCAGACTTATATTCATTGTTATGTTATATCTACAACAAAATCCTCAAATTTGATGGATGATTTTGGAACAAAGTCACCACCACAAGGAATTTATAGTAACATCTAGGATTTTTAGTGTATAAGATCTTTAGAAAAGACCCTATGACTGGTTATGTGTAGCATGTAACCTATAACTAAGTGAGAAGTAGTAAGTATGAAGAATAACTTTAGATTTGAATGAAGTCGTTGACCGAGACCTGTTATATCTCACAATTAGTTAGGTTGTAGACTAACCTTTTTAAGGGGTAAATTCATGTTGACTTATTCATCAAGAATGCAACTTAACTTAATCATTATATGGACTTAATATTGTACGTAACATGTAATGCTTGAGTAATTTCCTCCATTAAAAGTCATACACATACGATTACCCCCCCCCCAATTAGGGTAGTGAAACCTATATAAGGCAGTTACATTGAACATTGATTGGAAAACTAAAATAAATCAATACAATAGTTGCACTCATATGTTAGCTGGGTCTCTAGGTGGAAGAGCCCTATTGGCGATGCTAGTCATAAGGGTGATTTATGACATGATTGAGTGGATTTCAGGGATGAAATCCTCTTCAAGGGATGGAGTTTTGTAACATACCCAGATCTAGGTATGTACTCTAATAGTTCATTATTTTTATTTATTTTCAAATATGCTATTACAAATCTCTTTTCTCTAATTTTAATTAAATATTGTGTATCTAATAAAAGTAACTACACTATTAGTGATACATCCATAAATTAAGTCCTAAATTATGAATTAATTGTACAAACACATCAATTAATTACTTTTGACCCTAAATTGACACTTTAGAATCATTCTAACTCTTATTCATCAATGTAATTTAATAAATACAAAATAATATTTATAAAGAAAGGCATTAACTAGATTAGTGAATACTTAACTTAGAGTAATTAAATAAAATATTAAACCTTTTGTTTTTTCAAAAAACCACCCAACTTTTAATTTATTAATCTCTAGCATTCCTTACAATGGGTTCACTTTCCTCCATTCCAGGAGAGTGGCCATGATTAATGTTGTTTACCAACATTTCAGTGTCGATTAAATGTGCTACATTACATGGGGGATTTAAAAAAAAGATTAAGTTAGAGTTCCTCTTCAGGTGCCATTTTTCCAGTCCATCAACAACCCCATTACTTTCTCGACTTTCAAACTCCACTTTGATATTCATCATCAAATCCTACTTGATCCTGGTAACCCAATATGCATATCTTGGAAAATCTTCAACATTCTCCTGCATGATGTGTGTCGCTAGTTGACAGTCTATTGTGATCACAACCTTGTCCCAGTCTACTATCTTGGCTTGCTCAACAACAAAGTGAATTCCTTCTAGTTCAACTTTTGTTGCAGATGTAGACTTTATTGTCTTACTCTGTCCTCCCTTCCACATTCCTATATTATCTTTAGCCACTACAGCTACCTTCGCACCATGTTTAGACACTATGGTGTCTACATTAAATTTTATTTTCCCAGCTATCATTAGTCTACATCCAGTTGATCGATCAGTTTCATAGCCAGTTTCTATAGTTCACCATGCTTCTTCATTAGCTTCCACCTCATTGTTGATGCACACAACCTGCTATTATGTTGTCTTCCTATCTCTATTGAAGATAGTGGCATTGCGCCACTTCCAAATGTGCTAACAAGTGATCCAAAATGATTCCTCATAGATCCTTCCATGTTTAGCACATGTATAAAACCACCTTTCGAATGACATAGGATTAAAAAAGGTACTTTGGTCCCCTTGGGAAATTAATCTCTACCAAACCTCTCGTGTGTCATCACAGGCCCTTAGGACATGGATAAATGTTTCAGTATCCTTCTTACACCTACTAAAAATGTCTTCAGTTGTCATATGTCATGCCATCCTCTTTACATTTGTCAGAAACACATTGTGCACTGTCACCCAAGAGAAATTTTTTAACCCTACCTCCATCTTCAACTTCCACATCACCCACTTTCCAGGTGTAGGATTTTCCTTTACACCTCTCAAAATTTTGTAAGCTGAGCTTGTGGAGTACTTACTATCTTGTGTGTGAATCCACATTAGTTGATACGAATGATTACCCTCCATCGTGGTTGATCTTTAGAGCACTTTTCACTATTTCCTCATGGAACCAATCATTCACAAATTTGTCATCCCACCCTCTTCTTCGAACAACAAACTCCTGCATTGGAGGTTTGATGATTCTACCAGTATTGCCCTCTGTGTGTGGTTCTTTAGCTGAATGCCAGACTTTATCCACATATCTTCCCAGACATTGACCGAGTAACCACTAATAGGTATAGATAATGAATTAGTGAAAATGAATTGCTTCCCCACAATGGTTACTTGACCAAGTCATAATCCTCCTATTTTCTTTCCCTCTTTCTCTCTCTTGAATTTGTTCCTCATAACATTGCACCAGATGGATTTTCTATTTCTAGCCATGTCCCATGTGTTCTTCATGATTAATGCTTGATTCCATTCCCTTATCCACTTCATCCCCAAACCACCATTCTTCTTTGTGCTCGTCACCTTATCTAGTGACACTAAGGATACATGTTCAAAGTTGTCATTTCCTCCCCAAAAAAATCATCTCACTGTCCTGTCAACTCTATAACATAGCTCGACTGGTAACATGGTTGTCTGCATCAACATATGTCAGTATCGATGTAAGGGTAAATTTGGCCAAGAAAATTCTTCTTGCCAATGTCAGGCTTCTCTTCCCGCACACACTGACTTTGTTTTGTATTTTTTGAATAACCTCTAGGAATGCAGTCTTTGTGGCTCTTGAGTGGATAATCAGAACACATAGATATCTGCCCAGTTCTAATGTAACTTGGAATCTGCTTAAATCATGTATGCTTCTCTTGATACGTCTAGGTACACTTCTGGAGAAGAACACCTGATATTTTCTTGCCAAAATGGATTGCCTGGATGAACCCTCAAACATCTTAATGCATTCTATGATGGTGATCCCTACTAGCCTACACAAGTAAGATCATGTCTTCAGCAAAACATACATGTGCTACTCTAACTCCTGATCTTCCCAACATGATTGGCTTCCAGTTGTTGTTGCTGACTCTCTTGTGGATCATTTGTGTGAGCCTCTCTAGGCATAAGATGAATAATTAAGGCAAGAGGGGGTCACCCTTCCATAGTCCCCTGCTTGTTTTGAATGCCCATGTTTGTTTGTCGTTCAACATAATAGTGGTGCAACCTCCTAAAATGGACATCATAGTAAACCTTTTGTGCATCTATGGAATCCCCACTAACTCCATAGTATCCGCAATAAAGCTCCATGATAACTGATCATATGCCCTTGTTAGATCAATTTCCAGTGCCATCTTTTCGCTCCAATTCATATTGTGTATAACTTCTTGGACAAATGCCATGTTATCAGTGATCCTCCATATGAGAACAAAGCTACTTTTCTCCAAAGAAATGTAGCTTAGGATAAACTTTTTGAGCCTTGCAACAATCACCTTAGATGCAAGTTTTAGGATGATATTATTCAGTGAAATTGGGTGAAATTGCTCCCATTATTCTGGCATGGTTACCTTTTGGGTCCGAACTATTGGGGCATTACGCACCTCACCTACTACACATTTACCTTCCACCATATCTATTAATGTTGTGGTGAATGATTCCCCAACCACTAGCTAGTGGTTTTGTAAAAAATGCAATGTTCCTTCATCTGGGCATGCTACTTTGAAAGGCTTCATTTTCTTCAAGGTTCCCCAAACCTCCTTCTTCATGTGTGACACTAAAAGAGATTTTCTCATGAGTTGTAAGACTTTTGAATGAGCCATGTATAGTAGTATTATGTCAATGTTATCAAAATGACTTACCAACAGGTGACATATCTCCTCTTCATTTGTTATCTAGTATCTTATTGCACCTTTGATTGTAGTAACAACCTTTTTTCTTCTACATTGATTAACCTAGGGTTGATAAAACCTGGTGTTATCATACCCATTTTGCATCCAGTGAATGTGGGATTTTTTCTTCCAATCCTCTTGCTCCTAAAAAATAACCATCTGTAGTTGCTATTGCATTTCCCTAGAAAGTAAATTCATGATCTCATTATATCATTCTGACAACATCTATTGTAGATGTGTAATATTTCTGGTAATCCTCATCTTCTCTCTATTCTTTGCAATGTATGCCTCCTTATTCTAGTCCAGCATATGTTTCCTAGCATGGTTAAGTGCCCCATAGAAGTTTGTATTGTTCTCCCATTTAGATCACAATAGTTGTTGAAAGTTACTCTCCTTACTCCAGGATGCCTTAGTGAAAAATATAAATTGGTCGCGCTCATGCTTAACTAACTGTACTAGGATTGGGTAGTGATCAGAGGATAACTGAGGTAAATGCTCAACCACCATATTAGGGTACAGATGAATGAACTCTTCGTTGGTAGTGACTCTATCTAGCCTCTCTTAAAGCCTTCCATTGTTATATGTAAATCTTACCCCTAAGAAGCCCAGATCAGACAAGCCAGCCTCCATTAATGTGTTCTTGAACAGATAAGCCTTATAGAAATTGTACCTATCACTTCCCATTTTCACATAATGGACCAAGGTGGTGTTAAAATCATCCATTACTATCCAAGCTCTAGTGATCCGCTCACTTTCCTCCATAATATGTGCCCATAAAAGTTTTCTAAATGATATATGAGGATTGGCATACATGAAAGTACTTGTGATTGTGTCGTTGATGTTACAAGTTACAAACTATCTGTGACAATGTAGGATTTACACCTTCTATTCCCCCCCCTCCATCAAATCCATATTCCACAGGCAATCCCCTGGTCTCCACTCAATGTGATTTGTGAAGCCAAGTTGTTTGATAGTTTTTGTAGCCTCTCTGACACTAATTTGTGGTTCAGGAACAACTACAACCTCAGGTTTATGTTGCTAAATGAATGCCTTAAGGACTGAGCATCTGTCTTTATAACCTATACCTCTCACATTCAAACACTACGAGTTCATTGGATTCATGCCTTGGTTTGCTAATATAACTATGGGTTCAATAGGAGGGTGTCCAGGCTTTGTCGTTTCCCTCCCCCTCACTAACCTTTGTCTTTTATACCTTTTCTTTAGCTTGTGCAAGTTCCCCTTCTTTGTTGGTTGGATCTTTTCTGGGACTTATTTTGAACGCATCAGCAATTGCATCCACTGTATTTAATCTTGGGCTCCTCCTATGCCTTGTTCGATCTAGTGGATTTTCCTTTCTTTCTGTATGTAGGTTGTTGCTTGTCCCCAGCTTTATGGGAATTCAAGTGTTCTTCTTTCACTTGGTCCCCTTCCTTTTCTTTTCCTTCTGCAACCTCAATGATATAGACATGTCTCCTTCCCCAGTATCTTCTCATGATACACCTCTCTCCTCCTCTACAAATGATAGTACATTGGTGTCTTTGTCCATAAAGACCTCGTCTATCTCAGGGTTGAGAGCAGTGTGCTTTCCATTCAGATGAGTCATCTTCTTCATTACAATAGTTGCTTCTTGGGTTTCTCCTTGATCCGTATTGGTGACGTCGCCCAAAACTCTTTGACCCTCTGTATCCCCCACAATCGTGTTTCTAGATTTTTTCTTTTGCTGTATTTTGTTTGGTTTTGGATTGCTTCTTGTTTCTCTTTGAATTGTATCTATTTCTTTGGTATGTGCTATTGACTCTCCTTCATCTTCATTTTCCAAACCTGCAAACATGTTAACATTGTTCCTCCTATTGTTTCCTACATGTGAGGTGTTTTGTGCCCTGGTTGCACTCTTGTTCTTCTGTTGTTGCCACCCGCTAGTGTCCACTCCTCCTCCATGCGTCTCTTTCCCCCGACCTTTCGTATCAGTGTAGTTGTTTTCCTGCCCTTCCCTTAATGTTTTTCCCTATAGTATTTTGATATATGTCCCTCCTTTCCTCAAATAGCATAGGCCCAAGGGAAGCCCTCATAAATGACTTCATATTCTATTATGTTTATCAGTATTGAATTTGCTAGTTCTTTAGAAGTATCAATCTCCACTACCAACCATTCAAATTTGCATCTTCATCTATTCTACATATGACTATCCACCTTTGTGAGACATCCCAACACCATGCCTATGTATTTGAACATTGTAGGGATATACAGGTGTAGGGGAAGGTTAACGATTCAGACCAAGGTGATGATATAATCTAGAAATGCTTTAGTTGGCTTAAATGTGGTATACCACTTCCATACCACAATGTTACATCCAAATATCTTCCATGGACCACCCACCAATGCTATGTTGAAGTCCTCCTGGTCAGAAAATTGTACGAAGAAATGCCCGCTTCTGAATGACACTTCCTTTAGTGGATGTTTTATGATATTGTGCCCCCTTCTGAACAATGGTTCCTTTAGATCCATTGCTGTTGTATTCAATTTTATCGATTTGCTAGCCATCAGTGCCAGGTCGGACATGTGCATTGATTTCCCCCCAGATATCTGCTTCCCCAATCGCCCCCATGATCACCCCCAAGAGTCCCTCTCAACCGTAGCATCGCCATAAATATAAAACCTTTTTTAAAGGAGAAAATGACCTTGAAGTTGAATTAATCATGTCTTGTTTAGTCAACTCACCCATTTTCATATCAAGTAAACTTATTTTGACCACCTAATTATATGAAATAATTTGGAAGAATAGAACTTAATTAGGTATTATTGTAAATCATTAAATCAATCCATGTAACGCTTCCTCGTGCATTACCCATTTCTCAATCGCAAACCACATGATTCTGGCATTGATGTCACCCACTTTACAACTGGTAACTGGCGCCATCTATTGTCCTCCTCCTCTTCTATTGAGTTCTTTCTTTACTTCTTCTCTTCATCTCCTCTCCCTCATATATATCTTTGTGCCATACTTCCTTTTCCTTTAGGTAGATAACCCTTAACGGACCCTTCCTATCTCCCAAACACACTACATCCCTAACACCGTGATCAATGGATCTATGTTCTTCCTCCACATGCTTCAAACTTCACCTACTAGTCATAAGCATGCAACTCAGCTACCTACAACGACCCAACGCCCTTCCATCCCTCAACGAAGACACCTCCTTGGCATCTCCAAGATCATAGACCATGGTGCAACACCATCACGACACCTGCAACACAAATAACACATCCAGACAACCCTTAGAGCCAACACCCCTTGACAGTAACTGCCACCAATACATCGCCACCACCCAACACTCCATCCATATGTGGCACCCTCCTTGACCTACTCTAGGAAAACATCTTCGATGCCGTAGGAGGTGTCTTCGTCAAGCATCAACACCACCACCATAATGAATCCATCTCTATCAATTGTATCCTTGTAAGCTGGTTGTAGATCTTGCAATCAAGTTGGGGAGGAAATCATGATATCTTGGATGATAAGTAAAGATCATCTCTTGTACTACGATGATGTAGGCATGACGATCTACAATGCAACCTCCCGGAGTCCATGCACCATGAACCATGCCTTCTTTAGGACACGATTCCATTCAACAACTCGTTGCAAAACATGCAATAGCAACACTTCATCCAACATTGCCTCACCTGCCTCTTTGAATCAACCCATCCAAACCTCATGATGCTATTACCTATGGAAATGCCTCAATCTAGACCAAACTGCAAACAATCCTCCTATGAGGAGCACCTACAAACTGACTTCCTTCTCCACCACTCTTCCTACCAATACCAATTTTCCATGTCGCCATTGCCCTGAGGGCGATATGCAACACATTAACGGCCACAGGTCATCCTACTTCAAAACCCCCATGATGCAATTGTGAATGGACAACCTATTTTTAGCTTCCTCCATGGTTGCAATAGTGTCTTTCATCATGCTTTGACCTAAAACTGAACGTTTAGATCCATGCAGACTCCATCAAGTCCAACTTCGACCATATCCATGTTAGAAGTCACAACCTTCTCTAATGTCTGAAAGGCTTGGGTCCATCTTCAGTTGTCTCTAGGATGCGATGAATACATTGGTGACTTGAGGATAACAATGAGTTTTGGTCTATAGCTAATCTATAGACCCATGTTTCCATATGTGAATCTAGTGGAAAGTGCATTATATCCTATAATTTTATTTGAGAACTCATTTTAATAAGATTATGTGAGCACATAATATCTTGATAACATATGAACTACTCTTATTAGTCATCATGACTAACTCACAATGTCTACATGTTATAGATTAGTATATATCCAATATGTTGATGAACGTCAATGAGTTCACCCTACATAATTTCTCATTTCAGAAATTATTGATTACATATAATATAACTAGGTTCTTGCTAATATATAGAGTAATAAGTAGATCATTGATAATTATAATACTTGGTTAGAATCTTATTAATTACCTCTATACAATATGCACATATGTGTTAATATTTATATTTTTGTATAATAAAGTTGTATCTCCTATAGGTCTATCAGGGTAAGCGGCGCACTAAACTTAAGTCCCATATTCTCCATCTACTATCTTAACATTTTTCACCTGTGAATTGAAGGTCGACATATCTACATATATGTCATACCTATATAGTATTTAGATGATGGTATTAAGAAATACAAAATAGATTTAAAATGTATGGCTAAATGGATTGACCTATTAGACCAAAAGAAACTACACAATACAAGGAGAGAGTAATACATTACAAGTCCTATATTGAAAAAATTAATACTCCTAACCACAAATATAATATGCTTAATCATACCTTGACCTATATACTAAAGAGGGATCTAATGAACAAAATAGGTGTCAAGTGGGTAGCATGTTCATTTCAATAGTTTAACAACCCTAAATATGACATTAAGTGATATACATTTGGGTAAAAACTATATACATCAAAATAATTTGACAATGAATACACATGTTTGATTTATTTTGACTAACATAAAATACTATATTTCTAATAGGAAGGGTTGACATAGTGGACCAAGACTTTATTAGAGTTAACTTTTGGACGCACAAGTTATGTACTCTTCCCTATTTTAAATTGGGCATTTGTATGACTGAATTTTCCCATAACTATGAAGGTCTTGGAATACTTACTCTTGTTTTTTCCACCAGTTGAAATACCATATTCTCCCATTTAAACTTGTTGTTATTCTTTTGAAATTATTATTATCTTGTTGAATTGGGTCAATGACCCCAATTACTTGGTTATTATTCTTGGAGATGCGAATGATGAATGTAAACTGGCTTGCCACTCTATTAAGAATGTTAAGTAATTTGTCATATTAAACTATCATAGATGCTTATGCGTAGCCATTTGGGTGCACTACCTCTACCCTAGGTGTTCTACTTCCACTTTGATATATATAGAGGTGTGCTAATTCTACCTAGGATGCACTACTTCCTCTCATTTAACTTAGGTCAATGACTTAGTGGTGTCATGGCCTTACTATAGTTACTTTATTCCAATCTATCGACATGAAAATATTTATGTTATTGGATGGTTGATAATGGAAATAGTTATGGTTTTTAATTGTTTAATAATACTACCTCATTCTTTTGGAAATTCCTTATTTTTTTACTTCTCATTGAAACTTACCTAGCTTTAATGGGCCCCTTTTGATGGGAACATCTTAGTTTGTTTTGAAACAAATAATGCTGTAGTTTATCCTCTAATTTAGATACTCAACTTTTGCAGACTCATAATCTTTTGTTTCCTATTTTTTATGTGTTCCCTCCACCCAAGTGTAGGTGCTTTATAGGGTAGAGACATAGGATGACAATGAGCTCATTGGTGGACATAAGGACATATTAAGATAGCCTTGTTACCCTCTTCATATGGACTTCTGTGTATATAGATATAACCTTTTCATTTTATGTACCACCCTTAGGGTGAGAAAGTTATCTACATAGAAATAGTTTGTAACTTTTTAAATAGTTATGTATTTTGATGCATAATTATTTCATGGCTCATATTTATACCATTGAGCGGACCCACTATCGAGTCCCACTCCTTGCAGAGTGATATCAGAGGCTAGGCTTCGGTAGGTAGAATATTTCAAGTTATCCTACATTGTCTAGTAGGTAGATGACCCTTTAGAGGTAGTTGTGATACATAAACCTAAAACATGATTACTTACTTGGGATTGACGGCTATCCAATTTAATGAGATATATGTATACCAAGCAAAGTATGCGCATGACCTAGTTTGGGTAAACTCCTATCAATCCTACCCTCTCCTTATAAGTATAGCTTTTTATTTGTAAAGTTTGACTCCCCTAAGAAGAGGCCTCTACCTCCCGCTTTAGGGAGGACAATTCATCTACAATATAAAATAGGTTGATTTAAACTCCCATAACCATGCGTATTGATAGTACATGTCATTGAAACTTTTGCTTTTGTCATTTTCTTGCATTCCTATGATACACACACTATGTGAACCGAGCATGCATGGATACAAACATATAATCTTGATATGGAAGTTAGATTTTGAGTTACTCTATGATGGGATATGAGAATATGAACTAGATCCTTAAGGATAGGCTTCTTTTGCCTATAACGAGGAGTTATTTCAACATAGTTTGCTTGAGACTCATCATCTAAGGGTTGGAAACTATGTTATTTGAACTACTGATATATTAAAAATGAGTAATTGGTGAAGGAAGATATCAATTTATAATGATACTTGGGAATTCATCCCTCACATACCCATAAGGTAGGAATTATTCTTACCTCCCTTGTCCTACAAAGGAATGATCATGTAGCTGGATCACATAATAAAACTTTGTACCATGTTACATTTCTACCGAAGACATATGGATGCAAAGTCATGTTTGGAAGGTATAGTGGGTACTCTTTTTCTGAAACTTTAATTATACACTGACACTACGGTTAGATGATGTAGGTAAGGATTATCCTTAGAGTTTACCACTCTCTCATCGCCACCTTGTAATTAGTTTATCTAATAGGTGATATGAAGAATAGTTTGACTAGATAATTCACATGTGTTGGTAATGACACCATGTATGTAAACCAATTAGGTATGTAGAGATACTAATCTCTTCTTATTATGGTTACATGATCTTATAAATAAGTTATGTTTTGGAAGGTGATGGCCTAAGTCATTACTAAGAGAATGGTTGAATAATGGAGGTCTTACCTAGTAGGACCTACTAGAAGTGAACTACATTCTAGAAGAAACATGTATCCTCTTCTCATCTAGAACTTGGATATGTTTGTTTTATTCCTTGATGATGTGTGTAGAGAAGTCTCTTTTGCAAAGACGAAGTGATGTTAGGGTGATAGTATATGTTGTATGTGGTAGGAAGTGATCGACTTACCAATTTTTTATATCAAGTAAACTTCTTTGACAACATAATTATATGACATAAGTATGAAGAAAAGAACTTAATTACATTATAACATAACTCATTAAAACATTCAATGTAACTCTTTATCGTGTGTTACTTGTTTCTCAATCACAACTCACACAATTCTGGTGCTGATGCCACCCGTAGAACAACCGGTAACTGATGTCATCTTCTGTCCTCCTCCTCTTCCATTTAGTTCTTCTTTACTTCTTCTCTTCCTCCCGTCTCCTTCATATATATCTCTTTGTCATGCTCCCTTTTCCTTCAAGTGGAGAAACCATAGCCACCCTCATTCCCTTCTCCCAAACACACTGCATCCCTAGTGCCATGATCAATGGAGCTATGTTCTTCCTCCACATGCATCATGCCTCATTACTGGTCGCACACATGCAACTCAGCAACCTACAAAGACCCAATGCCTTCCAGCCATCAATGATGACTTGCATCTCCTTAGCGTCCCCAATATCATAGAACATGGTTCAACAACATCATGACACCTACAAAAAATTACCACATCCAAAGAACCCTCGACGCCAACCACCCCTTGATAGTAAGATCCACCAGTTCGTCCCCACTACCCATCACTCCTTCCATATGAGGCACCCTCCTTGACCTTCTCTATGCAAACACCATTAAAACCACAGGAGGTGTCACCATCATGCATCAATGTCTCCACCACAACAAAGCTGTCACCACCAATTGCATCCTTGTACATTCGTGGTAGATCTTGCAGTCTAGTTGGGGAGGAAGTCATGATACCAAGGATGATCAGTAAAGATCAACTCTGGTACTTCAATGTTGCAGCTGTGAAGATCTACAAAGCAACCACCTAGACTCCATGCACTATGAACCATGCCTTTTCCAAGACATGATTCCATTCACCAACCCCTTACATAACATATAATAGCAACACTTCTTCTAGCATTGCCTCACCTTCATATCACCCCCTCCGAACCTCCTAATGTTATTACTTATTGTGTCCTTGTACATTCGTGGTAGATCTTGCAGTCTAGTTGGGGAGGAAGTCATGATACCAAGGATGATCAGTAAAGATCAACTCTGGTACTTCAATGTTGCAGCTGTGAAGATCTGCAAAGCAACCTCCTAGACTCCATGCACTATGAACCATGCCTTTTCCAAGACATGATTCCATTCACCAACCCCTTACATAACCTATAATAGCAACACTTCTTCTAGCATTGCCTCACCTTCATATCACCCCCTCCGAACCTCCTAATGTTATTACTTATAGAAATGGCTCAATCTAGACCAAATTGAAAACAATCTTCCTGTGAGGAGCGCCGACAACCTGACTTCCTTCTCAACCAATCTTCCTACAAACACCAATTTTCCATGCCACCCTTGCCCTGAGGGCGATCTCAAACACCACAACTTCCAAGGTTTAGGCTGTTTAAAAACCCCTTGGTGAAATTGCAAATTGACAACTCATTGTCTACTTCCTCCATGGTTAAAATAATGTCTACAATCATGCTCTGACCTGCAACTAAACTTCCAGATCAATGCAACCTCCATCAAGTCCACCTTTGACTAGATCCATGCCAACTGTCCTGACATGCTCCAATGTCTGAAAGGATTGGGGCTGTCTTCAGTTGTCTCTAGGATGCGAGGAATACATAGGTTACTTGAGGATAGCAACAGGTCTTGGTTTGTAGCTGTTACAACCCCAAATTTTGGGTTCTTTTGGTGAGAAATGTAATTTCACCTATTAAAGATATTTGAACAAACAATGATATTTTTTTTTGAATAAAAGGATTTCATTTACAATATCCTTATTGGTTGTGTGGGCTTCATAGGCTATTGGGACCAAAAACAAGGAAAAGACAAGAGAAACTCCATTATTAATATGAAATGGAGAAAAGAAAGATGTAGAAACCTCTAGAAGGCAAAAGAATATAATCCAAAGGTGGATTTCGTGCCTCTTGGGTTCCAAGGAGTTAAAAGTTGCAAATATAATGCAACAAGAAAAGAAAAGAGCAATTAAATATTTCTTTATTAAGAAAGAAATTGAAAACAATGATAAAATGTGGAAAATAAGTGGAAAGAGGTATAATTGAGTTACCCTTGATGGATTTTCATGTCCATGAGGTTTCTAATATTAGAAGGAATTCCAATAAGGAAAATAAAAAGAGAGATAAACAAAAATCCTCAAAAGAGATAATTTAATAAAGAAATAAAAAGGATTATGAGAAATAATGGATATAGATGATTTAAAAGGATAATAAGTATCCACTAAAAGGATTTCGAAAATATGAGGAGTTTCTTGAGGTCCAAGGAGCCCCAATGGAGAAAAAGAAAGAGAAAATACCAATAATAAAAAATAAGGGGATAATATGATGCATAATGAATGAATTTTGTGGTATTGTTAAAGAGGTGGTATTTTCTACTAAAAGAAAACATAATTTCATGCCAATGGATTAAAGGGAAAGTACTAAGATAATAAAAGAGGTGATTTTCGAAATCCTAATATCTAAAGAATAAAGAATATCAAAGACTTTTCTTTTTAGAGAGAGAAGATTTCTTCTTCATGAAGGAATATGGTTTCCTAGTACAAAAGAGGCTTAGATCTCGGGGATGACCATCCTAGGGCTTCGTTACCCTACCCTATATAAGGGGTAGCGCCCTTGGCCGAATCCAAGAGGATCCCATGCACCCTTCTGTCTCCTTCTTCATCATTTTCGTTCAAAACCCTAACAATGGGGGTAGTGCGACCCTGGGGCAACGAGGAGCCCTGGACTGGAGTATGAAGGAAGCCCAATGCTCCCACAACACCACAGATGAACGAGGACATCAACCTCGTACCCGAGCACTTGCGCAACACCTACAGGAGGGCACCCGACTGTCTGCGTGTTGCAGACATGGAGAGTTTGAATCGGCCCTCATAGCCACGAGCCTGAGGCATCCTCACATGTGCAAGGGCACAACGGAGGTTGAGGAACACCCCCCGGTGATCGGCTGTTTTCTCGTTGTTCCCAGCCTCGCGCAGAATGTCAGCAAGCCTGCAAGGTTTGCCATGGTGGGTGCAGTTGTAGGCCCGACTCCGGCCTCCTCAGCCACAACTTGAGACCTCCAAAGGTGCGGGGGAGGGCGGCCGTGGTAATGGGGTGGTCGTTGGTACCCCTAGGAACCAAGGAGGTAGAGGAGGAAGCTTCCCCGAGCCGCTGCAGGCGGCAACACTAGGTTAGCATGAGGAAGAAGAAGCGTAGGTGGCTATTGGACAGAAATTCAACTCCACGGGCTGAAGTGCCAACAACTTAAACAAAGGGAAAAATCATAAATCTGTTATGTTTCCAAATCGGTGTGTTGCATGGGTATGCTGACGCGTCAGCATGCCATTGGCTCAAGTAAGTTATTCTTGCAGAAATCATATTTAAATATTGGTAGCTCAGATGGATGTGCATAAAATATGAATGTTGCTCAGAAAATTGAGAGGAATCCAATCAAAATAGATTTAGAAGTTAATTCCTCTTACAATTCGAAAAGTAGTGGATGTTATCAACTTAAATGCTTTAATAATTAAGAAACCCTATTTTGAGATGATTAATGTATTTAGTAGGGTTTAATGGATGATTAAAGTTGATATTAACCTATTAATTGTAAAAAGGTACATTAAGAACAAAAAGGATGAACTTTGCACATAATTGGTTTAATTTAGAGTTTCATGTACATGAACAAGCTTTAATGGACCTTGAAACCCTAAAGTTAGTAAATGTGACTCTTAATGGCTTTAATTGTTCAAATTCATGAAGAAGCTGAGATGTGATGGTTCTAAGATATTTTGAGTATAAAAGTTCCTAATTGTGGATAAATACCCTTAATATAGTAATTCGGGTTTTCTAATGGATAAAGGTGGAATTTATGATAAAAAGGAGATCATAATGAACTATGACTTGTTAATCTGGAAGGAACCAAGGAAGATATTTTGCCTAATGATCATATCATGAATTAAGAAGGATAAAAATGACAGTTTTAATGTAAAAGAGAATAATGGGCTTAATTTATGGTTAAGTATGCCTTTAATCTGAAGTTAAGGTTATATGTTGTTAAAAGGGTAACCTTAATATCTTTTGTGAGGAATAGATGAGATAATTAGGTTTTGTGATTAATTGTATAAAATTAGGGTTTAAAATGGTATAAATGAAGAGAAACCCTAATTACAATGAAACCCTTAAAAGTGGACTAGAAACCCTTGGAAGCGAGCTAGGTTTAATCGATCTTAATGGAATGATCAATGATAGGAAATTGTATGCATATTTCAGGATCTCTTTGTGTGCTTGCTTGCCTATTGGATTTCTTGCATTGATTGGATTAATTCTATCTCAAGTCAGCCTGATAGGTATGTGGTTAATTATGGTTAATCACATTAGTTTTCTGAAGAGTTTCCCGGATGATTCATCATATTGAATGCAACGTATCAGTTTGGATGTTCATACTTCCAAATTATAAAGTCACTATGATTATCACAATTGTAAAATAAGTGTGTATTCTCGCACCTACATGCCACCCTGATGGATGATACAAAAAGGTCAAGCCCAGGAGGGAAGACCAATGGGTACCATGAGTGGTGACCCCAGACACCAAGCTCGGGAATGAGAAGGTGGTCTATGTTGCATGACTAATGGGCACCATGAGAGGTGACCCCAGACACCAAGCTCGGGACTGAGAAGGTGGCCTTAAGTAAATGGCAAAAGAGAAACCCTAGAGGGGGTATTCCAGGGTTAGGGCAAAAGTGGTGGAGAATGACATATTGAAAACGTAAATTGGCTTGTTAATTATCTTGATTGTGATAATTAGATTGTTAGCCATATTTGTGAAATTTTGGTTGTCCCCACATACTGGCATATTTTGATATGTTGACCGACATTTTGCTTGTCGGTGTTTTAGGTGCAAGATTAAAAAGGACAAACAGTAAAGTGGCATATGTGGAATTAAATAAGAATTAAAGTATAAAGTAGGATTAGTTAGAATAGACTCTAGATGTGGATAGAAATCGATATCCAAATTTTTGAAAAAGGTATGCAAAGTTTAATTTTATTACAACCTTTCAGTTTAGTTGGTAGAATTTGATAATTTTTATTGATTATTTGTGAAACCTTTGATCCAAAAATTGGGATAATGGCTCTGACCTCTTGGTCTCCCTTAATTGGAGGTTGCCGGGAGGTGGGGTCATTATAGTAGCTAATCTAGAGAACCAAGTTTCCATATGTGAATCTAGTGGTAAGTGCATCATTGTTACGACCCTGCCTCTCGGTAACCCCCAATTAAGGGAGACCAAAAGGACAGAGCCATTAACCAATAACCCGGATCAAAGGTTTGACAAATAATCATTAACAATTATTAAATTCTACCAACTATACTGAAATATGGTAAAAATAAAAACTTTTACATACCTTTTTAAACTAGGATGTCAAAACATTTATCCACACAGATACTAATCTATCTAATCCTCCTTTGCACTTTGATTCTCATTTAATACCACATATGCCACTTTATTGTTTGTTCTTTTCATTGTAACTAAAACGCCGACAAACAAAATGTCAGTCAGCCGAAGCTGATATGTGTGGGAAAACAATATCATGTAAATATGTTAACAACGTAATCATTCAATTAATCATTTATCAACTAAGATTACGTTTTAAGACAAACTACTCAATCCATACATATCCACAACTCTGTGTTGTCCCTGTAAGGACTTATACAATACCTTTGTAAAGGTAGAGTCACATGGAACCACCCAAAGGTAGCCCAATATCTAACTCACTGTGACTTGATGGACCTACCCTCTAGGTAGCCTAGTACTAAGTCATTACATGACCTGATGGACCTACCCTCTAGGTAGACATGTACTAGGTCAACCATTAAGACACAGAGGGGACCAAGATCTAAGCTAGTAGGCACATATCTTATGTGATAGTCATATCCACATTATAGTTTGCATGAATTAAATTCATGCAACAGTTAATTCATGTCATCGATGAAAACTTCGGAAAACCTCGAAAAACTAACTCGAGATATTCATAAGCGTAACCACATACCTGATTTGATGATTTCAGAAGCATTAAGAAAATCCAACCAAGCATGCAATCCAAGTAATTCAACAATCACATAATTCCTGAAAAGAATATGTACTCTATTTATTACACACTTCATCAAGAACTTACTTTATTAACTTGGATTCACTTTCTAGGGTTTATGTATCCATTTCAGGGTTTCGTTTTCCAATTAGGGTTTCCCTTCATCTTTAACCACATTAAACCCTAATTTTATGCCATTACTCAAAAACCCTAGTTATCTTATCTATTCTTCAATATTAAGGTTATCTCAACAACATATAACCCTATTTCCATATTTAAAGGCACATTAATCATCAATTAATTTCATTAAACTTCTTTTACATTAAAGCTACTATTTTTATCCCTTTTAATTCATGACAAGATCATTATGTGCATCTATCATTAATTCAAGGTTCATTAGGGTCTAATTAACATATGAACTCATTTTGCCATCAATTCCACCTTTTATTCATGAGAAATCCCTAATTACTACCTGTAGTGTATTTATCCAGAATTAAGGTCTTTTATATACAAATAACTTAGAACCATCATTAAACAATCATATTTTCACATTTTCAAATTACATATGATTTTATCATCTTTTACCCTAAGTTAGGGTTTCTACGTCATTTAATCATTCTCATATGAGGTAAAACCCTAAATCATGCAATTCTACTTCTAGATTAGGTTCGAATCTAATATTATCATTCAACAGGTTATTAACACTTCAATTAACTCATTAAGCATTCTAGATTCATCCTTTAATTACAAATAGGGTTTGTAACTCAACTTTAATGCACTTTTCATCAACTTAAAGTACTTTTACAATTAGGAACGGAATCAATATTAAATACCATTTTTATTGGATTCCTCTCGTTCTCCTGATCAAAATTCATATATTACTTGTCCTAATCGGAGTTACCAATATTTAATTACAAATTTTGCAATAAAACTTTACCTGGACCAATCAGGAGACGCCACATAGTCTCGTTCCCATGAAACTCATGTGATTTGGAAATATAATCAAATTACAACTTTGCCCCCGCTTAAGATTTTCAGCCTTCATACCCGCGGAGGGTATATCCGTCCAACGTCTCCTGCACTCCTTCTTCCTCGTGAAAGCCCTAGGCTTCCGCCTGTAGCAGCTCGGGGAGGGCTTCCCTCCTCCACTACTTGGTCCCCTAGGCACCGGCGACCCCTCCATCATCTCCACCGCCTTCCGCCGCACCTGGTGGTGCTTTTCCTCCGCAATCAGAGCAGCTAGCCTACGCTGGCCAGGCCTGCAACCCGCGGCCAGCCTGGCAGCCGTGCTGCAGGTTTCGCACAGAGATGGCAGGCAGGGAAAGGTGGCCCCCACCCTAGTACTTCGGACATGCGTCGTGCCTCCACCGAGCATCTAGATCAGCTGCGAACCGCCAAGGTGGCCCTATGAGTTCATGGTTAGGGTTTCAAACGTAGAGAAATAAGAAGAGGATGAGGAAGAGAGGTATACGGGGGTTTTCTCTCCTGATCTCGAGGCAGGGGATCTACCCCTCTTATAGGGGTGGGTACTCACACCCCAAGACATTTTCTAGTGGAAACAAGTCCCCCCTCTTAAAGGAAACATATTCCTTTAATGAGAAGGAATCTTCTCACTCTCTTAACTTATTATTTTAATATTCCTTTTTCTATAAATTCTAGGATTTTGAAAATTATCCCACTTATTATCTTTGTTTCTTGTTTTTCAATCCTTAGGCACGAAATCCTATATTCCTTTAATAGGATTTACTTTCTTTTTAGCAATCCCACACAATACATTAATTGTATACTCACATTATCTTGTTATTTTCCATTATGGGTGTTTTCTCTTTCCTCTTTTATTAATTGGGCTCCTTAGACCCTAAGAAACTCTATTGTTTCGAAATTCTTTTCCAAGGATATTTATTATCCTTCTAGATGCATCTAAATGCATTATTCTTTATTATTCCTCATTATCTTGTTTATTTCTTATCAAAATATCTCTTTTTGAGAATTTCTATTCATTTCTCTTTTATTTTCCTCATTGGTATTCCTTTTATCATTAGGAATCCTTGGAACACGAAATTACACAAAGGCTCACCTAATTATACCCTTTCCCACTTATTTCCAACATTTTAACATTATTTTCAATTTCTTTCTTATTAAAGAAATACTTTATTAAAATTTTCCTTTCTTATTGCTTTTATTTGCAACTTTGGACTCCTTGGAACCCAAGGAACCTAAGAGGCACGAAATCCATCCTTGGATTACATTATTTTGCCTTCTAGAGGTTTCCACATATTCTTTTCTCAAATATTCAATTATTCATTACTTAATTGAATTTTCTTTGTTATTTGGGCCCAATAGCCAATAAAGCCCCCAAGCAACCAATCAAGGCTATTGTGAATGGAATCCATTTATTCAAAACAAATCTTATCATTATTTGTTCAATTATCCTTAATATGAGAAATTGCATTTCTCACCCATCAAACCCAAAAATTGGGGTTGTAACATCCTTCCCCTCTTATAGGAATTTTGTCCTCAAAATTCAATCAAACAAAACAAACAATTTAGGATAGGACTTTTCCATGTCCATCAACGGCCCCTATGTGGCTTTACCTTACCCATGGCACTTCCAAAGAACCTTTATCATCACATATTCTGTTTTTTTTTTCTGAGTTCTTTCATCCTGGCGTCTATAAACTGCACATGTGACTCAGGTCATTTCAGCCTCTCTTGGGGCTCACTAGGTTCATTGTTTTAGCTCATGGTTTAAGTACCTCACATAGTGCTCTAAATTGGACATTTGGAACTCATCACACCTTTCTTTATCCTGAGGGGTAAGGTTATCCATAACCTTTTCCACCAATCCATCTCAAATGGACCCATGTATCAAGGACTCAACTCTCTTAGCTATAACTTAGAGGGGTCAGATTTTCATGTCACATATTCTCCCACAGTGAACTGCATGTCAGTCTATTTTGCATCTTCTCAAGACTCTTATCGTCTCTAGGCTCCTTTCAGCCATTGCATGATCAAAGCGACTTCATCTACACACATTGTGGTCCTTTTTTTCTTTTTTAACCATCACGTGGTCCTTCACCAACATCACCTTACTGAAGTGGTGACCGACACAACCTCTCTTATAGAGCTTCATATAAAACCCGGTACTGGCTATGGTGGTTAACTTCACATCTTGCCTAGGACAAGAACTGTCTCTAGATATCACCCTGAATGAGCACATATACTCTCATCAGACCCCCCTTTAGTCTGGGTCATACTAACCATTAGATGGGGTGATAAACTGTACCTACATTGAGTTCTTCATGTAGCTACTTCCACCTTTTGGAAGGGAACCTTTAGGTCAATCTCAAAAACCTTTGAATTCTCTTCATGGTTGAACCATCTCTCTCCTGGTTAGTTCAACCAGGTCTGTCCCTTGACAGAACTCTTTCTTTCTCATGTCATCTAGGTAAGGCGATCTACCATAACCCAGATTGCATCTCGACCTCCCTTTGTCCAGGGGAGACCTATCACAACATCCATAGTGATGAACTCCCATTCCCTCTCACAGACTCCTTTGTCCCCTTTATCGATACACTGGGTTACTGGAGTTCATCCTTTACCTCCTGGCTTACATGGCCATATACCACATGCAATTTCATCTTAAGAATCCAAAGTTCTATTACCATTTTCCACGGTGTATGGTGATCTTCAATCATGATTTCATGTATGTCCTGATTCCTCAAGATCGATTCCTCAGAAACCCTAAACCACTCTAATCGGGGTTTCATCACCTTCTTTTTCAAAGAAGTGCACTTGAGGTTCTACCACCATCCTTTCATTGCATCCAGGACTAGACTGGCTAACAAAATAACCCTTAACTTTCAATGTATCTTGTTACATCTGAGTGTTACCCAAACACCTCTCCTTTTCG
Organism: Alisma plantago-aquatica; assembly: GCA_963693085.1. Lineage (NCBI taxonomy): Eukaryota > Viridiplantae > Streptophyta > Magnoliopsida > Alismatales > Alismataceae > Alisma > Alisma plantago-aquatica. The sequence goes on along the minus strand of OY856411.1, from coordinate 320,315,732 downwards.
AACTTAGGGTTAGCCAAACAACCGCTTCTAGCTTCTAATCCAACAAGTCAGATGTATCTCAACTAGAGCATCAATTACCACTTCACATTCTTAGGTATTAGGTAACATTGAAGACATACACTTCCATGTATTTCACTTATCATCTCACCTCAAACTCTATGTCTATCTTCAATTAAGAACACTCTCTCATCGTCATGGTGATCAAACTCAACCTGGTATAACTTGTAAGTTCCACATAGCTCATGATAAAAACATCCTCATAAGGTGACTACCTCATTCCTCTTAGTGTTTGCAAACCATCCACGTATCATTCACTTTACCAGGGTAGGTTATCTTCTCTATCCCCACTTCTCGTGGCAACGTTCCAACCTACATAATCTCTTATCCTTGGTGTATGGCATGCATAATGTCCTATCTCTCACCCCCATAACAAGAGGAAATAAGCATTTGGCTGCAGTCCAAATACAGAGTTCTTCCTGTTCCAAGAGTAGAGATGGTACATCCCACCTTGCCAATACACTTTTACATCTAAGAAACGTGCCACATATGTCTCAACATCACCTTCATCTCGATATCAAAGTTACTCCCATGGAAAACTGGTTTTGAACCTACTTGGGTCACCTCACAATCCTTGGTCATCTCCTCTAGGTCTATAGGGCGCCGACACTTTTGTGGTCATCCCTCTTCCCTCATGCATCAAGAGAGTGCCCTACTCATCTGCCCTTTGGGTCCCATGAGTTCATGAAGTTGATCAATCTCCTAACCCATGGCCCTCAGACAATGATAGTTGTTACCTCCCGACCCTATGGTCATTTGCAACTGGGGAATTAGGTGACTCCTACTTTCATCGGTCTTATCTCGACCTGACTCTAGGATAGACTTAGGATTCTCCATTATAATTCATGTTCACTTAGAACCTTACCCAAGTTTTCATCATCTCTCTTTCTGCATTCATGGGATGGCTTTCATACTTTCATCGGGATCATGGCAACCTACCTACCTTGGTCAAGCCCCATACCAGTTACCTCCATGGTAACACCTACACTTAGAGATGGTTATCTTATGGGTCTATAGGTTCATTCATGTACTTAGCTTCTCAAGACCTCTTTAGGTTACCTTAAACTAACAAATCTAATATACACCCCACCAAAGGGATCCCTCTCCCAGGATGGGAGGAAAACTATCTCTTGGCAAAAAGGTCACAAAAGCTCTTAGGTCTAGGGTTTACATCCACATGAGCCTACTTAACCCTACCAAGCTATTAAGGCACAAGAAGAACACTTATTGTACCATGATAGGTCATACTTGTCCTCGTTCCTCGATGTTGGATCTAGATCATACTTTCCTTTATCATCAACCTAGTTGTGAGGGGTTCCTCAAACATACCCTAAACTTAAGGGGCTTCCCTTTTCCTCTATAAATGAGGAGTACCATGCTCGCTTCTATAGGAACTCAACTTCTCATCATGAGCATCAGGTAAACCACTTTCCCTCTTAGGCCTAGGAACCCTAGGTTCACTTTTAGGTGTCCAACTGCATGTTCTATCTCTTAACTACGAACCAAGCATGAAAAAGGCATGACATGCACTTCTTGTCATCCTTCAACTCGAGCAACACTTAGGGTTGGGTCCTCCAAGATATCATCAACTTTCAGGGATTGATCATGAGGCAACCACTATCATCCATTGTTCAGCATTTTAGACTTCCAACCTTCTTGCTGGGTTTCCTTCTCATCCAACATCACCATTAGAGGTTCTCTCTTCATGAAGGATCAACCTCAAGGCATGCCCTACATGGGTGAAACCTAGGTTTGAACTTATGTTTTCTCAAGATCATCCATAACCCTTTGTGCTCCCTCATGATTCCTTATCCAGGGTTTCATCCTACTGTGAGCACCATGACGTGCCCAGGTGCCAGCTATACCCTACTTGCACAAGCCCATAGGGTTTCTAAGGACCTTCACTAACATCATCATCTAAGGAGATATCCTTTACCCTAACATGCACGACCCTTCCCAGGGTTGGGTTGCCAAAGGTGCTAGGTCACCCATGGATCATATGGCATCCCAAAGGCATGTCCTTTCAAACACCTGGTCCAACTCGTCTCTCTCTAACCTTCACTTAGGGTTAGGGTTAGCATCATCCTTAGAGGATGTGCCAGGTCTCTACTTGCAATGGAGATCTCTATCTCCTAGACTAACTCATCCTCCTGACAAGAAGGTCTAGCCTCATGTCTCTTCTGAGGACATGACAGCTTATGTCATATGACCTAAGCATGTATCTATTCTTTAATTTACGCTTAATCTATTAAGCTTATGTCCATGACATCTTATTTACATTCTTTTCATTAATTTGGTGGAGGATTCCTTAAACCTTATTAACCTTACCCATACCTCAAGAGGGTGAGGAGAAGAAAGAAAACCCTAATCCTTCAGGTCCTTAACAAAATTTTGTGATGTGAAGGGATGAATAAGATGAGAAAGTCCTAAAGGTATCTTATTTTGAATCATACCCTAAGACTTTGGCCAGGCAGTCACACGGATCCGGGAGTCCTCGTATTCCGACTAGCGGTGCGGAGGAAAATATTGCCAGCCCCCGGTCGTGATCCTTTTCTAGACACCTCTGTATTTTGGATAATCCTCTAATAACTCCCTTGGGTTCTACATAATTTGTAAAATTTAATAATTATTAAGGATTACTTGAGGAACCTATGCTCTGATACCAAATGTTACGACACTGCCTCCCGGTAACCCCGAATTAAGGGAGACTAAAAGGACAGAGCCGTTAACCAATAACCCAGATCAAAGGTTCGACAAATAATCATTAACAATTATTAAATTCTACCAACTATACTGAAATATGATAAAAATAAAAACTTTTACATACCTTTTTGAACTGGGATTTCAAAACTTTTATCCACACAGATACTAATCTATCTAATCCTCCTTTTCACTTTAATTCTCATTTAATACCACATATGCCACTTTACTGTTTGTTCTTTTCATTGTACCTAAAACACCGACAAACAAAACGTCGGTCAGCCGAAGCTGGTATGTGGGGGAAAAAAATAATCATGTAAATATGTTAACAATGTAATCATTCAATTAATCATTTATCAATCAAGATTACATTTTAAGCCAAACTACTCAATCCATACCTATCCACAACTCTGTGTTGTCCCTGTAAGGACTTATACAATACCTTTGTAAAGGTAGAGTCACATGGCACTACCCAAAGGTAGCCCAATATCTAACTCACTGTGACTTGATGGACCTACCCTCTAGGTAGCCATGTACTAAGTCATTCCACAACCTGATGGACCTACCCTCTAGGTAGCCATGTACATGGTTAGCCATTAAGACACAGAGGGGACTATGATCTGAGCTAGTAGGCACATATCTTATGTGATAGTCATATCCACATTATAGTTTGCATGAATTAAATTTATCCAACAGTTAATTCATGTCATCGATGAAAACTTCAAAAAACCTCGGAAAACTAACTCGAGATATTCATAAGCGTAACCACATACCTGATTTGATGATTTCAGAAGCATTAAGAAAATCCAACTAAGAATGCAATCCAAGTAATTCAACAATCACATAATTCCTGAAAAGAATATGTACTCTATTTATTACACACTTCATCAAGAACTTACTTTATTAACTTGGATTCACTTTCTAGGGTTTCTGTATCCATTTTAGGGTTTTGTTTTGCAATTAGGGTTTCCCTTCATCTTTAACCACATTAAACCCTAATTTTATGCCATTACTCAAAAACCCTAGTTATCTTATCTATTCTTCAATATTAAGGTTATCTCAACAACATATAACCCTATTTCCATATTTTAAGTCACATTAATCATCAATTAATTTCATTAAACTTCTTTTACATTAAAGCTACTATTTTTATCCCTTTTAATTCATGACAAGATCATTATGTGCATCTATCATTAATTCAAAGTTCATTAGGGTCTAATTAACATATGAACTCATTTTTCCATCAATTCCACCTTTTATTCATGAGAAATCCCTAATTACTACCTTTAGGGTATTTATCCAGAATTAAGGTCTTTTATATACAAATAACTTAGAACCATCATTAAACAATCATATTTTCACATTTTCAAATTACATATGATTTTATCAACTTTTACCCTAAATTAGGCTTTCTAAATCATTTAATCATTCTCATATGAGGTAAAACCCTAAATCATGCAATTCTACATCCAGATCAGGTTCGAATCTAATATTATCATTCAACATGTTATTAACACTTCAATTAACTCATTAAGCATTCTAGATTCATCCTTTAATTACAAATAGGGTTTGTAACTCAAATTTAATGCACTTTTCATCAACTTAAAGTACTTTTACAATTCGGAAAGGAATCAATATTTAATATCATTTTTATTGGATTCCTCTCGTTCTCCTGATCAAAATTCATATATTACTTGTCCTAATCGGAGTTACCAATGTTGAATTACAAATTTTGCAATAAAACTTTACTTGGACCAATCAGGAGACGCCATGTAGCCTCGTTCCCATGCAACTCATGCAATTTGGAAATATAAACAAATTACAACTTTGCCCCCACTTAAGATTTCCGACCTTCATACCCGCGGAGGGTATATCCATCCAACGTCTCCTGCACTCCTTCTTCCTCGTGAAAGCCCTAGGCTTCTGCTTGTAGTAGCTCGGGGAGGGCTTCCCTCCTCCATTACTTGGTCCCCTAGGCACCGACGACCCCTCCATCATCTCCGCCTCCTTCCGCCGCACATGGTGGTGCTTTTCCTCCGCAATCAGAGCAGCTAGCCTACGCTGGCTAGGCCTGCAACCCGCGGCCGGCCTGCCAGCCGTGCTGCAGGTATCGTGCAGAGATGGCGGGCAGGGAAAGGTGGCCCCCCACCCTAGAACTTTGGAGATGCGTCGTGCCTCCACCGAGCATCTAGATCAGCTGTGAACCGCCAAGGTGGCCCTATGAGTTCATGGTTAGGGTTTCAAATGTAGAGAAACAAGAAGAGGATGAGGAAGAAAGGTAGACGGGGGTTTTCTCTCCTGATCTCGAGGCAGGGGTTCTACACATCTTATAGGGGTGGGTACTCGCACCCCAAGACGTTTCCTAGTGGAAACAAGTCCCCCCTCTTAAAGGAAACATATTCCTTTAATGAGAAGCAATCTTCTCACTCTCTTAAATTATTCTTTTAATATTCCTTTTTCTATAAATTCTAGGATTTCAAAAATTAACCCACTTATTATCTTTGTTTCTTTCTTTTCAATCCTTAGGCACCGAATCCTATATTCCTTTAATAGGATTTACTTTCTTTTTAGCAATCCCACATAATAGATTAATTGTATATTCACATTATCTTCTTATTTTCCATTATGGGTATTTTCTCTTTCCTCTTTTATTAATTGGGATCCTTGGACCCTAAGAAACTCTATTGTTTCAAAATTCTTTTCCAAGGATATTTATTATCCTTCTAGATGCATCTAAATGCATTATTCTTTATTATTCCTCATTATCTTGTTTATTTCTTATCAAAAAATCTCTTTTTGAGCATTTCTCTTCATTTCTCTTTTATTTTCCTCATTGGTATTCCTTTTATCATTAGGAATCCTTGGAACACGAAATTCCACAAATGCTCACCTAATTATACCCTTTCCCACTTATTTCCAACATTTTAACATTATTTTCGATTTCATTCTTATTAAAGAAATACTTTATTAAACTTTTCCTTTCTTATTGCTTTTCTTTGCAACTTTGGACTCCTTGGAACCCAAGGAACCTAAGAGGCACGGAATCCATCCTTGGATTACATTATTTTGCCTTCTAGAGGTTTCCACATATTCTTTTCTCAAATATTCAATTATTCATTACTTAATTGAATTTTCTTTGTTATTTGGGCCCAATAGCCAATAAAGCCCCCAAGCAACCAATCAAGGCTATTGTGAATGGAATCCATTTATTCAAAACAAATCTTATCATTAGTTGTTCAATTATCCTTAATATGAGAAATTGCATTTCTCACCCATTGAACCCAAAAATTGGGGTTGTAACAATTATCTCCTATAATTTGATTTCAGAACTTAATTTAATAAGAATATGTGATCACATTATAACCTAATAACATATGAACTACCCATATTAGTCATCACAACCAACTCATAACCTCTACATGTCATGGATTAGCATATATCCATAACAGTTCATGAACTTCAATGAGTTCACACCACAAAATTTCTCATTTTGGAAATTATTGATCACATATAACATATTTGGGGTCTTGTTAAAATCTAAACAAATAAGTATATCACTGATAATTGTAATACTTAGTTAGAATCTTGTTAATTACATCTATAGTATATGAACATATGTGTTAGTATATATATTTTAGTATAAGAAAGTTGTATCTCTTATAGGTTTATTCGGTCACATGGTGCATTAAACATAAATACAATATACTCCATCTACTATCTTAAAATTTTTGACTTGTAAATTAAAGGCGTAGAGCCATACCTCTATAGTATAGATGATGGTATTTAGAAATAAAAAAAGATCTAAATTGTATGGCTACATGGATTGACCTATTTGACAAAAGGAAACTAAATAATACAAGGAGAGAGTAATACATTACAAGACCTAAATTAAAAAAATGAATACTCCTAACCACAAATATAATATGCTTATTCATACCTTCACCTATATACCTAAATAGGGATCCAATGAACAAAATGTGTGTCAAGTGGATCGCATGTTCATTTAAAGAGCTTAACAACCCTAAATATGACATTATGTTTTTGATATTATGGTAAAAACTATATACATCAAAACAATTTAACAATGAAAACACATGTTTGATTTATTTTGACTAACATAAAATACTATATTTCTAGAAGGAAGAGGTTACATAGTGGACCAAGCCGTAGAGTTAACTATTGGACGCATAAGGTATGTACTCTTCCCTATTTTAAATTGGGCATTTATATGACTGAATATTCCCATTATGATGAAGGTCTTGGAATACAAACTCTTGTTTTTTCCACCAATTGAAATACCATATTTTCCCATTTAGAATTATTATTATTCTTCTGAAATTATTATTATCTTGTTGAATTAGGTCAATGACCCCAATTGCTTGGTTATTATTCTTGGAGATGTGAATGGTGAATGTAAATTGTCTTGGCACTCTATTTATGAATGTTAGGTAATTTGTCTTATTTAACTATCATAGACTCTTATGCATAACCATTTGGGTGTGCTACTTTTTCCCGAGGTATGCTACTTCAACCTTGATATATATAGTGGCTCCCTAATTCTGCCTATGGTGCACTACTTCCACCCATTTTACTTACGTGAATGACTTAATGGTGTCATGGACCTACTATAGTTACTTTATTTAACTATATCAACATGAAAATATTAATGTGATTGGTTGGTTGATAATGGAAAGAGTTGTGGTTTTTAATTGTTTAATTATACTACCTCATTCTTTTGGAAATTCCTTCTTTTGTTACTTCTTATTGAAACTTACCTAGCTTTAATGGCCCCCTTTTAATGGGAATATCTTATTTTTTTTAAACAAATAATGCCCTAGTTTATCCTCTAATTTACATACTCAACTTTTGCTGACTCATACTCTTTAGTTTCCTATTTTAATGTGTGTTCCCTCCATCGAAGTGTAGGTGCTTTATAGGATAGTGACTTAGGATGATCGTGAGCTCCTTGGTGGACACATGAACATCTTGAGATAGCCTTTTTAACCTATAAATATGGGCATCTATGTATATAGACGTAGCCTTTTCATTTTATGTACCAGCCTTAGGGTGAGAAAGTTATCTACATAGAAATATTTTGTAACTTTTTAAATAGTTATGTTTTATGATGCTTAATTATTTCATGGCTCATATGTGTACCATTGAGTGGGCCCGCTATCCGGTCCCACTACTTACAGAATGATATCAGAGCCTAAAATGTCAGTAAGTAGACTATTTCAAGTTATCCTAGATTTTTCCTAGTAGGTAGATGACCCTTTAGAGGTAGTTGTCATACATAAACCTAAATCATGTTTACTAACTGGGGATTGAACCCTATCCAATTTCATGGGATATATGTATACCAAATAAAGTATGTGCATGACCTATTTTGGGTAAACATTGACTCCCTATATGTATACTCCTATCAATCCTACCCTCTCCTTAAAAGTATAGCTTTCTATATGTAAACATTGACTCCCCTAAGAAGTAGCCTCTACCTCATGCTTTAGGGAGTACAATTCACCTACTATAGAGAATTGGTTGACCTAAAGCTCACATAATCATGCATAACCCTAGTACAAGTCACAAAACCTTTTGCTTTTGTTGTTTTGTTGCATGCCTTTGATGCGCACATTATGTACACTGAGCATGCCATGATATAAACATAGAACATTGATGTGGATTTTAGATTTTGCGATGATTTATGATGTCATATAAGGATATGAACTAGATCCTTAAGGTTAGGCTTGTCTTACCTATAACATGGAGCTATTTCAACATAGTTTGCTTGAGACTCGTCATCCAAGGGTAGGACATTATGGTAGTTGAACTTGTCATATTTCAAAAATGAGGAATAGGAGGAAGAAATATGTTTCCATTAAAGGTACTTGGGTTCATCCGTCACATACCCATAAGGTAGGAATTATGCTTATGTCCTTTTCCCTAAAAAGTAATTATCATGTAGATTGATCACATAATAAAACATTGTACCACATTTGTGACATCGCCGAATTTTCTAAAACTTAATCTGATGCGTGATGTCCAAATTGAAACCCTCACCTCAGCGAGAATCCCAATTTAAACACCCCATACTAGGCTAAGAAGAAGAAAATCAAGGGAGTCAGAAGGAAACGATCAGTAGCACATGCATATGAACAATAATAAAACCATACACACATGTTCACCATTCAACATATAATTACAACATGAATTGTTACAACATTTGATATTACATATTGAACAACAAACTTCTACATATACATGTACTACCACTAAACTACATGATCTTAAGACAACAGGTCCACTTGTACATCAGCTCGCTACACAACTCTCAATTATCCTGGATCTTTGAGAGCATAAACACAACCTAAACAAAAGATTACATGTGGTACACGTCAGCACAATATTTCAAGAATATTGTACTGAGTACGCCTACATGTCTTTTTATATACCTCTCATCATATCTTGCCAATAAGATAAAATTAATACTTGGCAGCAACAGAAGAATATAAGAAAACTGTATACTTGCACAAAGATGTTCATTAACAAAAGAGAACACATATTTTAAGCATAATTTCCATTATATCATCCATGCATTTACAACTTGCGAGTTGAATGCATTAAGGCCTTTATGATCACTACCAAAGAGTTGGATCATATGTACAATGTGACCACTACCAAAGAGTTGGGTCCAAGCACACTACCAAAGAGTTGGTGCTTCCATATGTACAACATGACCACTACCAAAGAGTTTGGTCACTTCCAAGCACACTGCCATAGAGTTGGTTTTTTCATATAATGGAATAGATATATTATATTTGTTGTGTTCATAGCAATACGTATGGAAATTCAAGGAACATATCATACAAGACAATCATTTCAATCAATACCATATGCCAAGTCTTTACTACCATATAACACAAGCATAAAGTATATAAGCCAAGTAAGAGGTAATGGCGTACCTTCCAAAGAGATATCCTAATCACATATTCCTCATGTCATCTATATCTTGGTCAACCCCTGATTAAGATAAGATCACATATCACTATCAGGTTCTCATCATCTTAACCCTAGTTATATCCATTTTAGGGTTTGCTTACTCATTTGGATATTCTCATCATTACTTGTATTCTTGTCTTAGATTTATCTTACTGATGTCATATTCCAGATTATAGTTCATTATCTGAACATTAGGTTACATATCCTTTTTGTGCACATATTAACCCTAGGTTACAAGCATTAACCTAAATCAGGGTTTCATGACCTGTATTAAGGTTCATCTTCATATATCATGAATTATATGCATCTAACTAATATCCAATTTTCATATCATCTTCACATTACTGGTATGAACTTACTCTATAAATTCCATCATTTATTGAGCATGCATGTATTTATTACATTTTCTTTAGGGTTATTAGCCCTAATTAGCCATATTGAGCAAATTACATGATTTCGTACAACAACATGACCATAGCTGACATCATATGCATTATAAAAATAATTATGAATCTACTTACATTTTTCCATAATTTTATATCATCATTTGCTATTTATTACTCATGAAACAAGTATTACACATCTCACATGATATCACAAAGATTAAAGCATTAAAAGGTTGATATTATGATTTCACATTATTCTACACATTTTTCTGAGAATTTTGGTATATTATATTTATTTTTATGATGCTCGAGCTAATTTCTATGATTTATTGAAGATATGCTCATTTACTAAAATTACTTACCTTTTAGCCAATCGGCCGCTCACACATGACCATCTTGGGTGCGACTCCTAACTCACGCTGAGCCCAAAGATGAGATGAAAATTACTGAAATTACTCTAGTTTTTCTGGGTTTTGGGTCGGTCTGTGATTTTGAACCCAGTTCAGCCTTCTTTCCTTCTCTCACACGATCCTGATCTCGAGGACTCACCCGTCTCCTCTGCTTTGCGTGAGCGTCGCCGCATGGTGGATCTCCGGCGTGTGATCAACTATCCTCCAGCAATGCTAGCAACTTACTTTCTCTTCGTTGAGGTTCGTTCTATCTCCCCCCCACATCTTCATCCTCTTGGATTTGGTGCTGATGGCTCCTTCGGGCGGATGGGGGATCTGCCGCCGCTAGAATCTACTGTGATAGAGAAGGAGAGGCGAAAGGCCTCTGCTCATCGAAACTTCTGCCGAAACCCTCCATTGGTTCCGCCTGATCTTCCTAAACTCCATCGATGCTCCAAGGCTCGAAGGGAAGGCAATCATTGTCGTCCCCAACTCAGATGTCGCTTCCTGGGAAGGCTATGCTCCGATGAGAAAATAGATGGTTGGTTGGATCTCCGTTCAAGCTTCTTTGGCCACTGGTGCCTTCGTCCATCCTAGGAAGACCTCCTCGGCTACCCATCTTCCTCTGATCCCATCTCTATCTTTGAGCTACACTTTCAGCTACCACTTGGTTGCAGCTGTGGAAAGACAGTGGAAAAAAGGTGGCTCGTTCTCCTTCTATCTTTCACCAAATGCCACGAGTGAACAGTCAGGGTACTCCTTATGTCGATTCAAGATTAACTGCTTGGTTACTCACTCTATTCGGTACACATTTTGAGATCGTGGTGGTGTGGATTTTTTCACGTCTTACTGCTCCTTGACTCCTCCAAACTCAGAGCTTGGAGATGACCTCACTACCGCCCAAAGTGCATCCAACGGCTGTGAAAGAACCCACATAACATGGGATCCGTGGCTCACTAAAGTAGGCAATCCCAGCCACTGGATTAGACATGAATGACCAAGATCTGCCCACCCATCCTGCCCTCAATTAAAGGGGTGCGTGACACCCTATTGATCAACTAATTAGGCTAGTATAACAATAACCTTGATCCAAAATACCTCAATATATGCATATTATTTCACAGATTCAGACCTTGATATCTTCCTTTGGGAACATCCAATTGTCACCATATTTTAACCATAGATTCCTCACTACTCAAGGTATGTGTATACCAATTTGGTGCCAAAAATCAATTGTTAGACCATTCAATTAAATTCCTCAAATAGCCATAACTTATGGATCCAAATCATTATATAAACCTTGATCAACTCTCCAACATTACAAAAACACTTGGGATTCTCAAAACAACTCAACATGTATGATATCACTTGTGTCATTGGACATTTTAGGATCCCAAAGTCCACTCCATCACATCCTACACACCTTAAAAGAAATTTCATCCTCGAAATTAAGCCAAAAACCACTTTGTCACATCATATACATCTTAAAAGATCTTTCGTCCTCAAAAGTAAACCAAAAAGTCTTCATCCATATGTAGGGCATCACTCTAGGTGCAACCTATCCAAGAACAAAGTTATATACTCACATCCAAACCACCATTAGGGGAGGGTTTAAAACATCTAAGGTGAAACATCCCTTCATAGAAGGCTCAAAAAAGGTTTTATAAACTTAGGTTATTTCACGACATCTTTCATATTATAGGATTTTCATCCTCATTTTACCCAAGAATTAAACATTAGCATATACTTCTTCTGAGGGAGTAACATGTAATTAACTCACTTTATCCATATAGATCATATCAAGGTGGCATCATCATTATGTTGTGCTAACTATCAAACTATATTTTTCTTCTTTATTAAGCACTAAGGTTAACACCTCATGTAACATGTTGCATTCATATGATCTTATTTCATTGCTCATAATAAATTGCATCATTTACTAGTGATTTCATCACAAGATAAGCCACCACTTTCACATTAATCATCATTATTAATGTACATGGTTAACCATTTATGCATCAATATCTATTAAACCATCTTTATGTTTCCATTATATCATGTTTATGTGTCACATCTCGAGATTATATCATGAACATATATATTATATCATGGTTGAGCTAAACAAAGTAATGTGAGTGACTTATTAAACATATATCAAAACTTTATCTAGTCCAACTGAGGTTCCCCTGAACCATATCATGAGGGTAGTTTCATGCTCAGTCTCTCTGAGCTAACTCAACTCTATGAGTATCTCATAAGCACATACTTTGTCTTTTCTCTCTTAGCATAGGGTTCTCAGATTACTTCATTGGCACTAGCGACAACTTTACAAGCTCTACCACATAAGCATGAACCAAAACATGATATGACATTCTCTTCTCAGCTCTATACCCATGGAAACTATTTCTCAACTCTCTTATATACACCACTAGATTCCTATGTGGGAAACCACCAACCCAAGCATGAGGCTTCATAGAAACTAACATAGCTACCTCCTCCAGGGTCTTGGGCTCTCTCCCTCACCCAGATGGTAGGCATTCATATTCATGTTCACATATGCACATATAGCCAGCCTCTCTTTGTCTCTAGGGTTTGGTCCTCACAAGGACATCTACGATTCAACAAAACTATATGAATCATACATAAAGCAACTCAACTCAATCACTCAGGAGTAGTCTAGTTTAGGACATATCATATCACATATCTCAGAATTCTCATATCTTAGAGTCTAGGTTCTCTGACCTTCTCCCAATGGGTCTCACTCTCTCTGGACTTAACCCTAAAACTGGTCCTAACACTAGAGGTCCTCCTTCATAAAATAGATTGAGGCTCATGCTGACTCACAACCTTGTCTTAACTTATCATATCTTATCTCATAAAAGAATGCATACTTGCATCATCAAAACTTATCTCAAATCCTCAAAACTGAACTTAAGTCCTCAAAGACAAACATATATCATCATATATTATCTTATGTCATCTATATAGGACCTACATCATATCATCAAAACTTATTTCATCTATTTCGTCTATCATATATTCCAAACAAGGCTCTAGACATCTAATCTAGAACTACCCTCTCTTCTAGATTGATGTCATTCACTTTCACTTAGGTTGCATGACCACCTCCTACTCGTACAAGTGTGGGGACACATTTTTTTAATACATATACATATTAAAATATTATATAGTTTTTCTCCGATAAAACAAACGTACGAGAAAACTATCGAGGGTCGATCTGTTTGGAATCAAAAAATCAAATCCTGAAAACGAGTGTCCCACACATAGTAGAGAGTCCAGTGTCATGAAAACTAGTGAAAAGGGTGAGAACAAGGGGTAGACTAGTATAGCTACGCTAGACAACGTGCACAATATGTCTAGGGTTTCTTTTCCCTTGATGCACATCATTTCCAAATAGTGCAACGTCCCATCCCGCAGCACTATGAGGAAAGAAACACATCTAAGGACTTGCTACTCAACAAGCACCAGTCTAGACCTAGTTCTCGGACATCTAGGTGCTAACCTAGAGGCTATGTCAGATTTAGTCTCCAAAAGATGACTAATCTAACCCTAAAGATTTGTTTTAAGTTTGTGGTTCTTTAGTTTGAGTTGCATAATGAGAAAATGTCAGGCTTTTCTATTGTTCATTCTCTGATATCACCTGTGACGTCCCCGGATTTTCTAAAACTTAATCTGATGTGTGAGGTCCAAATTGAAATCCTCACCTCAGCAAGAATCCCAATTTAAACACCGCACACTAGGCTAAGAAGAAGAAAATCAAGGGAGTCAGAAGGAAACGATCAGTAGAACATGCATATGAATAATAATAAAACCATACACACATGTTCACCATTCAACATATAATTACAACATGAATTGTTACAACATTTGATATTACATATTGAACAACAAACTCCTACATATACATCTACTACCACTAAACTACATGATCTTAAGACAACAGGTCCACTTGTACATCAGCTCGCTACACAACTCTCAATTATCCTGGATCTTTGAGAGCATAAACACAACCTAAACAAAAGATTACATGTGGTACACGTCAGCACAATATTTCAAGAATATTGTACTGAGTACGCCTACATGTCTTTTTATATACCTCTCATCATATCTTGCCAATAATATAAAATTAATACTTGGCAGTAACAGAAGAATATAAGAAAAGTGTATACTTACACAAAGATGTTCATTAACAAAAGATAACACATATTTTAAGAATAATTTCCATTATATCATCCATGCATTTACAATCTGAGAGTTGAATGCATTAAGGTCCTTATGATCACTACCAAAGAGTTGGATCATATGTACAATGTGACCACTACCAAAGAGTTGGGTCCAAGCACACTACCAAAGAGTTGGTGCTTCCATATGTACAACATGACCACTACCAAAGAGTTCGGTCACTTCTAATCACACTGCCATAGAGTTGGTGCTTTCATATAATGGCATAGATATATTATGTTTGATGTGTTCATAGAAATACGTATGGAAATTCAAGCAACATATCATACAGGACAATCATTTCAATCAATACCATATGCCAAGTCTTTACTACCATCTAACACAAGCATAAAGTATAATAATCCAAGTAAGAGGTAATGGCATACCTTCCAAAGAGATATCCTAATCACATATTCCTCATGTCATCTATATCTTGGTCAACCCCTGATTAAGATAAGATCACATATCACTATCAAGTTCTCATCATCTTAACCCTAATAATATCCATTTTAGGGTTTGCTTACTCATTTCGATATTCTCATCATTACTTGTATTGTTGTCTTAGATTTATCTTACTGATGTCATATTCCAGATTATAGTTCATTATCTGAACATTAGGTTACATATCCTTTTTGTGCACATATTAACCCTAGGTTACAAGCATTAACCTAAATTAGGGTTTCACGACCTGTATTAAGGTTCATCTTCATATATCATGAATTATATGCATCTAACTGATATCAAATTTTCATCTCATCTTCACATTACTAGTATGAACTTACTCTATCAATTTCATCATTTATTGAGCATGCATGTATTTATTACATTTTCTTTAGGGTTATTAGCCCTAATTAGCCATATTGAGCAAATTACATGATTTCCTACATCAACATGACCATAGCTGACATCATATGCATTATAAACATAATTATGAATCTACTTACATTTTTCCATAATTTTATATCATCATTTGCTATTTATTACTCATGAAACAAGTATTATACATCTTACATGATATCACTGATATTAAAGCATTAAAAGGCCGATATTATGGTTTCACATTATTCTACACATTTTTCTGAGAATTTTGGTATATTATATTTATTTTTATGATGCTCGAGCTAATTTCTATGATTTATTGAAGATATGCTCATTTACTGAAATTACTTACCTTTTGGCCAATCGGCCGCTAACACGCGGCCATCTTGGGCGCGACTCCTAACTCTCGCTGAGCTGGCCAGTTCATGACTCTAGTTTTTCTGGTTTTTGGGCCGGTCTGTGATTCTAAACCCGGTTCAACCTTCTTTCCTTCTCTCACGCGATCCTGATCTCGAGGTCTCACTCGTCTCCTCTACTTTGCGTGAGCACCGCCGCATGGTGGATCTCCAGTGTGCGATCAACTATCCTCCAGCAATGCTAGCAACTTACTTTCTCTTCATTGGGGTTCTTTCTATCTCCCCCCACATCTTCGGCCTCTTGGATTTGGTGCTGGTGGCTCCTTCGGACGGATGGGGGAGCCGTCGCCGCTAGCATCTACTGCGATAGAGCAGGAGAGGCAAAAGGCCTCTGCTCATCGAAACTTCTGTCGGAACCCTCCATTGGCTCTGCCTGATCTTCCTAAACTCCATCGATGCTCCAAGGCTCGAAGGGAAGGCAATCATTGTCGTCCCGAACTCAGATGTCGCCGCCTGGGAAGGCTCTGCTCCGATGAGAAAATAGATGGTTGGTTGGATCTCTGTTCAAGCTTCTTTGGCCACTGGTGCCTTCGTCCATCCTAGGAAGACCTACTGGGCTACCCATCTTCCTCTGATCCCATCTCTATCTTTGAGCTACACCTTCAGCTACCACTTGGTTGCGGTTGTGGAGAAACAATGGAAAAAGGGTGGCTCGTTCTCCTTCTATCTTTCACCAAATGCCACGAGTGAACAATCAGGGTACTCCTTATGTCGATTCAAGCTTAACTGCTTGGTCACTCCCTCTATTTGGTACACGTTTTGAGATCGTGGTGGTGTGGATGTTTTCACGTCTTACTGATCCTTGACTCCTCCAAACCCGGAGTTTGGAGATGACCTCACTGCCGCCCAAAGTGCATCCAGCGGCTGTGAAAGAACCCACATAACATGGGATCCGTGGCTCACTAAAGTAGGCAGTCCCAACCACTTAATTAGACATGAATGACCAATATATGGCCACCCATCCTGCCCTCAATTAAAGGGGCGCGTGACACCCTATTGATCAACTACTTAGTCTAGTATAACAATAACCTTGATCCAAAATACCTCAATATATGCATATTATTTTACAGATTCAGACCTTGATATCTTCCTTTAGGAACATCCAATTGCCACCATATTTTAACCATAGATTCCTCACTACTCAAGGTACCTTGTACACGAATTTAGTGCCAAAACTCAATTGTTAGACCATTCAATTAAATTCCACAAATAGGCATAACTTATGGATCCAAATCATTATATAAACCTCGATCAACACTCCAACATTACTAAAACACTTGGGATTCTCAAAACAACTCAACATGCATCATATCACTTGTGTCATTGGACATTTTAAGATCCCAAAGTCCACTCCATCACACCATTATTTTTTCCTGAGGACATATGGATGCACAATCATGTTTCAAAGGTATAGTGGATACTCTTTTTGCTAAAAATTTATATGTACACTGACACTAATTAAGGTTTAGTGATGTAGGCACATCTAGGGTATATCCTTAAAGAGTTGACCATTATCTCATCTCCACCTTGTAAATAGTTTATCTAATATGTGAGATAAATAATAGTTTGACTAGCTAGTTCACATGGGCTGCTAATGACACCATGGATGTAAACCAACTAGGTATGTAGAGACCCTAATCTCTTCTTATTATGGTTACATGATCTTCTGAGTAAATCATGTTTTGGACAATGATGGCCTAAGTCATGATTAAGACAATGGTGGAATAATAGAGGTTGTTCCTAGCAGGACCTACTAGAAGTGAACTACATGCTAGAAGAAACATGTATCCCCTCCTCATCTAGAATTTGACATGCTTGTTGTATTGGTTGACAATGTGTGTAGAGAAGTCTATTTTGTGAAGATGAAGTGTTGTTAGGGTGATAGCATATGTTTTATGTAGTAGGAAGTCATCAACTTGGTTCTTAGATTGATTTTGGCACTATTTTGGATTCCCATTGCAAGATTTTCATCGTCATAACCATATTATATTTGACAATTAGTTGGATTGTAGACTAACCCTTTTAAGTGGTAGATTCATGTACACTTATTCATCAGGATGGAACTTAACTTAAGGATTATATGAACTTATTATTGTATTTAACATGTAATGATTGGATAATTTTTCTACTAAAAGTCATACAGATATGATTTCTCCCAAATTAGGGTAATGAAACCTATCTAAGATAGATACATTGAACATTAATTAGATAACCTAAAATAAATCAATAGAATACTTTTACTCATGTGTTAGGTATGTCTCTTGGTGGGAAAGCCCTAGTGGTTGACATTAGTCATACAGGTGCATAAGGACATGATTGAGTGGATGTTGAGGACAAAATCATCTTTAAAGGGTTGAGTGTTGTAACATACCCAAATCGAGGTATGTACTCTAATATTTCATTATTTTTCTTTCTTTTCAATTATGCTAAGACAAATCTATTTTCTCTAATTTTAATTAAATCATGTGTTATTAATCAAAGAAAATACACTATTAGTGATACATCAATTAATTAAATCCTCAATTATGGAATAATTATACAAACACATTAATTAATTACTTTTAACACTAAATTGGCAATTCAGAATAGTTCCAACTCTTATTCATCAATGGAATTTAATATATACAAAATAATATTTATAAATAAAGGCATTAAATACATTAGTGAATGCTAAACTTAAAGTAATTAAATAATATATCAAACCTTTTTGAAAGGAGTAACTAACCTTGAAGTTGAATTGATAATGTCTTGATTATTCAACTTACCCATTTTCATATCAAGTAAACTTATTTTGACCACCTAATTATACGACATAAGATGGAATACAATAACTTAATTACATTAATTCCATAACTAATTAAAACATTCCATGTAACACTTCCTTGTGTAGTACCCATATCTCAATCCCAACCCATATGATTTTGGCACTGATGTCGCCTGTAAAACTACTAGTAACAAGTGTTGTCCACTGTCCTCCTCCTCTTTTGTTTAGTTCTTGTGTACTTATTCTCTTCCTCCCCTCTCCCTCATAAATACCTTTTTGTCATCCTTCCTTTTCCATCATGTAGAGAAACCCTAGCCGCCCTCCTTCCCATCTCCCAAACACATTGTGTCCCTAATTCCATGATCAATGGAGCTATGTGCTTCCTCCTCATGCTTCCTGCCTCACCTATTAGTCGCAAAAGTACAACTTAGGAACATACAACGACCCAACGCCCTTTCATCCCTCAATGACAACTTGGATCTCCTTGGTGTTGCAAAGATCACAAACTATGTTGCAATGCCATCACGATGCCAACAACACAACTAACACATCTGGAGCACTATTGACACCAACACCCCTTGACAATAAGTGTCACCAGTTTGTCACAACCTCTCATCACTCCTTCCATATGTTGCACTCTCCCTAAACTAATTAATGCCCACACCATTAATGCCACAAGAGGTGTCTCCATCAGGCATCAACACCACCACCACAACGAATCCATAACCGCCAATTGCATCCTTGTACGCTGGTGGTTGATTTTGCAGTCTAATTTGGAAGGCAATGATGATACCAAGGATGATTAGTAAAGATCATCTCTAGTTCTAAAATGTTGCAGTCATGAAGATCAGTAGCATAACCTCCCTGAGTCCACACACTATGAACCATCCCTTCTTCATATCATAATGCCATTCACAAACCCCTTGCACAACCTGCAATAGCAACACTTCCTCTAGCATTGCCTCGCCTCCCTATTTTCATCACCACTTGATCATTCTGATACTATTACCTACAGAAATGCCTCAACTTAGAAAAACCAACAAAAAATCTTCTAGTGAGGAGCACTAGCAACCTGACTTCCTTCTCCAACATTCTTCCTACAAATGCCAATTGTCCATGCCACCATTGCCTTGAGGGAAATTTTCAATACAATAATGACCACATGTCAAGCTGCTTCAAAACCCCCTTGATGCAATTGCAAATTGACAACATGTTGTTTGCCTCCTCCATGCCTGCACCAATGTCTACAATCATGCTTTGACCTGCAAATAAACTTCAAAATGTATGCAGCCTCCTTCAAGTCTACCTTCATCCAGATCCATGCTAGCCATCACGACCTGTTCCAACATCATCACGACCATCTCATAACATCTACATGTCAAAGATTAGTATGTATCCATAATAGTTCATGAACGTCAATGAGTTCACCCCACAAAATTTTTCATTTGGGAAATTATTGATTACATATAACATTTCTGGGATTTTGCTAAACTATAGAGTAATAAGTAGATCATTGATAATTTTAATACTTAGTTTGAATGTTATTAATTACCTGTATAATATATGAACATATGTGTTAGTATATATATCTTAGTATAAGAAATTTTTATCTCTTATAGATCTATTAGGGCACATGGTGCACTAAACATAAGTCCAATATACTCCATCTTCTATCTTAACATTTTTCATCTTTGAATTGAAGGCCTATATATGTACATATATGTCATACCTATAAGTATAGATGATGGAATTTAGAAACATAAAATAGATTGAAAATGTATTTCTACTTTGATTGACCTATTTGACTAAAAGAAACTACACGATATAAGGAGAGAGAAAGAAATTACAATATCCGATACTCCTAACCACATATATAATATCATTAAGCATACCTTGACCTATATACCATCTAATGAACAAAATGGGTGTCAAGTGGATGACATGATCATTTAAAGAGTTTAACAACCCTAAATGTGACATTAAATGAATGAAATTAGGGTAGGAACAATATATATCAAGACAATTTGACAATGAATACACATGTTTGATTTATTTTGACTAACATAAAATACTATACTTCAAGGAGGAAGAGGTGACATAGTGGACCAAAACCTTATTACAGTTAACTTTTGTACCCATAAGTTATCCACTCCTCTCTATTTTAAATCGGGCATTTATATGAAGAAATTTTCCCATAAAGAGGTATGTCTTTGTATACTTACTCATGTTTTTTCGACCAGTTTAAATACCATATTCTCCCATTTAAACTTATTTCTATTCTTATGAAATTATTGTTATCTTGTATAATAGGGTCAATGACCCCACTTGCTTGGTTGTTATTGTTAGAAATGTGAATGGTGAATGTAAACTGTCTTACGACTCTATTTATGCAAGTTAGGTAATTCAAATGATTTAACATTCGTAGACGCTTATGCGTAACCGTTAGGGCATGCTACTTCTACTCGGGGTGTGCTACTTCCATCTTGATATATATAGAGGTGCACTAATTCCACCTCGATTTCTCTACATCTAGCCATTTTACTTAGGTCAATGACTTAGTGGAGTCATGGCCCCACTATACTTATTTTAGTCAAATATATAAACATGCAAATATTTATGTGAATGGATGGTTGATAATGGCAAGAGTTGTGGTATTTTATAGTTTAATTATACTGCCTCATTCTTTTGGAAATTCCTTCTTTTGTTAGTTCACGTTGAACCTTCCTAGCTTTAATAACTCCCTTTTTATGGGAACATCTTAATTTATTTTGAAACAAATAATGCACTAGTTTATCCTCTAACATACATGCTCAACTTTTGTTGAGTCGTACTATTTTGTTTCCTATTTTTCTGGGTGTTCCCTCTATCCAGGTGTAGGTGCTTTATAGGGTTGAGACTTAAGATGATTGTGAGCCCGTTGGTGGACATGAGGACAACTTGACATAGCCTTGTTACCCTCTGCATATGGGCTTATGTGTATATATATTTAACATTTTCATTTTATGCATCACCCTTAGAGTGAGAAAGTTAACTAGATAGAAATATTTTTTAACTTTGTAAATAGTAATATTTTCAGCTACTTAATTATTTCATGTCTCATATTTGTACCATTGAGTGGGCCCACTATTGAGTCCCACTCCTTATAGTTGTGGAATCTCATGTTTGTCATGTAATACAGAACAAAATAGTTCTAGTAGAAAACATTTTAAATTAAGTGATTATTAATCCAAACTATTGAGATAGGTTTATCATAATAGGATGAGCCAACTAATCAACTAGAAGCTATTTAGTACCATAATCTGAGTAATGGCTCAAGGTCATATGGGGTCCATGTAAGGTAACAAGGTAGAACCTTAGTAGCACCACATAATGTTATAATACCTAAAGGGTGCAACCAGGTCTTATGGAAAATACCTACATGGACAACATAAAAGGATAGATTGGTTGAATTAGTTTTTTAAACCAGTTGAAGTTGTTGACCATGATAGAAACCCCTTTACCAATTGCTAGGCTTGTTGTTGTAGCTAAAATAGACTAAGAGATATAGCATATCAAGATAAAACCATATACGTTTAAGGGAATACCTCATATGATGTATACGTGACACAACCTAAAATGTTTTTATAGCTTCAATAATGCAAATAATGTCTATATACTACAAAGTTCAATCTGGAACTGAAACAAGCATATCATAGGAGGGATCTATGGACTTGACAAGATAGACAAAAAGTTTGACTTGACTCAAGATAAAAAATGAAATATGTTAATACAAAAGATTTAGTGGGGGCATATATGAACATTCCACATATGATGAGGAATAACATCTCAATATTTTGAATATCGAGAGTTGGAATGGAAAAATACCTTCTATAATGAAGGGTAAAATGAAACATCTTATTAGATAAGGATCAAGACCTATGCAACAGTTCTTGAATGTTTCACAATGGAAGATTGAGCACATACAATAGCAATGTGTTGACGGAGTTCAACACTGCAGGAGTCATTGAGAGAGAATCTAGATTTGTCTCTCATGAACCAGATGTTGTAATTCTTGTAAAGAATGGAAATGCCATGATTAATATGCCATAGGATGTAGCAATGGATCTACTAGGAATGCTATAAATATACTTTTCCCATATAATCTGGTATGTATAAGACATGACAAGATGTCATTGAGTTCAAATATGGGTTATTGGAATGTCATTGAAGATATCCATTAAATCTTGAGAAGTATATAAGGATATATTGCTAGTAATTAATGAAATCAATAAAGGAAGAGTTGGATGTAAAGAGTTACATTTTTGCAAGCTTCTATAATGACAAAACTGATTGAAAATTAAAATGTGTTAGATTTAAAAGAAGAAATGTTATTAGGAGGAAGGGTGTCAAACTAATATCCATTAATATTATTCTATAATATAATTTGAGTATACTTGTGTTATGAACACAGAGTGATACTATATGGATCTAAAAGATCATATGATGAACTTATAGATGTTCCAACCATTGATGACTTAGTAGCAATACTATGACAACAATGGAGCTACTTGTTAGGCAAGAAATATCAGATACCATATTATAGTAGTTTCATCTCACAACAAAGAGATAAGAAACATGCAATATACCGACTAATATAAAAAGTGTTGTTATCCCTCCGTATTAGCACTTGCATAGAAAAAACGTGGTGGATATGTTTAAGATCACTATGATATGATTCATGGGTGATTGGATCTAAGTGCAAGTGGGAGTTTGTTGGCAAGGTCTGCCCATAGAGCCAATCATGTGATGATTGACATGGCATATACCAAAAGGATTTGATTAATACTCGTAAAGACAAGCTTCCAATTCATCATGTTTCATTCAATTTTGAGATAATGAAGATACATTGTGAATGTGTAAAGAATGACAATACTTAATGGCAAATGTCTTCAAGTACGTGACTTGGAGTATAAGATCATAAAAATACTAAGAGTATGTACATTCTTGTTATGTCCATAGTCAGTTGCTACTATGGAAGGTAGATTGACACCACTAACACAAAATACTGGAGTGTGGGTCGGTTGATGACTGAATCTCATTAGTCATGATATGGAAATATCACATCAAGAACACATATGCATGTTAGGGAACAATGTATCATATAGAATCACCCTGAGAGTGACACATGGAAACCATCATTGGTGGTCATTGCCATATCTCACCGTGAAGGTGGTGATTGTGATTCTTAGACATGAAATCACTACACACATCACATGTCTTTGGGTACGCTTTGACATCATGAAACATAGTCCTGAAACATGGGTTGTTATAACGGTGATGAATGGGTGACTTTGACACATTAAGACTATTTGTGAGTGATATAGATGGGATTTGTCCCTCCTACTAGAGATTGATATCCTTGACACTTGATAAGTGAGATTGAGAAACACATGCACATATGAATCAATATATGATATTGAGGTCACATTAGAGGATGATGACACCGTGCCTCAAGCTCACTTTGGATATAAGAGAAAAAGGAATTATACAATCACTGCAACACCTTACACAAATTGTAGGTTGAAGTTGTTCTCCAACTTTCCATTCACTTGGATAGAACTGAAGTGAGACTAGGCACCACTCTCTGCTTGTGAGGTCAAAAGTTAGTTATGGACATTCATTGCCAACATGATATGGGACCTAAAAGGTCACACACATAGGAACTCATATAGAAGAGGAGATTAATCTTGAATGATGATTGGACTGATTACTAAAGTAATTAGGTACTCAATTCACACTATATATTTGCTAACTGCACTATCAACCGATCGACTCAAATGGGGAGATGGTCATTTGTAGTGCCAAATGATCGAATCAAATGTTCAAATGGCCATTTGGAGAGTATGACTGATTGGAACATAATTTGCTAGAGTTCTGCGCGAATTAGACCCAATCAATCAGCTAACCGGGTAAACTAATCGGCTCAGCTCAGCAAGACAACCAGTTCATCTGGTGAACTGATCATCTTGCTTGGGTTGGTGAAAGGTTCTAGAAACATTCCTGAATTGATGAGAAATATTACTCGTTTCAATTGTTCAATTTGATTGGAACAAGATATTAATGTTTGCATTAATTTGAAATGATTTTGTCAAATTGGGAAAATTTCCACACAACCACCTCATAGAATGAGATGACTAGCTTATAGTTGCATACGGCCGTCTAGACTTCTAGACAATTGATTCATGTCTCATAGGTTGTGAAAATTCAAAATCTTTCCATCCCTTCAAATCCCACACAGATCCCAAACAGATCAGGAACCCTGGCTCTATCCCCTCCTATAAATAGAGGGGTATTGGGAGTTTCCTAGTGCACAACAATAATACAAACAATGAGAATCAATTGCATTGATAATAGTTGTCCTCTCTGGTTGTGGTAACCAAGAGAGACCAAGAAAATCCTACCCAACTAGGTAGGGATAGATACAAGAGAGAACAACTAAGGATCACTTTTGTGGGAGAGTAAGTTGGTGACTAGTGACGTGTCTTATATTATCGCACTAACAAACTCACTTAGGGTTGAAATCCCTAAGTTTTTAACCAAACCAACGTGTAATAATACTACCCGCAAGAAGACGGGTCTTATCACAATATAGTTGAGGATCGAATCCCAAGGGACAACGTTTTTAAGAATCTTTCTCTAGTCGAATCTAGTTTAATCAAGACTAATATTTAGAACAAGGTTGGTTGATTGAAGTTTAATTAAACTAAATGGAAGGAAAGTAAAAGATTAGGATTAAAGGTTGATTAAAGATTAATGATGGAAATCACTGGGATGGTCTCGGGTTTCACCACCACTACACATGCAATCATATCCAAATACAAACATCCAGGCAAGATTTAACCATTCAAAAAGAGATGTTGCAAAACCCTCCATACGGGCGTCAGGTTCACGTAAGCATCACCTTATGTATCAGATGTCTCGTCACCATCTAGATCACATACTTACAGCTCCAAAGATACAGAAATCCAAATGAAGTTGTGGGCCCCCAATACAGGCGTCAGGCACACAGAAGCGTCATTGTGGGCTAGATGGCTCGTCACCACAAAGATCATACACTTACGACCTCAAGGAATCCCATTCTATTTCTAGTTTGGGATTCAACCGCGTTGATCGACATTCAAAACCTACGTATTGAAGTTCTCAGAACATAGGAAATAGACAAGCTAAATGCAAGCAGGTGATCAATCCACAAGCACACATCGACGATTAACAATGATATGAAAGATTATATACATGCCATAGAATGTTTAACAAAAGGATATGAAGGCATGGGAAGTGGGGCTAGTCCCCACACCCCAGCGAAAAGAAACTACTCACTCATGGTGAGAGGAACACGAATAACAAGAGAGAGAGAGAAGTTTCCACCATGAGCATGGTGAAGAAGATGATCACAGCTCAGTGGAGAAACGATCTTCTACACAACGTCGGAGCAGATCTGGAAGAAGAGAGAAGAACACCACAACAGACAGGGCAGATCTTCTCTCTCCACCTTCTTCTTCTTCTCATAATCCTCGCTCACAGTAGGAGGATCAACTTGTGGATGAGATGCTGGCGTAGAAATGACATAGACGCAACAGATCTAGATCCAGATGTAGATCTAAATCTGGATGAGGTGGGTTGTGAATCTAAGTCTTCACTCCAGATCTGGGTGAACAAGCCGCAAAACCACCACCGGGGCAGGTTCTTGGCTATGGAGGTTGTCTCCTTAGGCCCAGGATAGTCCTGCAGCCTAACAACATATGGAGATCCCCCCCCCCCCAAAATGAAGAGGCTCGAGTCCTATTTATAGGCCTGCTCAAAGCCTCGACATGTGCTTTACAAGTCGGCTTTAAGTTGGTTTACAACAGGAGGAGCAGGTCGCGATTCTTTTTGTGCCTAGGTCACGGTCCAGTAATCGCAGTCGCAATTCACAATAGGGAGGTTGTGGTTCCCTTTGTTGATTGCAAGGTCGCGATCCCGTAATCTCAGATACGTGGTCGCAGTTCTTTGAGGAACTGCAAGCCGTGACTCGGTGACTTGAGAAACCGCGACCACGGCATAGCGGAGCCCAGTCGCGATTGTTGTGGCTGAGGGAACAGTGATGGAGTTGCGGGTGCAGTCATGATCAATGGGTGAAGAAGGACACTACAGGCGCAGTTATGGCAGCTGAGGGGAGACGTGGTTGCAAGGTCTTGATCCGGTCGTGATGATGGAAGGCCATAGGAAAGTTTTGTTACAAGTCACGATTAATGGAATCACAAAAAGGAGGAAGAGAATATCGCGATCGCAGTTAGGTGAGTCGTGGTCATGGCAGAGCTAGGGAGGTCGCGATCATGAAGGTCGTAGCTACATTGCTTGATCTCTCTGTGGTGATGGTGAGTCACTCCGGAGCAGGCTGTAGGTGAAGGGACGCAAAGCGCAGGCATGAGTCGCTGTCGCGGTCGCGACTAGTTGCATGTCGCGATTCCTAAGAAGAACAGGGCCGCAAAGGATGGAAGCACAGGTCACGGGTGTTGAAGAGGAGTGGGGGGTTGCAATCATGGGTAGCTAGGTTGATCACAGTCGAGGGGTAGCTGGCAGGGATTGTGATCGTGTGATGGTGAAGGTCGTCATTTTGAGGCAGTCATGATCCTTGGAGCGTTGCCGCGACCGCAGTCGTGCTTGGAGGAAGAAAGTTGGTGAGGCGCATGATTTCGGTTCAGGCAAGGAAGGGCAGATCACGATCAGTAGGGGATGTGTGATTGTGGTTGGAATGCTGATGGAGTTGCGGGCGGAGCATGGTTGCAGGTGGATGCATGGGGGAGTGGAGGTCGCGATGGTTGTAGGACCCGATCATGGGTGGAGAACGTGGAATCACAACCGTGGGTTAGAGAGAAGGGAGGTCGCGATCTTTGGAGGGTAGGTCGTGATGATGAGGTCGTGGTTTTGAGGACAGCTGTCTGCAATCTCTGCAATCGTGGTCGCGATTGTAGGGTTTGCTGGAGCCGCAATCTAGGAGAAGAAGCAAGCACTGTAGCCGCGTAAAGAAATAAAGGGGATGTTGACTTGCTTTGACCAGACCCAAACCAAGGGCTATAAAAAAGCGCAAAAGGTTGGAATTGCATTGAGATCCGGCCCGCGAGCTCCAAATTGACCTACAAAAAGGGTGTAAAAATCCATTAAACTGAGATTAAAGCAATTAAGCTAAGTCGTCTCACATATAAGGAGACAAAGCTAGAATAAGAGAATAATCAAGGAAAACTTGGGCCAAACGAGGAGATTAGACTCAGATGAATATGCATTCATCAAAATACCCCAAACTTAAACGTTGCTCTTCCTCGAGTAACACAAAATTTGAAATAATCGCCAAGCTCATACTTTCAACTCCTATGGCTGCCTCATCTTCACATCACGATTATTTCTTTTCTGGTTGGTATGACTAGGCATCTCAACATCTTGAGATCACAGAACACATCTTACCATATCTTCGTTCCCGAGTTTGCTTCCCAATATCACTTCCTCTCTACTTTTTCCAACATCGAGCATGTCAGAGAGTTTCGTAGGAGTCTAGAGATACCCGCAGAACAACAAGTGTGCACCTGATCTGACACTAGTGTTTTTCAGGGTAGTGGTAAGCGTAGGCATTCATTGTGCCAGTAGGTGGAAAAGGGAGTGAATGGTGGTATGGAAGGAAGAAATAAATCTCTCCTCTATTTGACTTGAGATTTTTTTTATTGTATGATTGCAATTTTTTTGTGTGCGAATCTCTCCTCTATTCGACTCAAGATTGCATTTCTTTTTGTGTGCGTTAAGGCATCTTTTCTTGGTGATACGCCCCTATTTCATAGTGAGGGGTATGGAAGAAGCGAAATGAGAGAGAGAGAGTGTGTGCCACCCCGGACTTAGGGTTTTGCACTATTTTGGTTATTTTTGTTTCTTTTTGATGGACAAAGGGGTAAGAAGATGATGGAAGATGTGTAGAAGAGAGTTCAGATCAGAGTGCAACTTGATTTACCATTTAGTGCACCAGGTCATTCTCCTTATCATACTCTGCTCAAATAATGGCTTGATGAGGATCCGATGGAGATTTCATGCTATTGTTCCACTAGTCAGATATGAAGCACAACGTGTTTGATCCCTCTCAGTTCGACAGATACTTGCCATATCTTCTGATCGTGATGCTAGGATTCATAAGCTTCACAGGGTGATTTCTAATCATTTGTTAGTTTAAAAAATTGTTCTCCTTGAGGCTTCACTTCGAATAAGGAGGGTATAATGATCCAAAACTGCATGCAACAACAGGATAGTCGGCTAGGTAATGGCTTTGATTGAAACAAAAGCGTCAAAACTGCATCAAGTTTCTATACAAACTTCTATGAAAACTTTTGAAAATTTTGAAAAAATTTCTCAAAATTTACAGCAAAATTTCAACGATGAAATCTTAAGTCTGAAATGAATAGGAGAGGGTGGAAAGTAGAGTACATACCACCCACCCTCCACCCCAAACTTAGAATGTTGCTCGTCCCGAGCAAACTCTAAATCTAAGATGGAGGGGAAAACTCGTGCCGGTTGGTCCACCAGATGTGGTTGCATTCCTTTTGGCGACGCGCCCTCCATCTGAAATCTCAAAAATGGAAACTATCAGAACTTAAGAATGCATCTTGAGATGCATTGCCTACCAGGTGCAAAATTTTCTAAAAACAAAACTAAAAGTAAAATCTAAGTTGATGATCGGGTTGCCTCCCGATAAGCGCCTTTGTTTTACGTCGATGGCTCGACGTGATTTCTTCAGTTTTCGGGTAGATAAGTCGGTTTGGATAGATTCATCAATTCATCAGTGCTAATATCGGTTGTGGTGAAATATCTCTTCAAGAATTAGCTATTTGCCACAAAATCACCTGACTTCTCACTCCATAAAGTAAATGCACCATGTTGGTAGATGATTTTGACAATGTATGGCCCAGACCATCGAGAACGGAGTTTTCCTGGGAATAACTTCAGTCTCGAGTTACACAGCAAAACTTGGTCTCCCACTTGAATGCCCTTCCTCTTCAGATGACCATCATGCCAAAGTTTGGTGCGTTCTTTGTAGATTCATGCATTCACAT
Organism: Alisma plantago-aquatica; assembly: GCA_963693085.1. Lineage (NCBI taxonomy): Eukaryota > Viridiplantae > Streptophyta > Magnoliopsida > Alismatales > Alismataceae > Alisma > Alisma plantago-aquatica. The sequence continues at coordinate 320,285,858 of OY856411.1, read as the reverse complement.
AAGATGTCATTCAGAGTTCATCCAACTCTTAAAGTTGTAGAACCCTGGCTTCGCCTACTTTCTTCATGTCAAAATTTAGTTGTTTGATTGCCCACCATGCTTTATGTTCTAGTTCCATGGGTAGGTGACATGATTTTCCATAGATGAGTCTAAAGGGTGTTGTTCGAAGAGGAGTTTTGAATGTGGTTCGGTATGCCCATAAGGCGTCATTGATTTTCACTGACCAATCCTTTCGGTTGCTTCCTACTGTCTTTTCCATAATAGCTTTGAGTTGACGGTTTGAAACCTCTACTTGCCCACTTGTTTGTGAGTGGTAGGGGGAAGCTACCTTGTGTGTCACACCATATCTTCTCAACAATGCTTCAAAGCTTCTTTCCAGAAAATGAGAACCTCCGTCAGATATCACATTTCGTGGGATTCTAAAATGGGGAAAAATAATGTCTTGGAACATTTTAATGATGGGTTTTGAATCACTAGTGACAGTTGGTATGGCCTCTACCCATTTAGAGACATAATCCACTGCAACAAGGATGTAGGAGAATCCATGTGAGGATGGGAATGGGCCCATGTAGTCTACTCCCCAAACATTAAAAATCTCGACTTCTTGCCATAGCTTAAGTGGCATCTCATCTCTTTTCGTAATGTTTCTCGTTCTCTGACACTTGTCGCATGATAGAAAAAAATTGTAGGCATCTCTGGATATGGTTGGCCAAAAGAAACCACATTGCAAAACCTTCAAAGAAGTTTTCTTAGAACTCATATGGCATCCGACTGGGCCCGTGTGGCATTGTTCTAAAATAAGTTGGGCTTCTTCCTCAATGATACAACGTCTGTAGAGACCATCACCACAGAGCTTGAAGAGGTACGAATCATCCCAGTGATATTGCCTCACATCATGCATGAATTTCTTTAAAGCATTGGTAGTACACTCAGGGTGGATGACACCGCCGGCAAGGTAGTTCACATAGTCCGAGTACCAAAGTGTAGCTTCTGAGACTTTCATAAGCTGGTCATCTTGAAGAGAGTCGTTAATTGGGATCTTCTCAGTTTCCAGAGTGTGGATACGACTTAAGTGTTCTGCTACAACATTTTCTGTGCCTCTCTTATCTCTAATCTCAAGGTCAAATTCTTGCAATAGGAGAATCCATCTTAATAGCCTTGGTTTTGCATCTTTCTTTTTTAGAAGATAACGAATAGCAGTGTGATCGATGTAGACAATCACCTTTGAACCAATGAGGTAGGATCTAAACTTATCAAAGGCATATACGACTGCTAGGAGTTCCTTCTCAGTAGTTGCATAGTTCCTCTGAGCTTCATCAAGGGTCTTCGATGCATAATAGATGACATGATGTTTCTTCTCTATACATTGGCCTAGGATAGCACCCACCGCGTAATCACTGGCGTCACACATAATTTCAAATGGGTGTTCCCAATCTGGAGCTCAGATGATGGGTGTTGTTGTAAGGGCGTGCTTTAGGTTGTTGAAACTCTTGATACACTCTTCATCAAAATGGAAATCAGCATCCTTCAGCAACAAGTTTGTCATGGGCTTGGTTATCTTGGAGAAGTCCTTGATAAACCTTCTATAGAAGCCTGCATGACCAAGGAATGCGTGGAATTCTCTTACATTGGTAGGGATAGATAGTTTGGAGATCACTTTGATCTTGGCCTTGTCCACTTCAATTCCTCGGTTACTAACCCTATGGCCAAGGACAATGCCTTCTTTTACCATAAAGTGACATTTCTCCCAATTTAGCACAAGATGTGCTTCTTCACATCGTTTGAGGACCAGGGAGAGGTGCTTCAGGCATGAGTCATACGAATCCCCATATACAAAGAAATCATCAATAAAAACTTCCATAATGGTTTTGATTAAACCAGCAAATACAACTATCATGCAACATTGGAAGGTGGCATGCGCATTACAGAGCCTGAATGGCATTCTTCTAAAGGCGTATGTTCCACAGGGGCAAGTAAATGTAGTTTTCTCTTGGTCATCTGGATGTATAGGAATTTGATAGAATCCAGACTAACCATCGAGATAGCAGAAATATTCTTGGTGAGCCAATCGCTCTAAGACTTGATCTAGGAAAGACATCGGGAAATGATCCTTGCGTGTGGCCTTGTTCAACTTCCTATAATCGATGCACATCCTCGACCCGATTATTGTTCGAGTGGGGATGAGTTCATTATCTTCATTTTGTATCACAGTAGTGCCACCTTTCTTTGGAACAACATGTATAGGACTCACCCACGATGAGTCAGATATCAGATATATGATTCCAGTAGTGAGCAACTTGATGACTTTGCGGTGGACTACTTCCTTCATATTAGGATTCAACTTCCGTTGATGCTCAACAGTCGGCTTGTGGTCTTCCACCATGGGGATTTTGTGCATGAAAAGCACTTGACTGACCCCGGTGAGATCGCTCATCTTGTAGCTGATAGCTTTCTTTCTTTCCTTTAATTCTTTCAGGAGTTTATCTTCTTGTTCAGTCGTTAGATCTGAATTTATAATAACTGGACAAACCTTGAGATCATCCAAAAACACGTACTTAAGTCCCTCGGGTAGGGGCTTCTGGCTTCTCGCATGGCTCTTCAGTTACATTCACAACTATGAGTTCCTGGACCCTAGCTTCAGGATCTTCTTCTATAGAGTCAAGGTGAAGGATACAATCCTTAACTTGCTTGTTGATGGAATTATCAGCAGATGGGTTTGTTAGATCCACTTCTAAAGGATCGTCTTGTTCATACTCCTCTTGTGTGAGGAGCGACATTTGCTCAATGAAATCAATCAAATAGACTTCTTCCTGCAGGCTCGGTCTTCACATGCTTTCAAAAACATTGAACTTGAGGGTTTCTTTCCCTAGTCTGAGCATCAAAGTACATTTTTCAACATCAATCAAAGTTCTTGCAGTGGTGAGGAATGGACGACCAAAGATGAGAGGGTATCTAGCATCTTCCTTTATGTCCATGATGACAAAGTCACATGGGACATAAGAGTCTTTTCCAACCTTGACAGGGACATCTTCAATGATTCCTAAGGGAAGAGTCATTGAGTTATCTGCAAGTTGTATGGTCATTCTAGTTGGGAGAAGTTCTGCAAATCCTAGCCTCTTACAAAGGCTAAGTGGCATGATATAGATGTTAGCACCAAGATCGACCAATCCCTTCTTACATGCAGAGTCACCGATATGGCATGAGATCCCAAAGGATCCTGGGTCTTTCTATTTCTTGGGCATTTTGCTCTGAATAATATCGGAGGTAGTCATTGCTAACTTCACCGTCTCATATTATTTGGTTATATATTTCCTTGTGAGAAGTGACTTCAAATACTTCGTCCAGGCTGGTATCTCAGTCAGGGCATCAAGGAAGGGTATATCAACATGAAGCTTCTTCATGGCTTCCTTAAACTTATTGAAACGGGTATCAAGCTTTGTCTTCTTCAAATGAGCTGGGAAAGGAGGATGAGGCTTGTATACTGGCACATCTAACTCAGGTGTGTCTTCTGCCTCTACAGCCAATGGTTCCTCCAATCTTGCTTTGTCTGTCTTATCAGTGGTTGGTTGTTCCTACGGTTGAGACTTAGGTATCATAGAGTCTTGGACATTCACGAAGTCATCATCGTCTTCTGCAACAACCAATGATGTCTTGACTGGAGGGTCAGTATAGTCTTTCCCAGACCTGGTGGTGACAACCTTCAGTTGCTCAGGATGTTTAGGATTGTTCTCTGGTTGTCCAGTAAAGGCTATAGTAGGTGGCTTCATGCTAGCTGCAAGTTGAGCTAGTTGAGATTCAATAGCCTTCTGATGGGCTTGTTGGTTAGCAATCATAGTCTGTTGTGACTGCATCATATTCTCAATAGCTGACAATTTGTCATCAGGAGGGATAGGACTGGCTTGTTGCCCTTGTTGTTGTTGTTGATAGGGGACTTGGTTGGGGTTCTGAAACTGAGGGTTGTTTTGATAATTGTTGTAGTTTCTATTCTGGTAGTTTCCTCTAAAGTTCTCTTGATTCCCGAAATTTGGTTGTTGGTTATACTGGAATCCTGGCGGGCCTCGTTGTTGAGTATTTGAACCAATTTGTCGTGAGTTTTCCGCTCTAAAAGGATTTCCATATTGAAAACATGGATGGTTCCTGTTCTGATTCGGATTATAGTACCCTTGACCAGGGATGGTGTTAACAACATTTAGATTTTCCATTTGACCATTGTCTCCTTGGGCACAGGTATTGCTCAAAACAACATCATAGAGAATGTTACAGGCTAGAGTAGAATGATCAGTTCCTTTGCATGCTTCATAGAAGAGTGAAGCTGACTTAACTTGTTCTTGTTGTCGAGGGGGTGAGCGTCTTCCTTCATAGGCGGCAAAAGATGTTTCAAGTAGGTCTTGCTTGGCAACTAGAAGCTTAAGAGACTCCGCAATAGACTTGTACTCAGGAGTAGCTTCTGCCATATAAACCTTCAGTACTCCTTTACTTACGGGTCTACCCCAGTTGGCATGATTTTCAACTCCAAGGGTTACAACCTTCCATGCGCTATCATGGCTTTGACGCATGAAGTTTCCTCCAGATGAGGAATCCAAAAACTTCTTGATGTCATCATCCACACCCCTATAAAAGATTTTGATGAGTTGATTTTTAGGAATTCCGTGGTGTGGACACTTGCGCAGGAGATCTTTTTATCTTTCCCATGCTTCAACTAGGGATTCTCCAGGGACCTGGGTGAATTGCGTTATTCAGCCCCTAATTTCATATGTGAGAGAAGGAGGATAAAACTTTTCCAGAAAAACATTTTGAAGTTGTTCCCAAGTGGTGATGGGTTCACATTGCAAAGAGTTATACCAGCTCATAGCTCTATCAGCAAGAGAGTACTTGATGAGACGAAGTTTGATGGCATCATCTGTGACTCCATTTTGCTTTGTCATGGTGCATAAGTCTATGAACCTCAAAAGATGTTCTTGACTATCTTCTCCTTGCTTACCATAGAAAGGGCTATTTTGAAGCAAAGTGATCCAATGTGCCTGTATCTCAAAGTTGGGAGAGTTGATGGGAGGAGGTTGTACTGGGTGATGAACGTCAACAACTTTAGGGATTGAGAACTCCCTAAGGACTTTTTATAAGTATGCTTGTTGAGCTGCTGCTTGGGCGGCTTGGATTTCTTCTTGAACTGCGGCTCAGGCTTCTTGCATAAGCCTATCTCTTTGTGCATTAAGGACTTGAGCTACCCTTCGAGCAATTTCTTCCTCTTGAGCCATTCTTTCTTGGTTCTCTCTATACTGATGGCGAAAGGTTCTATCTATCTCAAGGTCAAAGCTAGCAGAGAGTCTGAGACTGTCCGAGCTGCGCATACACTAGACTTTGTGGGTACCTAAGATGAAAAGATCTTTTTCTAGTAAGATGGACGGAGTAGAACCGAATTCAAGTGTATATGATTGATAGTATCAAAAGTAAAAGAAAAACCTAAATTAGTCTCAAAAGAACTAGATTTAACTAGACGATTCCGTTTTCCCCGGAAATGGCGCCAGAATTTGACGTGGCTTATATTATCGCACTAACAAACTCACTTAGGGTTGAAATCCCTAAGTTTTTAACCAAACCAACATGGAATAATAACACCCACAAGCAGACGGGTCTTATCACAGTATAGTTGAGGATCGAATCCCAAGGGACAACGTTTTTAAGAATCTTTCTCTAGTCGAATCTAGTTGAATCAAGACTAATATTTAGAACAAGGTTGGTTGATTTGAGTTTAATTAAACTAAATGCAAGGAAAGTAAAAGAGCATGATTAAAGGTTGATTAAAGATTAATGATGGAAATCACTGGGATTGTCCCGAGTTTCACCACCACTACACATGCAATCACATCCAGGCAAGATATAACCATTCAAATAGAGCTACTGCAAAACCCCCCATACTGGCGTTAGGTTCACGTAAGTATCACCTTAGGTATCAGATGTCTCGTCACCATCCAGATCACATACTTACAGCTCCGAAGATACATAAATCCAAATGAAGTTGTGGCCCCCCTATACAGGCGTCAGGCACACAGAAGTGTCACCGTGGGCTATATGGCTCATCAGCACACAGATCTTACACTTACAACCTCAAGGAATCCCATTCTATTTCTAGTTTGGGAGTCAACCACATTAATCAACATTCAAAACCTATGCATTGAAGTTCTTGCAACATAGGAAACGAACAAGCTCAATGCAAGTAGGTGATCAATCCACAAGCACACATCGACAATTAACAATGATATGAAAGATTATATACATGCCATAGAATGTTTAACAAAAGGATATGAAGGCATGGGCAGCGGGGCTAGTCCCCGCACCCCAGCAAAAAGAAACTACTCGCTCAGGGTGAGAGGAACAAGAATAACAAGAGAGAGAAGTTTCTGCCATGATCATGGTGAAGAAGATGATCGCAACTCAGTGGAGAAACGATCTTCTACACAACGTCAAAGTAGATCTAGAAGAAGAGAGAAGAACACCATGACAGACGGGGCAAATCTTCTCTCTCCACCTTCTTCTACTTTTCGTAATCCTCGCTCGCAGTAGGAACAGCTCATGGATGAGACGGCGGCATAGAAATGGTTGCAGATTTGAGTCTTTAATCTAGATATGGGTGAACAGGCTGCAAAACCACCACGGGGGAAGGTTCTTGGATATGGAGGTCGTCTCGTTAGGCCCAGGACAGTCCTGTAGCCTAATGGCGTCTGGAGATCCCCCCCCCCAAATGAAGAGGGTCTGGTCCTATTTATAGGCCTGCTGGGAGCCTCGACATGTGCTTTGCACGTGGGCTTTAAGTTGGTTTACAACAGGAGGAGTAGGTCGCGATTCTTTTTGTGCCCAGGTCGTGGTCCAGTAATCGCAGTCGTGATTCACAACAAGGATGTCGTGGTTCCCTTTGTTAATTGCAAGGTCGCGATCCCGTAATCTCGGACATGTGTCCGCGGTTCTTTGAGAAACTGTAGGTCACGGCCCAGTGACTTGAGTAACAGCGACCGCATCATAGCGTAGCCCGGTCATGATTGTTGTGGCTGAGGGAACAACGATGGAGTTGCGGGTGCAATAATGATCAATGGGTGAAGAAAGACACCACGGGCGCGGTTATGGTAGCAGAGGGGAGATGCGGTTGCAAGGACTCAATTCTGTCGTGATGATGGAAGGCCACATGGCAGTTTTGTTGTAGGTCGTGATTAATGGAATCATGAACAAGAGGAAGTGAATATCGCGATTACGGTTAGGTAATTCGTGGTCATGGCAGAGCTAGGTAGGTCGCGATCATGAAGGTCGTAGTTGCGTTGCTTGATCTCTCCGCGGTGATGGTGAGTCGCTCCAGAGCAGGATGTGGGTGAAGGGAGGTAAAGCGCTGGCATGAGTCTCTGCCGCGGGTGCGACTAGTTGCACATCGCGATTCCTAAGAAGAACAGGGCCACAAAGGATGGAAGCACAGGTCACGGGTGTTGAAGAGGAGTGGGTGGTTGTGATCATGGGCAGCTAGGTTGATCATGGTCGAGGGGTAGCTGGCAGGGATCGCGATCGTGTGATGGTGAAGGTCGCGATTTTGAGGCAGTCGTGATCCTTAGAGCATTGTTGCGACTGCGCTTGTGGTTGGAGGAAGAAAGGTGGTGAGGCGCATGATTTTGGTTCGGGCAAGGAAGGGAAGATCGCAATCAGTAGGGGACGTGTGATTGTGGTTGGAAGGGCGATGGAGTTGTGGGCGGAGCATGGTTGCAGGTGGATGCATGGGGGAGTGGAGGTCGCGGTGGTTGTAGGACCCGATCGCGGGTGGAGAAGGTGGAATCACGACCGTGGGTTAGAGAGAAGGGAGGTCGTGATCTTTGGAGGGCAGGTCGTGATGATGAGGTCACAGTTTTGAGGACATTTATCTGCGATCTCTGCAATCGCAGTCGCGATTGTAGGGTTTGTTGGAGCCGCAATCTAGGAGAAGAAGAGGGCATTGTAGCCATGTAAAGAAATAAAGGGGTTGTTGATTTGCTTTGACTAGGCCCAAACCAAGGGATAAAAAAGCCCAAAAGGTTGGAATTGCATTGAGATCAGGCCCACGAGCTCCAAATTGACCACAAAAAGGGTGTAAAAATCCATTAAAATGAGATTAAAGCAATTAAGCTAAGTCATCTCGCATATAAGGAGACAAAGATAGAATAAGTGAATAATTAGGGCAAAATTGGTCCAAACGAGGCAATCAGACTCAGATGAATATGCATTCATCAACTAGTATGCCAATAGGAGACACAACTCCTTCCTATCTGTTCTAGTTGAATGATAGGTGTTCTAGTTTATCTGTGTGGACTACTCTAGTAGTAGGAGTCCTTTGATTGCTTCTAGAAGGAAAACGTCAGCCTACAGCCCGTGGCACAACCATAAGAACCACTACAGAAGTGAAACCAATTTGTCATATGTGGTGAAGACCAGGAGCTGCACAACCACTGTCCAAGATAAACTTGAAAATAGTTGCAACTAAAATGAGTTGTATCTGCTAGACTTGTTGTAGTACCAAGTATAAACTCATTAAACCATCATTCCTATTTCATAGTACTTGAAGCGGCCTTGTTGTAATGGGAATACAGATTGATAATTTTTTCCTCTTCTATACTCTGTGCCCGTATTTCCCAGCAGAATCTAGGAACCCATTATTTTTCTAAGGTTTAATGATGTCGACTGTGAATTGAAGCCATCCCTTATAAGCATCATAGAACAAAGTACTTTTGGTAGAATCTAAGTGAACAAGAACTCTTCTCACCATCTCAATTCATTGAAAAATGTATTTGATACCCTTAGGATGAACCGAGTCTCACGAGAGGTAATGTGACAGAGTGAGTTTATATATATATATGTTATTTAGTTTCTCTCTCCCACAATTTAAATTATTCTAATTATGCCCTCAATCATCTCTCTCACTAAATTGATTAAATGGATTTACCAATTTAAAGTTATTTACATTTGAAAATTATGTGTATTATGTCACCTAATATAGTCTAGGACCTAGGTTTTTGATTTAAGTGGCCAAAATCTTGTCATGCGGCCCATTTTATTGCATTGGCGCGGTCCACTCACTGGGATTTAATCCCAGCCGTCTGATTAGATGGACACTGATCCACTCAGGATCTGAGGGTGAAGACCTCGTCTTATACCTCCGAAAGACCCGATCTCTACCTGACGCAGAACAACCGACCTTCCAACGGCCCTCGCGCCCGAACCTCACCTCCTCCTCGTGAGATTTTTGGAGGATGACTCCCTCTCACCCGAGCGAGCCCAACGGTGGTGACCACGTCACCTAACTCCCTCGGATCAGGGAGAATGATCCCCCGCACTCCTCACCTCTCATTGGTGGCGGCGCACAAATTAGAACTTAGCCCTCTACGCCACCTCACGTCTATTTAAGACCCCCAAAAGCTTCTTCGACCTCCCTTTAATCTTTCCGCACTACCAATTCCACCGGGACTTGCCCCCTTCTCCCTGACCTCAAGCACCTCCATCTCGCCTAACTTTGACTTCCCCCTCACTCCGGTGGCACCCTCCATCCAATTAAGCGCCGCTACACCATCAGGGGACCTCGGCGAGACGACCACTGCCCTCAGTTGGAACCGCGGAGGCCCTGATCCTTGGGTCGACGAGCCGCCGCAATAAAGCTCAAAAGCTCCAACGTCAGCTATACCAGGGACACATCGAGCCACTGCGAGTATTCACTGAACTTCATGATCACCGCACGAAGCTTCTTAACCCCTCAATCTAGCCCGAGGGAAGGTAAGGCTCCAAATCCTCTTTTCTGTTCTTTGCACCTACGAGAAACTATTCTCGACCTCTACACTGCCTCCGATCGAGCTGCTGAGCTCATTGAACTCGGGGGAACCTCGCGAAGAGAATCCGCCCATCCTCATACTCCCAGACACACCCTAGCCAGCACGAGCTACCTTCACCTTCCTTCTTTTCCGTTGTCTGACCCCTCGCTGCAGCCATGGCGCGAGCAGGAACATTCAGATGAATGTTATTTCCTTCTCACCCTCACCCCTACACGAGCCCAACAGTTGGAGGTAGGGGCATTCCTGGCCTTCGATCAGAACATGAACCTCATTGGACGAGCGCCTTCTTGTGGGTCAGTGATAGGGTCTGGTTGGTCAGATCCCTCGCATGATCTACGAGACAGAGCTCGCATATCTTTTTTTTTATTTTCATTTAATTGCTTAAAATTTCCTGATTGGCCAGAACTTGTGAAAACCCTAGAAAATAGTAGGATTATCAGAAACTATCGAATCAATATACCATTTTCATTAGAAAAATCCAAGATATCTAAATAAAATATAATCATGACCTGGATCTGAGCCCTTTTCGAAAAATATGGCCTACAATCACTAATGACCTTTTAATGCATTGTTTTTGTGTAATAATGGTTATAACTGATTTTAAATCTACCTTGGGAACATATTAAACCCTAATTAGAATCCTGATCATCATGTTACTCAAAAACCTATCTAGGAAAGATAGTTGATTCAAAAATTGAGAAGAACCCTAATTTCTAGTTTTTCTCACCTTATTATGAATACTATGTACAATTTATGAAAAACCCTAAGAAATTAAATTTCCTTGAATAACCTGGACGACCCTAATCTCAGATCCCAATTCTGAATCATATGTATCTGAAAGTGGTATCCCAAATAACCTAAACCCTAATTATAATAATAATTAATGTTGATTGATGAGAAACCATGGTGACTTTAGGGTTTTGCTATATTTCAGGGTGATCTACTATATTTCTCATAACCTAGGATTTTTGGAATCCAGATCTGAGAATTAAAGGTACGTGGATATAATTATATGACTAGATTTTGATGGATGTTAAATATATGTAATTGTTTTCATTGACATACATTGATGGATGTGGATATATGAATAATTGATGATTTACCGCCTTGAACATATAAGAACATAAGTGAATATAAGTAAAGTGTAGTTACTAGTGGTGTTCATTAAACTCCCTATTAGAGAGGGAAAAATTTAATGTTGACTAGCACCTCCCTAGAGTACATGGTATACAGAGAGATCCCTAGAGTACAAGGTACATGGGGAAGGGCCCACCATTTATGTTTGTGCTAAGTCCACCATAGTAATGCATATTCATTCTAAATGAGGCTAATAACTTGGGATTACTTGAATTTCCGCCTTTAAATAACGTTTTCATTTTCTTTCTCCAATTTCGAGTATTTTATATACCAGCATAGTATAGCTTTTAATTCCACGTACCAACTTTGTTGATGTATTTGTTTCTCATATTTTCTAGGTACAAGAAAATGATGAAGCACTTCAAAGTACCAGAAGCCACTAAATAATGAGCCTGGAGGATAATAGATAGATCTCCATTACTCACCTTGGTCTTTTCAGTTAGGTAGTTTCTTTATTCTTCTACATGATGTAATAGGATGTTATAGATTCTGTTCAATAATAATATTTTCTTTCCATAGACTTAACCTTCTTCCTTCTCATTTATTAGAATGTATGACTTTATCTTTGATCAATGAATGAGGTGTTGTGTGGCTATCAATTGATGATGTGAACATGATCTTGGCTTATATTTGATTTTAGTTGACTATCTTGATTTCTAATATTTTCTCTTTTGACATTAATAGATATGAGTGCATGCATATATGTGCATGTCACTAAGGAACATATATGGAAATTGGGGTCGTCACAGGTAATATACTATAAGGGAATCAACTTTTCTATGAGAGAGAAAGCACAATAGTGTTATCTTTCTCTTCAGAATAGGAGCATCCAAGGATGTCCATCTCTGATGACACCTTTGTTACAAAGTTCTATCCAACAGAGAAAAATCTACAGAACATGCGCAAGATCATTGGTCTTAGCTAGAAACTAGGTGAAAACTTACATGCAGCCTAGGAAAGATATGAAGAATACTGAAGGGGTTGTCCCACAAATTGTTTGAAAGGGATATCTAGTAACAACCTTCTACAATGGGTTCAATTATTTGACATAACTTCTCTAAATGCCACTTCTTGTTGTGACTTTCTGATGAAGATCATAAAACATCAAATATGATAATTTAAAACATGGCTACATTGCAATCTAGACTTGGTCATGAATTAGGAGCAATAGGTACAATATCCATTGTGGGAACTACTATAAAATCCAAGTCTCTTGAAGCTCTAATGACCAAGATAGATAACGTAGCCACATATGTTCCACAAATGTAGCATTTTTGGAAGAAAAAGGGAAGAATTGGGCTAAAACTACAATTAAGTGTGTAACATGTGAAGAAGGATCCAAATACATGAAGAGGAAGATAACCAAGATGATGGTAGAGAAAATATCTCCTAGTTGAGTTTTGAGAGACCAAATCATCTTGGATTCTCTTATGAGACAAAGATGTTGCTAGGAACTCTCAACAACTAAATATTCCAAACAACCCATCTTCTATACCACCAAGGTTTGGTAGAGGAGGAGGACCATTTGGGTTCACCCGTTACACAAACTATGAAGAAAAGAGTAACAATTTCCAAAGGTAAAAGTAAAACCAGAGCTAAAACTATGGAGGCCCAAGTTAAAGTAAGGAGTAGATCATGCAAGAATACTTATTGATTGAAATGTTTTCCTTTGCATAAACATGCCTATATAAATGACAAACTAAACCACACAACACCATCAAAAACAATCTTCTAAATATGCAATCTCAGATGTGATGTCTAATAGGAAGATTTCTAATATAAAGATTCACAACAAAATAATCAATAATGTCTCACTAATATGTCTAAGTTGATCATTAATCCTAAAGGAAGGATCTTGTCAATAATAGAGTGTAATATTTGAGACCAAGAAATAGAAAAATGGTCATGCGTAGATCAAGAACAGTTCCTGATAAACCAACAACCAAAGCTCATCAAGAAGGTGTTCATATCCCTGCGTCCCATCTTGAGACTATGATAGTAGTGGAAGAACCTATAGTTGAAGTAATTTTTGAGAAGACAAAATCAAAAGAAAAATGTGAGGGAGAGAATCCAATGAAAGAAAGAAAATTGATGCCATTGATGAAGCAATAACTAACAGGGATCCTTACACAACAACAATAGTGTTCCCCTATAATCTAATCAATGATCATCTTAAAAAGATATACAAGAAGTTTATAAAATCCATGAAAAAGTTGCATCTTGAAATCTCATTCGTTGATGCCATTGAAGAAATGCCAACTAATGCAAAGTTATACAATGACCTTATTACCATGAGAAGGTGTGGTGACATTGTTGAAATTGTGAAACTCGCCAAAATGTCTAGAATCTTAATACAAGAAAAGATGCCAACCAAACAGAAGGACTGTGGAGCCTTCGCCTTCCCATTCAACATGGTAGATAATGAGGAAATAAAAGGATTAGTAGATATGAGAGCAAGCATCATACTGCTGCCATCATATTAGCTCGGAGGTTGGGTCTACATGACATATTGAAGATTGGGATGTGTATTCAACTAGCTGATCACACCTTCACTAAGGATGTCGATATCGTAGAGGATATTCCCATATTTATTAGAAGATACTTAATTTCTTGCAATATAGTTTTCATTGACATGTTTGAATATCTGACTTGCCCTATAATTTTTCAATGAACCCTCTACTCTAAAGGAAGAACCCTAATTTGTTTAGATGGTAGAATTATCACCAAATGGGTTTGAATTGATCGCATTGATTTCAAGGTCTAAGACTCCACGAGTGGCTAATCTCTCTTTGAATTAGTCTATTTCATTTATATCTATTGTCAATTCTATGACACAATACATGGGCATGATGTTATCGTGGATCCTTCGATGAGAGTGTTGATAGGTCCTAGTTCCAATATGGTAAATGTTCAAGTAGTTGAACTACTCAATTATCTGAATGCAAAAGAATGTGATGGTAGTTATCAAGAAGATTCTACTACATAGAAACATTGAAATATGCCTCCCTTGAGAGGGATCATGATGAAGCAGAGGCATCATATTCTAAGCTTAAATCGAAACAACCTCTTGAAGTCTGAAGTAAAAATTATTGGATGATGAAAAATGAATTCACCACTCTATCTGATGAGAAACAAGAGAAACTTATGAATGGGCTCAATGTAAGAAGAAAAGCAATTAGTTACATTATTACATTTTTGACCTCTAATGTCTTTTCTTGATGTCAATTTTATAAAAAGATGATACTATATATCAAACAATGTCAGTTCTATAACACAAACATCACCATTGATCAAGTCCATTTGATTAAGAAAAGACACATGTACCACTTTTTGTTTAACATCATTTTTTTTACAAATCTGACGTCTAAAATGACCCAGGAAATAAAAAATTTTCATTGTAAAATATTTGCCTCCAAAACGTTTAGGATGAGTGTCTGTTACAACCTCAATTTTGCATGTGTTTTCATAATTTAAATATAATGATTTTGTGAATTTGGGCTTAACTAAAAAAAGTTGTAAGCTTTGCTTCAAAGGATGGGTATCCTTGCAAGTATTCCTTTGGATAGGAATTTCGTGATTCCCATTATTATATTAATCCAATAATGGATATAAAAGAGAAGAAAAGAAGAAAAGTCCAAATATTAGAAAAAATACAAGATAATGATTATTAAGAAAAGTATTTATAAGAAATACTTGGAAATATCTAGAAAATGGCATTAATGGCCACAATTGAATAAAATTCATTTACATGTGATTTCTAATAAAAGAAATATGAAAAGAGGAAAGAGGAAATGAAAGATAAAGAGAAATCTATAAAAAGAATAAGGAAATAAGTAAGATAATAAGAAAATGGATAAAAGAAAAGTAAAAGGCTAATGAATATTCCCAAGATGGGATTTCGAGCCATTAAGGTTCCTTGAGGTTCAAGGAACTCAGAATAATAATTTAATGGCAAGGAAAGAGAAAATATGTGAGAAATATATATAATTAAATGATAACTTGCATATAAAGAAAAAACATCTCATACTTTCGATTTTGAGTCTCAAATTTGGTACATATGTGCATTAAGTCATCATAGACTATCCTCCAAAATTTGAAATTAAAGGGATAAATAGTTTCAGAGATATGAATTTTACAAGTTTCCTAAAGTGTAAGGGATAACATTAAATGTAACAATTGATGTTCTAATACGAGGCTTGCTAGCCGTTGGATCCAGATCCAACAGTAGCTCCTTTTGTTTCAGATTAAAAAATCGAGTACTGTAGGGACTCCTTTCCCTCTCCGATTCTTTCTCACTTTGATCAGTTGGGATGAAGGTGGACTCTCCCATCGAGTTGGGGAGGCAAATCCGTGCTTAAACAACCCCGATTTTCTTTGTTTTCGTGGGGATTCGAGAAAGTTCCCAAATTGTTTGGGAGATGGACTCTACTCGAATTTGAACCCCCTCACCCAGCCTATATAAGGCATTCTTTCCTTATGTTCTTGGTTTGGCGAAGTCACTCGAACTCAAGTAGAGTTCCCTCCTCTTCCAATCTAGTCCACACTCCTCTAGTGGTTGCAGTTTCCATGGATGTGCCGCAGGCCGGAAGGAGTTTCTGGGGCCGCCAAACCCAACCACCACGGATGATGGCGGGTAGCAAGGTGAGTTTGGGAAAGGGAGGCAGAAGCTATGGATCCATCTCCGGTGGATTCAGAGGACCAGAGGTGAAAGTCAACTATTCAATTGACCAAGGCTGCGAACAACTTCATCCCTATTCACGGAAGCGAGGAAGAAGATGAGGAAGGAGGAAAAGACGCCCTTGCCCCCGAAATTTGTGAAGGAAGGTAAGGGAATTCTTTTACTTTTCATAATCAGTTAAGCACGCGCAACGTGAGCCATCAGATCACATGTGGTCCAGTGGACCAAGAATCTAGCGACTGGTATTTCTCTAAAAATAACAAATAATTTGAGGAAATGAATTACTTTGCAAAAATCATAACTTTTGCTAGGAACCTATGATTAGAAAAAGTTATCATGAATTTGCTTAAAAAAATATGAGGAACACAATAAAATTGGGTTGAGAACCTGAATTCGTTCCTATTTACAAAAGTGTGTTAATCTAATGAAAAATGTTTATATATTAGATTAAGAAACCCTAATTGAGCATATTGCTTCAGTTCCTGTTGCTTAGTTGATGAAATTGAGTAATTGCAACCTATTGAATAGTTAATGATGAACTTGAACCTGATCTAGATGTTTATTGCATGATTTTGGGTTTTTACCTCAAATAAGAATGATTAAGCACTTACAAACCCTTTTTTGAGTATAAAGGATGATTTTAAGGTTAAATAGGTTAATTTGTGAAGTAATAACATGTTGGATATTAAATTCGAACTTCAATGTGTAATTTATGATTCCATGTATATAAATGAGCTTTAATGGGCCTTGAAACCCTAATGTTAGTAATTAAGTTTCCTAATAACTTTAATTGTTCAAATTCATGTGTAAAACAAATATTTCATGGTATCAAGCTATTTCATGTATAAAAGTTCGTAATTGTGATGAATACCCTTAATTTGGTAATTAGGGTTTTCTAGTAGATAAAGGTGGAATTAGTGATAAATAGAGTTCATATATGAATTGAACTATAATGAAATATGATTTGTTAATTTGAAAGAAACTGAATGTGATAATTGGGTCTGACGATCTTGAAATAACTTAAAAGGATAAAGATGGTGATTTTAGTATAAAAGAGAAATAATAGACTTTAATTGGGCTTATGATGTTGAAATTAGGGTTTGAGAACTAAGAGAGCATTAAATGCAATAAAAGTATTATGGAGGCTAAAACCTTAATAAAACCCTAAAGTGGCCTAGAAAGCCTAAGATGGAATCCAAGTCTATCTGGATAATGTTTTAGATAAACTATAACACTTGGATGTATTGCATTAATTTCAGGATATTGTTGATTGCTTGTTTGATTGTTCTTTATCATTTTTGCTTGGACATCAAGTTTCTCTAGATCAGGTATGTGGTTAATTATGGTTAATCACATTAGTTTCCCGAAGATTTTCTCGGATGATTCATCGCATTGAATGCAACCTATCAGTTTGGATGTTCATACTTGCAAATTATAAAGTCACTATGATTACCACAATTGTAATATAAATGTGTGTTCTCGCACCTACATGTCGCCCTGATGGATGATGCAAAAAGGTCAAGCCCAGGAGGGAAGACCAATGGGCACCATGAGAGGTGACCCCAGACACCAAGCTCGGGAATGAGAAGGTGGTCTATGTTGCTTGACTAATGGGCACCATTAGAGGTGACCCTAGGCACCAAGCTCGGAAATGAGAAGGTGCCCTCAAGTCAATGGAAACAGATAAACCCTAGAGAGGGTATGCCTGGGTTAGGGCAAAAGAGGTGGAGAATGACACATTGAAAATGTAAATTGGCTTGTTAATTATCTTGTTTGTGATAATTAGATTGTTAGCCATATCTGTCAAATTTTGGTTGTCCCCACATGCCGGCATATTTCGATATGCTGACCGACATTTTGTTTGTCAGCATTTTAGGTACAAATATGAAAAGAACAAACAATAAAATGACACATTGTGGAAACAAGAAATAAAGTGCAAGGAGGATTAGATAGAATAGATCCAAGATATGGATAGAAGTATATTACCAAAGTTTTTAAAAGGTATGCAAAGTTTTATTTTATACCAGATTTCATTTTAGTTGGTAGAATTTCATAATTATTATTGATTATTTGTCGAACCTTTGATCCTGTTAATTGGGATAACAACTCTGACCTTCGGGTCTCCCTTAATTTGGGGTTACCGGGAGGCGGGGTCGTTACATTTGGTATCAGAGCACTGGTTCCTCATTTAATCTTTAGTAATTATTAAATTTTTCAAACTCTATAGAACCCAAGGGAGTTATTAGAGGTTTTCCGAAAGACATAGGTGTATAGAAAAGCATCACGTCTGTGGGATGGCAAGATTTTCCTCCGCACCGCTAGTTGAAATACAAGGACTCCCGGATTAGTGTGACTTCCTGGCTGATGTCTTAGGATCTGACTTCAAATAAGATATCTTTAGGACTCTCTCATCGTGTTCATCCCTTCTCAACTCAAATGTTGTTAAGGATTATAAGGATTAGGGTTTTCTCTCTTTTCCTAACCCTCTTGAGATATGGGTAAAGTTGATAAGGTTTAAGGAATCCTCCACCAAATTAATGAAAATCATGTAAATAAGATGTCATGGACATAATCTTAATAGCATAAGCATAAACTAAAGAATAGATACATGCCTAGGTCGTATGATATGAGTTGTCATGCCCTCAGGAGAGACATGAGGCTAGACCTCCTTGTCAGGAGGATCAGTGGAGAAAGTTGGTCATGGAGGTAGAGATCTCCATTATAAGTAGAGACCTGGCACATCCTTTGAGGATGATGCTAACCCTAACCCTAAGTGAAGATGAGAGAGAGAGATGACACGATGAGTTAGATGTAATGATAGACTAGGTGTGTGGGTGGACATGCTTTTGGATACCCATGACGATATGAGCCATGTGAGGTTGGATGACCTAGTACCTTTGGCGACCCAACCCTGGGAAGGGTCATGCATGTTTGAGTGAAGGATAGCTCCTTTAATGATGAGGTTAGAGAAGAACCTATAGAAAACCATATGGCCTTATGCATGTAGGGCATAGCATGCACCCAGAGTACATCAGTAGTGATGGTAGTAGGTTAAAATTGAGGCCAAAAGGGCATGATGGATGGCTTATTAGATAAGCATAAAGAGCTATGTACGATCTTGAGCAAACATGAGTTGAGCATAGGCTTCACCCATGTAGGGGTATGCTTGTGAGCTTGATCGACTTTCATGGAGAGAGGACCTCTAGTAGTAAGGTTGTTTGTAGGGTTAGCTCTAGAGAGAGAGAGCATGACCCAAGCAAGAAGGTTGGAAGCATAGATTCTGAGATATGAGGAGCAGTGGGGATTTGAGGATGATGCGACCTAAGTGGATGGTTGTGGTTACCTTCTGCATGATCCCTGAAGACTGGTGATGTCTTGGTTGCCTTTAGAGGAACCAAACCATAGAGAGAGGATGAGGCTGTTGGTACCTATGAGCCTATGGTATAGATGTTCACCTTCTCGGGTCAGGAAGAAGAGTTCCTTAGGCTATGAAGAGGCTTAGTAACAGGTTGTGAGGCCTTATACCTTGTTGGTTGTCCTTGAGGGGGGCACTCCACTCTGAGGTGTTGCTCGAGTAGAAGGATGACAAGAAGTGCATGTCATGCCCTATACATGTTTGGTTCGTGGTTAAGAGGATGAACAGACAGTAGGACATTAGAAAACTGAACCTAGGGTTCCTAAGCCTAAGAGGGGAATTGGTATACCTGATGCTCATGATGAGATTTGAGTTTCTATATATCCGAGCATGGAACTCATCATGTTTTGAGGAAAGGAAAACCCCTTAAGTTTAAGTTATGTCTGATGAACCCCTCACAACTAAGTTGATGACATGGGGAGGTATGACCTTAATCCAATCTTGAGGATGAGAACAAGTGTGACCTAGCATGGTTAGTGGGTGGTCTTCTTATGCCTTAGTAGCTTGCTAGGGTTAAGCATGCTCATGTGGATGTAAACCCTAGACATAAGGACGTTTGTGACCTTTGTTATCAAGATGTAGTTCCACCCATCCTGGGAGAGGGACACTCTTGTAGAGTGTTTTGTTGGTTTAAGGTAACCTAAAGAGGTCTCATAGGATCTTGAGAAGATAAGTGAAAAGTACATAGTATGAGAATGAACCTATAGACCCATAGATAACCATATCTAAGTGCATGTGGATGTGTTACCATGGAGGTAACCCATATGGGGAATGACCAAGGTAGGAAGGTCGCCATGACCCCTGTGAATGGACGAAAGTCAGCCCATGAATGCAAAGAGAGATGATGAAGGATTGGGTAAGGTTCCCAGTTGGACATGTACTATGTTAGGATCCTAAGTATATCCTAGGGTCAGATAGGGATAAGTCTGATGGAAGTAGGAGTTGCCTAATTCCCTAGTTGCACATGACCATAGGATCGGGAGGTAACAACTGTCATTGTCTGAGGGCCATGGTTTAGGAGATCGATCACCTTCTTGAACTCATGGGACCCAAAGGGAAGATGAGTAGGGCACTCTTGGGATGCATAAGGGAAGAGGGATGACCCCAAAAGTGCCGACACCCTATAGACCTAGAGGAGATGACTAAGGATTGTGTGGTGACCCAAGTAGGTTCGAAACCTGTTTTCCATGGAAGTAACCTTGATATTGAGATGTTTGTGATGTAGAGACATAAGTTGCATGTTTCAACGTTGATTCGAAGGTGTACTGGCAAGGTGGGATGTACCATCTCTACTCTTGGAATGGGGAGAACTTTGTATTTGGATTGCATCCAAGTGCTTATTTCCTCTTGTTATGGGAGTGAGATATAGGACAGTACGCGTGCCGTACATCAAGGATAACGATGATGTGAATTGGAACATTTCTCTGTGGTATGAGGACAAAGATGATAATATACCATTGGGGAGTGAACGGTATGTGGATGGTTTGAAAACACTAAGAGTATTAAGGTAATCATCTTGTGAGAATGTTTTAACATGAGCCACGTGGAATTGTAAGTGATTCAAGGTTGAGTTTGATCACCATAAGGATGAGCACAGATTGTTCTTGACGAAGATAGACGTAGAGTTTGAGATGAGATGATAAGTGAAGGAGTATGTCTTCAACATTACCTAACACCTAAGGATGTGAAGTGGTAGTGGATGTTCTGGTTGAGATGCAGCTGCCTTGTATAGCTACAGGCTAGAAGAGGCTGTTAGGTTAGCCCTAAGTTTGAGAAAGAAGATTTTTTTGGATGTAACAAGATCTGTTGAACAAGTAGTAATTGTTTGGTTAGCCAGCCTAGGCCTTGATGCAATAAAAGGATGGTTGTAGAACCTCAGACGCACTTCTTTGGAAAAGAAGGTGGTGAAACCCCAACTAGAGTGGTTTAGGGTTTCTGAGGAATCAATCTTGAGGAATCATGATATACATGAGATCCTATTTTTAAGATCACCTTACACCATACTACGAAGATAGTAAATGACAATACTACTTTGGATGCCTAAGATAATGTTGCATTTGGCATGTTGCTATGCATGACAGGAGGTGAAGGATGAACACCAGTAACCCAATCAGTTGATATAGAGGATAAAGAGTTCCCGAGAGGGAATGGGAGTTCATCGCTATGGATGTGTAGTAAGTTTTCCATGGACCAGTGAAGGTCAAGATTCAATTTGGGTTATGGTAGATCACCTTACCTAGATGACATGAGAAAGAGAGAATATTGTCAAGGGACATATCTGGTTGAACTACATCTGAGAGAGATGGTTCAACTACACCATGATGTGAGTCCAAAAGTTCTTTATAACCTAAAGATTCACTTCCATGAGGTGGAAGTAGACGAACTCAATGTTAGTACAGTTTATCACCCCTAACTAATGGTTAGTATGATCCAGACTAGAGGGTCTAATGAGAGCATGTGTGCTCATTCAGGGTGATATCTAGAGATGTGATGATAACCACCATAGGTAGTATCAGGATGTAAAGAATCTATGCTTGGGAGGTTGTTTCGGGAACCACTTGATTAAGATGATGTTGGTGAATGGACCTCGCGAAGGTCAGAAAAGAACCATAGTGTGTGCAGATGAAGTCGCTTTGATCGTGCAGTGGCTCAAAGAGAGCCCATGGGCGACATGAGTCATGAGCTGATGCAAAGAAAGACTGACATGCAGTTCACTGTGGGAGAGTATGTGATGTGAAAATCTGACCACTCTTAGCTACAGCTGAGAAAGCCGAGTCCCCGATATATGGGTCCGTTTGAGATGGATTGGTGGAGATGGTTGTGTTTAGCCTTACCCCTCAGGATGACATGATGAATAATGTGTTCCATGAGTTTGATCTAGAGAACTATGTGAGGAACCCAAGCCATGTGTTGAGCCATGGACCTATTCAACTTTATGAGAGGCTGAAATGTCCTCAGCCACCTATGAGGGTACGATATACCACGGTGAGAAAGAACTCAGATGGAAGAATATGAGATGATGAAGGTTCTTGGGAAGCACCATGGAAAGGCTGAGGCCACATGGGAGCCATGATGGACATATGAAAGGCTTATCCTGTTTGTTTGTGTGCCTGGTGGAATTTTGAGGGCAAAATTCCTATAAGAGGGGAAGGATGTTACAACCTCAATTTTGCATGTGTTTTCATAATTGAAATATAATGATTTTGTGAATTTGGGCTTAACTAAAAAAAGTTGTAAGATTTTCTTCAAAGGATGGGTTTCCTTGCAAATATTCCTTTGGATAGGAATTTTGTGATTCCCATTATTACATTAATCCAATAATGGATATAAAAGAGAAGAAAAGAAGAAAAGTCCAAATATTAGAAAAATACAAGATAATGAGTATTAAGAAAAGTATTTATAAGAAATACTTGGAAATATCTAGAAAGTGGCATTAATGGCCACAATTGAATAAAATTCATTTACATATGATTTCTAATAAAGGAAATATGAAAAGAGGAAAGAGGAAATGAAAGATAAAGAGAAATCCTTAAAAAGAATAAGGAAATAAGTAAGATAATAAGAAAATGGATAAAAGATAAGTAAAAGGCTAAGGAATATTCCCAAGATGGGATTTAGAGCCATTAAGGTTCCTTGAGATTCAAATAACTTAGAATAATAATTTAATGGCAAGGGAAAGAGAAAATATGAGAGAATTATATATAATTAAGTGATAAATTGCATATAATGAAAAACATCTCATACTTTCGAGTTTGAGTCTCAAATTTGGTACATACGTGCATTATGTCGTCATAGACGTTCCTCTATATTTTGGAATTAAAGGGATAAACGTTTTGAGAGATATGAATTTTACAAGTTTCCTAAAGTGTAAGGGATAACATTAAATGTAACAATTGTAGTTTTAATACGAGGCTTGCTAGCCGTTGGATCCAGATCCAACGGTAGTTGCTTTTGTTTCAGATTTGGAAACCGAGTATAGTAGGGACTCCTTTCCCTCTCCGATTCTTTCTCACTTTGATCAGTTGAGATGAAGGTGGACTCTCCCATCGAGTAGGGGAGGCAAATCTGTGCATAAACAACCTTGATTTTCTCTGTTTCCGTGGGGATTCAAGAAAGTTCCCAAATTGTTTTGGAGATGGACTCTGATCGACTTTGAACCCCCTCACCCAGTCTATATAAGTCGTTCTTTCCTTCTGTTCTTCGATTGGAGAAGTCACTTGAACTCAAGAAGAGTTCCCTCCTCTTCCAATCTAGTCTGCGCTCCTCTAGTTGTTGTAGCTTCCATGGACCTGCTGCATGCTGGCGGGAGTATCTGGGGCCGCCAAACCCGACCACTGCAGATGATGGCGGGTAGGAAGGTGAGTTTGGGAAAGGGAGGTGGAACCTATGCATCCATCCCATGTGTATTCAGAGGACCAAAGGCGGAAGTCAACTATTCAGTTGACTGAGGCTGCGAGCAGCTTCATCCCTATTCATGGAAGCGAGGAAGAAGATGAGGAAGGAGGAAAAGACTCCCTTGTCCTCAACGTTTGTGAAGGAAGGTAAGGACATTCTCACCCAATCCTTTACTTTTCATCATTAGTTAAGTGTGCGCAGCGTGACCCATCAGATCACATGTGGTCTAGTGGACCACAAATCTAGCGGCTGGTGTTTTTCTAAAAATAACAAATAATTTGTGGAAATGAATTACTTTGCAAAAATCATAACTTTTGCTAGGAACCTCTGATTAGAAAAAGTTATACATGAAAGTTGCTTAGAAAAATACGAGGAACAAAGTAAAATTTGTTTGAGAACCTAAATCCGTTCCTATTTGCAAAAGTATGTTAATCTAATGAAAAATTCTTATATATTAGATTAAGAAACCCTAATTGAGCATATTGGTTAAGTTCATTTTGCTTAGTTGATGAAATTGAGTAATTGCAACCTATTGAATAGTTAATGACGAACATGAACCTGATCTAGATGTTTATTACATGATTTAGAGTTTTTACCTCAAATAATAATGATTAAGCACATACAAACCCTTTTTGAGTATAAAGGATGATTTTAAGTTTTAATAGGTTAATTTGTGATGTAATAACCCGTTGAATATTAAAGTCGAACTTCAATCTATAATTTAGGGTTCCATGTATATAAATGAGATTTAATGGGCCTTGAAACCCTAATGTTAGTAATTATGTTTCCTAATAGCTTTCATTGTTCAAATTCATGTATAAAATATGGATTTGATGGTTCTAAGCTATTTTGAGTATAAATGTTCCTAATTGTGATAAATACCATTAATTTGGTAATTAGGGTTTTATAGTAGATAAAGGTGGAATTAGTGATAAATAGAGTTTATATATGAATTGAACTATAATTAAATATGATTTGTTTTTTTTTATAATAGGCGCCTACCATTTTATTAAGTGATCAAATCATTTACAACAAGTGCACAGATCTGATCCTCAAACCCCTCTCCATGAGAGATGGGGTTAACAAAATGACAAGCGGGTGAGGCCAAGGAATGGGCTACCCTATTGCCTTGCCTCCTAACAAAATAGAGATTGAAAGACAAAAAACGAGAAGAGAGCTCGGAGATATCCCTGACGATAAAGTGCTCATAACCATGTCCTCCATATCCCCTCCTGACAGCCTCTACCAATAGTAGACAATCAGTCTCCACAATGACGTCCGCAAAACCCTTCCCAAGCGTGAGCTGCATGCCTTTCAGAACAGCCACACCCTCTGCACTAAGCATCGAGTATGGATATTCTAACTGACACTGGAAAGTCCACAACAGTCGTCCGCGGTCGTCACGTATGGTTGCACCACAACCACCATCACCTGCCAAAGAGATGGAGGCATCCGTGTTGATCTTGACGCAGCCCGGTGGAGGACGGCGCCAAGCTACACTGTCAGAAGAAGGGAGGAAACCCGCTGCACTGCTCACGGCTGCATGGTAATGTGCATATCTCCTAACAATGTCGATGAAGCTCGCTGCTAGGCCCGGAAGGAATGGAGGATGCTCGTCGAAGAGGTACTTGTTACTTGCTGTCCACGTAACCCAATGGAGCGCCACACCCTCTTCCTTGCGTCTATCGTTCTCCTCATCCAGAAGGTTGTCCACAAAACTCCCTATATCATGAAGGTCCGTCTGTCCCAACCAATCGAACTCACCGGTAACCCAGATGCTCCTTGCTATCTCACACTGGAGTAAGACATGCGTCGAGTCCTCGCGTTGTCCGCAGTGATAGCAGCCCTCATCCGGTGTCACCTACTTTTTCTGTAGCTCCATCATATTAGGAAGGATATTGCGCAATGCTCTCCAGATAAAATGTTTTAATTTCGGTGGCCACCGTTCTTTCCACAGCCTTCTCCATGTCTCCCCTTCCTCCCCTTCCCACAAATCCTCCCCCGCCCTTAAGAAATGGTAAGTGCTCCTGACAGAGAAAATCCCATTGCTTTCCTTCTCCCAAAAAAGACTATCTTCCACACGCCACCGTGGAAGTGGAATGTTTAAGACAGCCCTCACAAGATGACTGGGAAAACAATCCTCCACCGCCTCCCTCCTCCACTTTTTCATCACCAGACAAATCAAGTCACTCACCCAGTTATACTCCTCCAGGCCACTCACCAAGTATCTATGTACCGTGCCACCCAGGTGGGGGATCCACCTATCCCTATAAATGTGAATCTCCTTCCCATCACCCACCCTCCATCTAAGACCTTCCTTGACCAACTGCAGCGCCCCCCATATGATCTGCTAATTTGAAAGAAACTGAATGTGATGATTGGGTCTGATGATCTTGAAATAACTTAAAAGGATAAAGATGGTGATTTTAGTATAAAAGAGAAATAGTAGACTTTAATTGGACTTATGATGTTGAAATTAGGGTTTGAGAACTAAGAGAGCATTAAATGTAATAAAAGCATTATGGAGGCTAAAACCTTAATAAAACCCTAAAGTGGCCTAGAAAGCCTTTGTAACGCCCGAGCCCACTGCCCTAGGCTCTAGTAGAGTTTCAGGAATGACGACTGGCCCCACAGACCACCACTAGCCTTAACTGTGCACTTTGTCCTCACTCACGCGCATGCCAGGATCAACTTCCCAACAGGTCACCCATCCCAATACTACTCCAAGCTGAGCACACTTAACTATGGAGTTTTTTAGAGATGGGCTCCCAGAAAAGGAGGTGCACTTTGGTGATATGGGTAGTCCAATCATTCCTTATAAGATCATTATATCCGAGGCCTCAAATCCTGGGATGTTACAATCTCCCCCACTTAGACTCTTGACATCCTCGTCAAGGATCAACTATATGACCTCATAATCTGACCCCATTTCAGTGCAGACCCACAATGGCCCATGGACACCCAGCTCCCGATAATGGAATACCAGCGTAAGGGTGGCTATGTCAACCATCGACAGCCCTTTCCTACATGTATGGACCTCATGGCTCAAGACTAGAATGCTATTCCCATGTGGGCCCCACCTACTGGAGGGGTTATGGCTCTTATACCATTTGTAATGCCCGAGACCACTACCCTAGGCTCTAGTAGTTTCTGAAATGACGACTGGCCCCACTGACCACCACTAGCCTCAATTGTGCACTTTTTCCTCACTCACGCGCATGCCAGTATCAACTTCCCGATAGGTCACCCATCCCAGTACTACTCCAAGATGAGCACCCTTAACTATGGAGTTCTTTAGAGATGGGCTCCCAGAAAAGGAGGTGCACCTTGGTGATATGGGTAGTCCAATCATTCCTTATAAGATCATTATATCTGAGGCCTCAAATCGTGGGATGTTATAGCCTAAGATGGAATCCAAGTCTATCTTGAGAATGTTTTGGATAAACTATAACACTTGGATCTATTGCATTAATTTTAGGATATTGTAGATTGCTTGTTTGATTGTTCTTTGTCATTATTGCTTGGACATCAAGTTGCTCTCGATCATGTATGTGGTTAATTATGGTTAATCACATTAGTTTCCCTAAGAGTTTCCCAGATGATTCATCACATTGAATTCAACATATCATTTGGATGTTCATACATGCAAATTATAAAGTCACTATGATTACCACAATTGTAATATAAATGAGTGTTCTCACACCTACATGTCGCCCTGATGAATGATGCAAAAAGGTCAAGCCCAGGAGGGAAGACCAATGGGCACCATGAGAGGTGACCCCATACACCAAGCTCGGGAATGAGAAGGTGGTCTATGTTGCATGACTAATGGGGACCATTAGAGGTGACCCCAGGCCTCAACCTCAGGAATGAGAAGGTGGCCTTAAGTCAATGGAAAAAGAGAAACCCTAGAGAGGGTACGCCAGGGTTAGGGCAAAAGTGGTGGAGAATGACACATTGAAAATGTAAATTGGCTTGTTAATTATCTTGTTTGTGATAATTAGATTGTTAGCCATATCTATGATATTTTGGTTGTCCCCACATTCTGGCATATTTTGATATGTTTACTGACGTTTTTTTTGTCAGCGTTTTAGGTACAACTCTGAAAAGAACAAATAGTAAATTGATACATTATGGATATAAAAAATAAAGTGCAAGGAGGATTAGATAGAATATATCCAAGATGTGGATAGAAGTAGATTACCAAAGTTTTTAAAAGATGTGCAAAGTTTTTTTTATACCAAATTTCAGTTTAGTTGGAAGAATTTCATAATTATTATTGATTATTTGTCGAACCTTTGATCATGTTAATTGGGATAATGGCTTTGACCTTCGGGTCTCCCTTAATTGGGGGTTCCCAGGAGGCGGGGTCATTACAGCGTCGGTTGTGTGGGAACTGACGATAGAAACTTGTAGGTGAAATAAAATTTTCCCCCAAAATTCTTCTGGCATTAGTTTTTCTCAACTAAACATACATTGTTTTGTAGGAAAAATTGTGAAAAGTTGCACAATTGATGTCGGATTCATGTCAAGAAACTGACATTGAATGGCTCATGCCACATCCCCATGAATTTGTTTTACTCATAAATAGCACTCTAGCGTCGTTTTAGCCAGAAGTGATCGATGATTTAGGCCCTAAAGAAGCCATTTTTTTAATTTAGATAATGGCCTCTAGCTTCAATTTATTAAATTTAGACAACGTATACGTCAGTAGGTTATGTGTCAATTTTTCCAATACAACTGATGACTAAGGCCTTACTCAAGATAATATTTTTTCATTGGGATAATGGCCTCTTACATTGGTTTTTTAACTATAAACGACGTTTAAGTCACTAGGTTAGGTCTCATTTCTCTGAAAGAGATTGACGCCTAAGTAGTTAGCTCTCAGTTATTTAACAACTGACAAATATGTCCCACTTAATAGCACCCACAAAACTTCTTTTCTGCATTCTATGTTTCATCACTCTTCCAGTATACCTAGCATTGGCGATGATCTGATCTCCACGGATACCTAGAATCACACCCTATTCATTTTCAATGAGCTAATATCCATGGTTGTTGTTTCTCCTTCACAAAGTCATTATCGTTGCTTGTCCTTCATAGAGACGTTGTCGTTGTTTCTCCTTCATGCTTCTTTCACTGCTTCTCCTTCACAACATGATGATTGTATCATTCACAAAGTCACACCTCTATCTTCATAGAGTCATTGTCCCTATTAACAGATCCAGTATGACGACCTTGTCCTTCACCACAGAGCCACCACTGTTGTCTTCCTCCTATCTTTGGCAACCACTAGACAGACATCTCACATTGGAGGAAGATTTATTTATGTATAATTGTTGACTTGTTATTATGCTTGTATTATTTTAAAGTCATTAAATTCTACATTGTATTATGATTTTCTATGAAAATGCATTATATTATATTCTAGATCACTAAATTCTAGTTGTATAACTAATTAGAATTTATAAATATGTTTAGAAAACTGAATAAGTAATGGTACTTCACATTTGGTGGATGATAAAAATGCCTGATGATAAATCAGTTAGTTCTTGGTGATACATTGATATAAATGATTCTTAAATTATATGAGAAAAAAGGACTTCTCGAATAAAATGATGAAATGTAACTAGGGTTTTAATATGGAATTGGAGAAACTATTTGGGTGCATTTTTTTTATTTAATTATAATTGCTAGTATATTTGGGTGCATTGATCTATTTGAATGTTGTATGGATAAATAATCGGTGTGCTTGACTGTTTTGGATATAAATATATATGTGATGTTTCTTAGATATACCATATCTTGATGAAACCAAACCTTGGTTTTCCTATTTTTTCTTTGGCCTAGAAACATGACTGAGATTTACTCAGTAGGAGTAAATTTTGAATTGTTCCCGATTTGGGAGTATTCTTAAACACTTAATCTCAATTAGGATAGATGGTACACTCCTTAAAAAAAAGGATAGATGGTACACACATTCATTACTGAACCATAAACCCTAATATGTAAACCATAAACCCTAATCTACAAACCCTTATCCCTAAACCCTAAATGATAAACCCTAATTTGTAATCCTAAACCCTAATCATGTAAAACATAAACCCTAATACTTGTTATCTCTTTGATAATAGAATGGATATATCATGGATGTCCATTCCAAATCATTGCACCCTGATGTTTACTATTGGTCTTGATTGATTTGTAAGATTTATGGAGGAACATAGGAAATGACCTGGAGATAGGCTCTATTGTCCATGTAGGCATTGTTGTAACAACTTGAAAGTTAACACTATTGATGAAATCAAAAGTCTTGTAATGTGTAACGGGATTGTACATGGCTATAATGAATGATACATGCATGATGAGATTCCAACCATGAGATCAATAGACATTGACAACAATACTTGTGTTGAAGAAGAAATTGTCATCGATGATGTAGTTGTCAACAAATCAATTCTGATAAACATGGTTGATGTGATGTTAGATAGTTGTTGGGTAGAGAACGGTGATCCACCTTCCTTATTTAGAAACAGTGTGCATGATGTTGAGATACTTTTATAGATAGGTTGTACTAAGTTTACAAATCTAAATGATGTGTTTAGATTGTATACTCTGAAGGCTAACAATAGATGAAGTGACATAAGAATCATTTTGTTGTTGTCTTTGTTGAAAGAAATTCTTCCTAAAGGAAATGAGATTCCAATCCCAATATAAAACTAAATAAAATGTTATGCATAATAGGCATACAGGGTAAGAAGATACATGCATGATCGAATGATTGTGTGTTATTTCAAAATGACTGTAAATTTGAAAGATTGTCCAAAATGTGTGGTGTCAAGGTATTAAATGATGACTTTGGGGAAGTTCAAAATTGGCTCTACTACCAAGATGATGTGGTATCTACCTATAATACCACAGTCTCAATGCTTGTTACCAATTCCATGGATGTAGAGAATTTAAGGTGGCATGTAGAGGTAAAAAAAATAATGAGGGGATCCTATGGCCTGCATCTGCTTCAAAACAGTGGAAAAAGATTGATTTATTGTAGCCTAAATTTAGTGAAGAAGTTAAGAATCTAATACTTGGGCTTTGTATTGATGAGATGATAACATATGATACATTAAGTAGCCAACATAGCTCTTGGCCTCTTATGATTGTTATATACAATCTTCATCCCTAGTTGTGTTTGTAAAATAAGTATGTTATAATGTCATTGTTGATATCGAGCCCTAAAAAACCTAGCAATGATATCGACATTTATCTTGAAACTCTTATTGATGACTTAAAGAAACACTTGGGAGAAGGTGTGATGACCTATGATGCTTCATGTAGAAATACAATTCATTTGCTTGCTATTTTGCTTTGTATTATTAATGACTTTCCAGCATATGGGAATTTGTCTGGATACAATGTATAAGGATCCAAAACATGCCCTATATGTGAAGAAAATGTTGATTCAATACAAATAAATATGATGGCAAGACTTTATATCTTGGTCGTTGAAGGTTTCTTCCAAAGGTTCATCCTTATCGAAGGTTGCACAAATAATTAAATTGATCGAATGAGGAATGAAGTTCCCCTAAACCAATATCACGAGAGGTTGGTTATGAAAGAGTAAAAGACTTTGTCAATATATCCGATAAAAGATTGCATTGTACCATTCGCACATAAAGTGACGAATCTTTATACATGAAGAGGTCAATTTTTGTAATTTTCCTTATTGGAGTTCTTTGGCTGTTAGGCATTATATTGATGACATGCATGTTAAGAAAAATTCTATGATGGTGTCATTAGTACTCTGCTGAATATTACTAGGTAAGACTAAATAAGGAAAGAATTAACAAAACAAGTTAGTAGTGATCAGAAAATATATTTACTTCCCGTGTGTTACACATTGTCTAGAAAGAACAAGAATACATTTTACAAGAGTTTGGTTAATGTTAAGGTACCACAATAATACTCTTCCTATATCTATAGAATGGTATCAATGAAGGATATGAAACTGATAGGTCTTAAATCTCATCATTGTCACACTCTAATGAAAATAATATTTCCCGTGGAAATTCGATCTATACTACCGAAGCATGTAAGGTTTGTAATAAAAAATCATTGTTTCCTCTTCAACACTCTACGAAAAAAATTTATTGATCGTGAGAATCTCGAAAAGTTGCAAAGAGAAGTGGTTCTTACCCTATGACACCTTGAGATGTATTTTCCTCCTTCATTCTTAGAAATTATAGTACATCTTTTTGTACATGTAACTAGGGAAGTAAAAATATTGGGATCAATTTTCTTTCTTTAGATGTATCCTTTTGAATGGTACGTGATTGTATTTAAAGGTGATGAATGAAATTGTTATTAGCCTAAAGGAAGTATTATTGTGTGTTATGTGACCAGGGAGGTTATGAACTTTTGAAATGACTATATAATTTGTAATGAATCTCATTTAAACGACAAGAATATTGAGGATTATTCTAGCAGAGGGACTTTAGGAGCATGAGTGTAAGTAATCAGTCCTGAGCTGTGGGAACAAGAACACTTGTATATTTTACACAACTTTGACAAAGTGAGTAGTTAAATTACTGGACATACCAATTCATAAAAAAAATGTCCTCATGCCAATTTAATGTGGCTTGCTAGAGAGCATAGAAACACAACTATTGGGTGGTTTGAAGATAAATTCTTTTCTCAGCTAACTCAAACAACAAATAATGTAGCTGAAAATATCAGATGCCTCACCTTTAAACCAAAAATGATTGTTATGTGATATGAAGGGTTTGACATAAATGAATTTTCATAATACATAAAGAGGCAACCTAATAAGAGTGTCGTCCAAAACAATGGGGTCATCCTTCAAGCATCTTCATTTTATTTTTGTAGTATGAAGGATAAGAGTCCATGTGAAGTCAAAAGTGTCATATTACATATTCATGGAAGACATTTGGGAGTTTGGCTAAATATATTTTAGAATTCTGATCTTTAGGTGTAATTGGATTGATAATATTGAAGGAGTTTTATTGGAAGAATTGGGTTTCACATTTTCTAAAATTGCATATCTCTTTGTTTGGATATATCTCTACATTTACTCATAGCTTGCTTTATCTTATGTGCCTTTTGGTATCTCATTCTATGATCTAGATCCTACTAGTAGTCCTAACTTGTGATAACATCTACTAGTGGTTCACATACATGTAGTTCTAACCTTGTTTATAATTGGTATCTTTGCTCATCTAGTGGTATTTCAGTGATAAAGGTGTGCAAAGAATGTACAAAATGACATAATGGGTCCAGGTGGCTATGCACATCTTTGCAAAAAGATATTGTAGGTGTCTTCTTCTCAACAGACGACTTCTGGGATAGTTGAGTCCTCTACTACTAATAAACATCTTCCTCACCATGATATATGGATAGATGGGAGGCAAACCAAATATGGAGAAATACCCAACCCTGCAACTATTGAGGCAACTGCAAAAATGGTAAAATTCAACTCTCACAACAATTACTATTGATGATTGTTATGTTTTACTTACCCATTTTTAATGATGATAATTAGTGGGATCTCTATGAGTAAAGGAAACAAGGAAAGTTCATGCCTAATGGTAGAAGGGATGAATTGACAGTTGATCTAGGTAACCTAGAGCATCATGTGCATGTTAGGTATGTTGGTGTTGGTATTAGTATAAGAGCCTTCTTTGGGTCATCATAGCATAAGAAAAAATCTATCTAAAAAGGGGATTCTTAGAAGAAAAGGCACATGAGATGGTTGCAAAGGGTATACAAGACGAAATGAGAATGTATCATTCTTCTTAGACAACACACATGTCACCCTACTCTTCATACAAGGTGGATGCTCCTACAATAGAGATGGTTGGGAGTAATCCCATCGACCCACCACCTAGCATGCCCACTATAAGTATTTTTATGACATAGTATTCTTTTTAAGAATTCTTTTTATAATATGTTTGATTTTTGGTTTATATATAATATGATATGCAAATTTGTAATGGTTGAAGCCATGCTATCTTTTATTACAAGGATTTGTCATTATTATGGGTGAGGATTACACACCCCCTACAGGTGACACGATTCATGGCGCTCTAATGCCCGTCGATGCGGTTCACATGACACCAAGGCTTATCTACGCCACTTGGAAGTAGACTGCACTACCATTTGACCACAATGAGCATGAGATGTTAAGAGATGTAGAAGGCGACGTGGTTGCATTGTTGATGGGGCTACAAAATGATGCACCAAGAAAATCCCTAAAAGAATAATCTCCTAGGTTTACCAAAAGTAGTGCACTAATTCCCCACTCCAGATGAGCAGAAGCCTTTTTGCAGTATACTTAAGGATCGAACCCAAAGGTCAACCTTTTTAAGTAATTAATTAGAATCAAAAGTAGTAAGAGTAATATTTATCACCTAGTAGTTGAAAGATTGATTAAACTAAGATGTTTCCTGGAGCAACACAGATTAAGGAAACATATAACATGTAATAAAGAACACCAGGGCATGGGGTTCACTACTTGTTCATGCATAATTATTCTTACAAGATCTAACTCTCCAATAGTCATTACTAAATTGAGGCTTAGTTGTGCACCCTTACGGGATACAAGTCGATGCCTAGTACAGACGCCCTTGGAACCGACCATCCTCAGAACCCAAGTTCCTTAACTATGGTGTTGAACTTCTTTACTTATGTCCAACCATCCTTGGCACATAGAAGATTGAAATCCAAACACCTCACTATCCACTCATGACATCTCAGGGGGATAACAAGATCATTCTATTGTTCTAATTACACTCACAACAACCTACATGATCATGATTATAACTACTATATAGAACAAGTCATCAATTTGCCAAGAAAGGCATCAAGCAGAGTGATACTTTATTTTGCAACTACATTATTGAGTTTATATACAAGCTATGATAAAATACGAGAAATTAGAGCCAGTCCCCATGCCCCATCAAAAAGAATCAACTCTCTCATGATGAGGGACAACAACAAGGAGATAGTAGGAATGATGGAGAAGGCCATGACACTTGGTGTAGGAAGATAAATCTATCTGTTGTGGTTGTCTTCTCCTCACTCCCAACTAGGGTATGTGATGTAGAATGTGGATTCTAATGATCGATCAGATACTCCTTGAATGAATGATGAGGATTCCCTTTTATAGACACACTCCTCACCTCTGAAACCCTAAATATGAATGCTTACAGTCGAAGCCATCTACTTGCATGGCCTGTACTTGGTTCAAAAGGAGAATCACATGGGTTGCTCAATTCGAACCTCGTGTCTAGTCCTCTGGTGAGTCAACATGGTTGAACTATAATGGGTTGGATACTAACAACACACACTAAGAAAATGAAGTCATGAGGACTTCAGGCAAATAATGGCTTGAGTCGGGCAAATGGAAGAACTTGTCGCTTGCTTAGGTGGTTGGAAGGTGATCAAAAAGAAATTTTTTCATGCCTTCCTTACCTTGAAGCGTAGCACCATGAGGGCTTAATCATCTACCTAGGTGTCATGGTGCAACATTGGGTGATAATGCACGAAAGATAGATAAAATTTATTAAAATATGAAAAGGGGAAAAATTATATTTAAGTAAATATAAAGATAAAACTAGGAAATAAAGACACAACATCCCCTAAAAAGTGAATAAAACATAATGTAAAAATGGGTAAAAATATACTCATTAAACTACCTTGGACTTAATCCTTTGCTCATCTTGAGTAAACAAAAGTAAAATAGATATCAAAAATTGATAATAAGTTCTAGGTGTTCCTCTCCTAATCAAGCAAACCTCATAGTCCCCTTTCCACTAATCATGATCAACTGACCTTAATCCTTGGGGGTCACATACTAACATTTGGATATCCCCCAATTGGGGCTTGTTCCTCTAATCTCTAGATTACATAACCTACAAAGAACTACTTTCATATCAATAATACTCTTATTCTATCTACACAAGTAGAAATGAGTACAAGCCATGACTATTTGGCTGATTGGTGGAGAATTTTGGAAACTCCCATGGCAATGGAAATTTGACAAGAGGGGGAGAAATACATGGCATGAACTAGATTCCATGATCTCTTCTCTATTTGACTCAAGATATTATCAGAGATTCAATTATTTTATTTTTGTCCCTCATCTATTCGACTCAGGAATTTTCATTTGTTTGTAGTAACATTGACCACATGTTTTCATTTGGGCTCATTGACCTCTTTCAATCATGCATGCATTTGGACAAAAATTTGGAAAGAGAGTATTTATTGAGAGGATGACACACCAAACTTAGGGTTTGGAATATGATCACAATTTTCATTTTTTTATTGGCAAAGAGGTAAGAACTGATAGAAGGAAAGTAAGTTCAAGAGGTTGACTTGTGATAGTGCATTCTATTGCTGCATTGGAATCAAATCATCATATTATATCAAATATCAATTAATATATAGGATAAAGCGGTGTTCATGAATATTGTTGCAAGTCATATTGTAGGAGCATGTGGCATGAACTTTTGGATTCCATTTTCCTACCATCACTTTGAAGGGGTGAGATGCTCGATTGTTGTCATCGGGGCCCAAAATTGTTCAAAACATGTATATTCCTTAATATTTTCTTTTGCATGGGTTAGCTCAAGAACAAGAGAAAAAGGGATAGTTCATTCATATAGTTTTCATTTTAACATACACCAAAGTGACTGACTAGGTAATTGTCACAACTCACACAAAAAATGACAAAGAAAATAGAAAATAAGAGAAATGAAAATAAAAGGATGGAAAAGGAGAAGAAGTGTTTCAGGATGAAAAAGAAAAGGAAAAGTTAGAATTGAGGATGACGTACCACCCACCCCCACCCCAACTTCCAAATTCTACGCATCCTTGGGGAGAAAGAAGTTAGAGATGGAGTTAATTGATATGGAGGTGGAGATGAGGGGTGTTTCCCATCTAAGAGCACACAAAAGAATCATGCGTGGGGTTTCATATTCTATTTATAGTGCCCTCGTCCTGGCACAGTTGCGGCCACCAGTTGCCATGATCATTAATGGGTGGAGATGATGGTGTCGTGGGCCGTGCAACCCATTATCCACAGTCTGCCCTTAGCCAATGCTCTTCTTCTAGGGCGACGACCATGTGGTCATGAAGCCAATTGATCAATGACTTTGGGTCTGGCACTGGTATCCACGGAGGATGTGTCAAATGTTTGAACCGATGATCCTGGGGGACATATGTATCCTGGGAATAATAGCATTATAGATGTTTGTTGGAGGAGATCTCATCGACCATTGTAGGGCCTCTGCCTCCTTGCTGGAGTATGTCGTTCATGTTGATGTTTGCTACCACCATGGATGATGTCGATGCCGGAGAAAAATGAAAGTGTAGGCTTTTTTTATCGTCAAAAAGTTCTAATGTTGCCAAGCCCTTGCAGTTTTCCCTTTATATATATGCACAAAGGAAACATTATGATTCCCCCAGAAGGAACCGATCGTTATGCTATGCAAACGTAATCCCTAGTGTGTAGGGTCTTCACATCATTCATCCCTTGCAAAGTCCTGATCAGAATATGACAGTGAATATTTATAATTGGAGTGAGATGAAAAAAGGTTTCTATTTCCAAGGAATAATATTTTTTGAAAAAGATAAGTACAATTTATTTGAAAAAAAGAAATAAAATTAGTTATGTAAAATATAAATAACAATCTCAATGGGCCACATATTTCACATACTGCATTACTCATCAACTTGTATGGTCGTGAGATCTCTATTCTGTCAATCTAGCGACTGACAGTCTGGAGTTTATGGAAGGGCGAGAGAATATCGTCATGACATTTTCTTGTCACTTTGACTTACCCATATGTATCTATCAAAGGTGTGGCACTCTTCCTTCTTCTCCTCTCCTCACCCTCCTATTTTAGGAATAAATTTATCAAGATTAAATAATGGATGAAAACTATCGAAACAAAAAAAGTAAAAATAAAAAGACATAAAAAGGAAAATGGGTTGGATTGCCTCCCAATAAGTGATCATATTTAGCATCACAGACTCAACAATAATAAATGTTTTTAAAGTGGCACCAGTGGATGAGTATTTGAACCCTTGTCCTTCAAACGTGTGTGATATGGATCATGGTTAAGTGATGTGCATTGATTGTTTGTGAGTATGACTATGTCATCTTGATCAACATCTTGATGGTGTGATTGTTGTAGTTACAATGTTTGAAAATCTTCGATTGAATTGTGTACCCTCTTCCTATCTTCAACAACTCGATATTCAATTATCTTCTTCTTTGGTCGTAGAAAAAGTTTGTTAACTTTAAAGTCTACAAGAGCTCATGTCATGGTTAGCAATGGTCATATGATAATGAGTAGGAACCTGTTGTCTTCTTTGATGTGCATGATCATGGAATCGCAGCGGACACAGGTGTCATGATCTAATTTTAAGGGGATGTCTTCAATAATCTCCAGGGGCTTGGTGATGGATGCATCCGCCAAATGAATGGTCATTGTTTTCAGTAGAAGATCTATGAGCCGTAGGTGTTGCAATAAGGTGTAGAGCATAATGGATATGTTTGTGCCTAATTTAGCGAGTCCCCTTAGACACATGTCATCTCGCAAAAAACAATCAATCCTAAAACAACTAAGGTTTGTCTACTTCTAGGGCATCTAATTTTTAACTATGTTGGAAAATGCTTATGCGAGTTTCATGGTCTCAAGGTCCGTGGTTGTATATTTTATGGAGAGTAGGGTTTTGAGGTATTTTCTCCAAGATGGGATTTCAGCCAAAGCATCGAGGAATGGGATGTCGACATGTAGTTTCTTCATGGTCTCTTTAAATTTTATGAACTAATCATCCAACATGGTTTTCTTGACATGCCCTGCATAGCATATTTGTGGCATGTATACTGGTCTTGCAGGAGCTTTTGAGTTTCACGGAAAGGTTGCTTCCATTGTGTTCTCACTGCAGTTTGTTGTACAAGAATCACGGGGGATATTTTCGCCTGATTCTCTAGGTTGGCTGAGTATTGTGGAATTTTCATTGAGGTACTCTCAATTTTTTTGGAAGGGGTAGAAGCTGGAGGTGTGACATACACATTCCCTGACTTGATCATCACCGCATTTAGCTGCTCTGGCTGCTCCAGATGCTTGGGATTGTTTTCTGGCTGGCCAATGATCGTGCCCGCTGGAGGTTGTTGGCTAGTGGTCAATTGAGCAGTATGAGATTCCAAAACCTTTTGGTTTGTTGTGGTGTTAGCGAGTTGAGTTTGGTATAACTTCATAATCCCCTAGAGTATTTTCATTAGGTCCTGCAGTGGAGCAACTTTGATCTATAGTGGTGGGGCTTGATTTGGGTTCTGGAATTGTTGTTGCTGCTGGTAGTTCCAGCTGGCGAAATTGAACTTGAAGTTTCCCTAGTTGCATGGGCCATTGTAATTCATTTTCATTCTCTCCTGAGCATTTTGCATTGAGGACTGATTTGGACCCTTAGCTCTCGTGGAGTTCCCATAAATGAAAAACCTAGATGAGTGCGTGATTGATTTGGATTATAGTACTCTTGCCCTGGAATATTGTAGATTGACTTCATGTCTTTGGCTTAAGTAACTATATATTGATGGCCCATCTGATGCTCATAGAATGCAGTGTATAGTTGTTGGAAGTGAACGATGTTGTGGTCAACCACATTATATAATTTGCATGAGGGTGTGATGATCTATACTTGGGGTATCTAGCTCTCATACACATTGAAAGACTTCTTGAGGTTTTGTTGTTGGAGGAAGAGGGATTTCAACGATATGTAGATAGATTTGAGTTCCAATCAATCTTCTACCATGGACACCTTAAGAAGGACCTTTCCCGAAGGCATAGTCCAGTGGGTCTGATTTTTTCTACAAGGTTGATGATCTTGAGGGCAATGTTAAAACTATGCCGCATGAAATTTACTTTGGAGGAGGAATCAAGAAATTTCTCCATTTCATCATCAAATCCTCCATAGAATAATATAATAAATTCTTTCTTGGGTATGTTGTGATGCAAACACTTGTGTAGGAGTTCATTGAATTGCTCTCAGTCTTCATACAAAGATTCCTCAAGTACTTGGTTGAATCTTGTAATCTGTCCCCAAATTGAGTGTTTGCGACAACCTGACTTTTCTCTCTCCTTTGTGGTACTCTTTCTCTCCCACATAGTGGTCTCTTACTCAATCAAATGTCAACTCTATAGTATAAATGCAATGATGATCTATTTTGGTGACCTCAATGATTCATTTCACAATATGTGACATCAAATTTCAAATCAATCTAACATAATTCTTGAAAGCAACCCTCTCTTGTAACTATTTTTTTATACATCCCTAATTTGCCCCTCTTTCCTTATAATGTACATTATGTCACAGAGGGTTCAATTCTTAATCCAACGACACCAAAATTGCATCTTTCAGACCTATGAAACTCTAGATATGGTGTTTTGAATATTTTATGTTTTATCCTTTCTCTTTATATGTTTTATGTTGTACTTGACCGATTTTGGTTGCTCTAGGCCCAAATGAAATTTGTGGCACAACAGCTTGTTCCCTCCTCCCCTTCCTCTTTAGGAAACCAGCGAATAGTAGGGAAAGAGCTTCACTGCCTCCACCCAGACTGGGTAACAGACGACACAACCCTAGTTTTCTTACCTAGTTATAAACCACCATCATCTAATCCCTTATTCCCCTTGTTTTCTTCTTTCCCTTCATTTTGCATTCCCCTCCTTCTTTCTCTTCGCCTCCTCCCCTGACTATAGGTGGATGCACCCAACAATAGGCCTCTTCTACCTAG
The DNA here is from genome assembly GCA_963693085.1 of Alisma plantago-aquatica. Taxonomy (NCBI): domain Eukaryota; kingdom Viridiplantae; phylum Streptophyta; class Magnoliopsida; order Alismatales; family Alismataceae; genus Alisma; species Alisma plantago-aquatica. The sequence continues at coordinate 320,245,587 of OY856411.1, read as the reverse complement.
TCGCTTGGAAGGAGCTGAGGGTGAGTATAACTCAAACGAGTAGTCCAGTTAAGGTCGTCATTCCCTAGACCCCCTCGACCTCTGGTACCTACAGCCCTCCGTCTTCATGGGCGCAACTGCGAACCCACTAGAAATGAAGAAGGGGGGTGCCGTACCCTATTTTTCCTCTATTCCAACCTCAGAATAGAGGGATGGCGTGAGCGGGAGTCGAGCAAACCAGGTTGGCGGTGAATAGGGGTATTGGATCGCGGTGTGGTGGTGGATGTGGAACAGATCTTATGGGCAGTGGTCAAAAGTGGTCGGGAGTGACCAACACCTGAGAGCTTGGGGGCACAGACTTTTGGCACCACTGTATCAAAAGATAATGGCCCAGATCTGTAGCATAATAGCCATGGTAAGGCCCTAAGTCATTTATCAGTACAATTTTGATGTAAACTTTGTAAAAATCATATCTTCCTCCTCCCTTGACCAAATAAGGCAAACCTATATACCAAATTGATCCTCTAGACGAGACCTACAACATGGACACAATTACAGACCCTATTTCTTCTTCTATTTCTCCTGATTTGCTGAAACATTAACTTTGTTCTTCTTTGACCATGTTTGATGCATGATCATGATACAAGTTGGGATCCTTGATGTTTAATCCACTCCCTAATGCTATTCCAGTAACTTGATTCTAATTTTTAGACTCATGATAACCCTAAGAACCCTTCCTACTCAGCCAACTAACTCTAATGAATATTTGTGGATTATTAGTGATATTAGTGATGCATCTTGTCTTAAATTCATAATCTTACTACTTAATGATGGAATGATGTCTAATCAACCCCAAATCAGTTATATATGTCTCTTCTAGACATTAATATCAGTCCCTACCACCATCCTTGTTATGGTTGTTTCTTTTGCCATAGTATGCATTTATGTACCGCTATTATCTGAATGTTTGATTATACCTTGAACCAATGTTGGGTTGACCTAACCTATGCATCCAACTCTATTATATCTCTATGTTTTTATATTGCTAATCTTGACCATTCTTGATGCTCAGTTCCCTTGAATTGATAATCATTGACCTTGATTACTCTATTATGAGTCTTTGACCCTTTAATGTAATTAAGGAACCTGAACATTGACATGGTCATTTATGATGTGTGGAACCTTAGAATGATATGAAACTCTTACCACACCACCATGATGACCTATAGAATAGTATAAGATCATCTAATGAACTATTAAGCAACTTGGAACCTATCATGGCCAAAACCCTAAAATGCATCTAGGTAGGGTTAATGATGAGAATCGAATGCATACATGTAAACTTGTTGTTAATTAGGTTGACTTATGATCTAGATGGTAATGGAAAATTTAAGTTAAGAATCTATGAATCAATTATTGGTCTTATCTAGTTATCTGAATATCGCTTTCTTTCTTGAAAAGACATGTATTGTATGCTTTTTTGTTTACTTGCTCAAATATTTCCATGTATTATTCCTATGTCATACTCGATGTTTGCCTCGTTCGTTTTATAACTTGAACACACACACACAGATATATATATATATATATATATATATAGATATATATAAATATATATATATATATATATATATATATATATATATATATATATGTTTGTATATAACTCCATTATAATATTGTTGATAATGGGTTAGCTCTTGGCTTTGGCCTTGAGGTTCCTCTTATATAAAAGGTTTAGCTAATATTGAACACCCTTACAGACCCTTCTGATGAGAAGATGCTTAAATGCCTTAAACATGCTTGATATTGTTGGTATAATGGAATGAAATGACATAAAATATGGTTTATCATTTTGTTAAACACTTAACATGTTTATTCTTGTTCGTTTAGTCTTGAAATCTTTTCATATTATGCAAAGCTTATACATATATGTGTAACTTTCTGCCCCATACTCAACATCTTGTGTGTTGACCCGTTTCTCATATTTTTTTTTGGTTTAGAGATGGCTAGAAGGTTGATGCACTTGGTGAGCTATCCTAGGGGCACTTGTTGTAAGATCTAGATTTAGTCCACATGAATGACTTGTTCCTAGACTTTGGAAATGTGTAATTGAACTCATGAGTTTGATGCACCTTGTATAATCTATACTTGTTGAATGTTGACACTGTGTTGGTGCCTTTATCTTGTTATTTATTCATGTGTGCTAAGCTTTATCTTTCTGTATGTTTCCTTTGGTATTGATTTTGTTCATGGGACTAGGATTCTGGTTCTTTGACAGATGGTATCAGTGCATGAACAATAACTACACCAAACATTGCTCACATAAAACACAAACTAAACTCACCTTACAACTCAACCCTAGGAAACTTAATAAGATGTCCTTCTGGACTAGGTTTCCTTAACCTCTAGGTTGGAACCTAGATGTTCTAGAACTAGGTGTAGACTTTTGTAATTTACCTCCCTAGACATATGATCACGACATGTGCTTAGGATATCTACATAGGTGTGCACCATGTTCTTTCTAGTTCTCTAGGTGTCATGGTACTAGATTGCCTCATGAGTGTGGTAACTCATTTTGGTTTTGTTTTAATTTGGATGGAGTATGGTGGTTTTCATCGCTTGTTTAAATGTTGGAGAAATCATATTTCAAGTATTATTATATGTACATATGAAAAATGCTACTACACGTAGAAAGGTAGCAGTTTCCATGCAAGCTAGGAGAAAGAGATGTAACATCAAGTCTAGATGAGAGAGTTTAGATGATAGTGATAGTCTCTGGAGTTGTCTAGAGCCATGATATAGGTTAGGCAACTGAGTAACCAAGATAACCTATGACAATGATGATGATATTGTTGGTGATGTTGATAAGACCCAAGTTTGTACTTGAGAGGGCCAAGTAGTTTGATGATATGAAATGAGTTTGACCATGCAACCCTAGCTAGACCTAGAACCTTGTTGATACATATGACTTGGTTGATGTGCTAAACATAGCTAGTGGGTTGGCATGTTTTCTTGTACCTAGTCTTGTGCGTGTTGAGATATGATATGTGAAATATAGTTTGAGACCAACATGGGCCTCAATCTCTTTACAAAGGAGGACCTCTAGCATGGCACATATGAAGAGGGTGATCTTTTAATATGAGTTGACCCGCCTCAGGAGAAGGTTAGACTACCTAAACTCCAAATTATTTGAAATGTTGAAAAATATCAATGATGAAATACTTGATGATGAGTCCCTAACTACAATACTTCTAAGTATATGAGTTGAGTGACCTAGTGTGTGGTTTCCTTGAAAATGTTGAACCCTAGAATTCATATGAAAATATCTAACCTTGGTGAAATAGGAAATTGAATATATAATGTTTGCTATATGGGTGAGGGATATGTCCCAAGACCCTACGATGATGTACCTGATGTGTGATATCCATGATGAGCCTCGCAATCAAGTTAGTGGTTTGATGTAAAGGAATCTAGTGGTTATCCTTATTTCTCAAAAGATGGGTATAAATTTTTGTAAAAGGTACAAAGTTGTGGTCAACATGTTTTGCTTTGACGTATATATGTTTAGCTTGAGTGGCTTGAGCTTGTAGAGCTCATTCTAGATACAAGTGACAAATTTAAAAAACCTCGATATTGATGATAATGATGTCCCTCATATGATGCTTAATGCATGAAATATCTCACTTACATTTGAAACTTGATATATGTATAATGCGTCACTCACATAAGCAAAACCTAACACAAAATCTTACCATACATAAAATATGTAGAGTTGGAATCATGAACTTGATATGATGATGCCTAGAGATCTTAGCTTGAATAATTAGGGGTAACATTCCTAATCCCGTACCGAAAGAAAAATGATTAACTCGATATGTTGATGCTCTTGGGGTCATAACTCAAATAAACATGATGAATAAATTGTTCAATTCTAATTTTGAAATGAAAGATAATGAACATAATTGAGTAGAGTTGGTAGAAATTTTTGGAAAAACAAAAACATGCATGAAACCCTGAGTAAAGATGAGATACACACTTGGTAATAGTCTTGCTTGAGTCATGATCATGAATATTCTCATTTGAGAATTTATGACCTAGATTCTGATAAGACACCTTAGTCTCGTATGAAAATATGAACAAACCTTAATGTAGGTATATTAAGGAACAGGAAAACATTAATGCCATGATGATGCCATAATATGACAGAACAATAAGTAAATATGTATATAATTGTTTGAGTACACCCTTGATGATGATAACCTAAGTGTGCATTCTAATATGGGGAATGCCTTGTTGACTATGGTTGGATACCTAGACTTGATGAATGTTGATTTTGACTCAAAACTATGGTCTTGGACCAATTTCAAGGAAAACATTCCTTGTAAGGAGGGAAGAATGTGACAACTTGACTTTTCTCTCTCATCCATGGTACTCTTTCTATCCCATATAGTGGTCTCTTACTCAATAAAATGTCAACTTTGTAGTGTGAATGCGATGACAATCTATTTTGGTGACCTCAATGTTCAATTTCATAATATGTGACATCAAATTTCAAATCAATCTAATATCTTTCTTGAAAGCAATCCTATCTTGCAACTATTTTTTTAGACATCCCTAATGTACCCTTGCTATAATGTACATTAAGTTGTAGAGGGTTCAATTATGAATCTAAGGACATGAGAATTGCATCTTTTGGATCTATGAAACTCTAGACATGGTGTTTTGAAGATTTTATGTTTTAGCCTTTCTCTTTATGTGTTTTATTTTGTCTTGGGCCGATTTTGGTCACTCTAGGCCCAAATGAACTTTGTGGCCCAACGACTTGTTCCCTCTTCCCTTTCATCTTTAGGAAACTAGTGAACAATGGGGAAAGAGCTTCCCCGCCCCCACCCAGATTGGGTAACGGTTGGCACAACCCTAGTTTTCTTGCCAAGTTATAAAACCCCATCATCTAAACCCTTGTTCCCCTTCTTTTCTTCTTTCCCTTCATTTTTCTTTCCCCTCCCACTTTCTCTTTGCTACCTCCCCTGACTGTAGGTGGATGCACCCAACAATAGGATGTTGCTACCCAACTTCTTGGGAGGAGCTGAGGGCGAGGATAACTCCACTAAGCAGTTTAGTCAAGGTCGTCGTGCCCTAGACCCCGCTTGAACTCTTGTAACTGCCACCCTCCATCTGCAATGGGTGCAGCTGCCAACCCACTAGCAATGAAGAAGGGGGCACCATCCCCTATTTTTCCTATGTTCCAACCTCAGAACAGAGGGATGGCGTGAGCGGGAGCCGAGCAAACCATGTTGGCGGTCAACAGGGGCATTGGACCGCGGTGGCGGTGGTGGATGGCGTGCCACCATGCATTGGCGATCAGATCTGATGGACAGTAGTCAGGAGTGACCAGTGCCTAGGAGCTTGGGGGCACAGTCTTCTAGCACTGCTGGATCAAAAGAGAATGACCCAAATCTGTCACAGAATAGCCATGGTAACGCCCTATGTCATATCAATATAGTTTTGATGTAAACTTTGTAAAATCATATCATCCTCCTCCCTTGGCCAAATAAGGCAATCCTATATACCAAATTGATCCTCTCGACGAGACCTACAACATGGACTCAAGTACAAACCCTAGTTCTTCTTATATTTCTCTTTATTTGCTAAAACATTAACTTTGACCTTATTTGACCATGTTTGATGCATGATCAAGATATAAGTTGGGATCCATGATTTTTAATCCACCCTGTAATGATATATCAATAATTTGGTTCTTATTTTGAGACTCATGATAACCCTAAGAACCCTTCCTTCTCTATGGCTAAGTGTAATGCATGTTTGTGGCTTATTAGTGATATTAGTGATGTATCTTGTCATGAATTGATAATCTTACTACTTAACGATGAAATGATGTCTAATCAACCCCAAATCAGTTATATATGTCTCTCCTAGACCTTAATATCAGTCCCTAGAACCCTTCTTGTTATGGTTGTTTCTTTCACCATAGCATGCATTTATGTACCCCTATTATGTGAATGTTTGATTATACCTTGAACCAATGTTGTGTTGACCTAACCTATGCTTCCCATTCTAGTATATCTCTATGTCTTTATATTGTTGATCTTAACCATCCTTGATTCTTGGTTCCTTTGAATTGATAATCTTTGACCTTGATTACTCTATTATGAGTCTTTGACCCTTTAATGTACTTAAGGAACCTGAACCTTGAAATGGTCATATATAATGCGTGGAACCTTAGAATGATATGAAACTTGAACCAGACCATCATGATGACCAATAGATCAATATCAGATCATCTAATGAACTATTAAACAACATGTAACCTACCTTGGTCAAAACCCTAAAATGCATCTTGTTAGGGTTAATGATGAGAATCTAATGCATACATGTAATCTTGTTGTTAATCAGGTTGTCTTATGATATAGATGGTAATGGACAAGTTAAGTTAAGAATCCTTGAATCAGGTATGGGCCTTATCTAGTTATATGAATATTGCTTTCTTTCTTGAAAAGACATGAATTGCATGCTTGTTTATTTACTTGCTCAAATATTGCCATGTAGTATTGCTATGTCTTACTCGATGTTTACTTCATCGGTTTTATAACTTGAACACACACACACACACATACATTTATATATATATATATATAGAGAGAGAGAGAGAAATCAGTTATAATATTGTTGATAAAGGGTTAGCTCTTGGCTATAGTGTTGATGTCCCTATCGTATAAAACAGTTAGCTAATCTTGAGAACCCTTACGGACCCTTCTGATGGAAAGATGGTCAAAGGCCTTAAATATGCTTGATATTGTGGGTATAATGGTGTGAAATGACATAAAGTATGGTTTCAGATTGTGTTAAATAGTTAAATTGTCTATCCTTGTTTGTTTAGTCTTGAAATCTTTTCAAATTATGCAAATTATATACATATATATGTATCTCTCTGCCCCATACTCAACACCTCATGTATTAACCCATTTCTCATATTTTGTTTTTAGGTTCAAAGATGGCTAGAAGGTTGTTGAGCTTGGTGAGATATGCTAGGTGTACTTATTGTACGATCCAAATTTAGTTCACATGAATGACTTGTACCTCGACTTTGGAAATATGTAATTGAACTCATGAATATGTTGTACCTTGTATAATTTATACTTATTGAATTTTAAGACTATGTTGGTTCATTTATCTTGTTATTTTTTCATGTGTGCTAAGCTTTACACTTCTGCATGTTTCCTTTGGTATTCATTTGGTTCATGGGACTGGGATTCCGTTCTCGTAACAGTGATCAAGAAGGAGGGAAAAATTTCTCTAGGAATTTGTTCTCTAGGGCCACCCAGATATTGATCGGATTTTCTCAAAGAGCGCTATGTCATGCTCTTATTTGTCTATGAAGGAGTATTTCAAGAATTGGAGTCGCATGGAATCATCAGTGGTGTCATCTAGCTTCATCGAGTAAAGATTGATGAATTTTAGTAGATGCTCCCTACAATCATCTGGGATCCTTACCATAAAGGTGGAATTTTGTAATAGGATAACCCTTTGGGATATGATCTCTATCAAGTCACTTGGTGAGCGGACCGAATGAGTTATGTCAGTGCCTTTGGGGATGGAGAAATCTCAAAGTTCTTTCACATGCTCTATAGCTTGGGTGGCATTTATGTTGGTCTTGAATGGAATATGCTCCTATTCTCTAGATTCCCCAATGAGTTATTCTCATTGGGCTATGATTATTGTAGTAATGTGTGCTTGTATTGTTTCTTCTCCAACCTCTATGTCTACAATTGCTCTCTCCTTGCAATTTTTTTGAAGGTTCTCTCCATTTTTAGATTGGAAGGAAATCTAGAGCCAAGAGTTCTGGATCTTCGCATAGGCTAGATGTTCCTAAAAAGAGAAAGAATGATTGTGAGAGATCAACTTGGTATAGAGGATTTCCAATATTATCAAGAAAAGTAAATAAATAAAAAAACCCTAATTACACTTAGGATTTTGAAAAAATTTAACTATCGTCGTCCTTGGCAACGACGCCAATGTTTGATGGGGCTACACATTTTCTACCAAGAAAAACCCTAAAAGAATAATCTCTTAGGTTTACTAAAAGTATTGCACTAATTCCCCACTCCAGATGAGAGAAAACCTTATTGCAGTTTACATAAGGATCAAACCCAAAGAACAACCCTTTTAAGTAATTAAATATATTTTGAAGTAGTAACATTAATATTTATCACTGAGTAGTTGAAAGATTGATTAATCTAAGATGTTTCCAGAAGCAATGAAGATTAAGGAAATAAATAATAGGTAATAAAGAGAACAAGGGAATGGGGTTTCATATCCTATGACTGGTTATTATCCTTACAAGATCTAACTTTCCAATAGTCGTTGCTAAATCAAGGATTAGTTGTTGCACCCTCGCGGGATACACGTTGATTCCTATTACAGTCTCCTTTGGAATGGACCATCCTATGCACCTAAGTTCCTAGCCTGTGCTAATGAACTCCTATACTCTAGATTGTCCATCCTCGACACATAGCAGATCAAAGTCCAAACACCTCGCTATCCATTGCTGATGGCTCATGTGGATAATAAGATCATTTTTTTGTTCTAATCCTGCTCACAACAACTTGCATATCCATGATTATAACTAATATGCAGAACAAGTCGTCAATGTGCAAAGCAATGCATTGAGCAGAGTGATATTTTATTTAGAAAATATATTATCAAGTTTAGATACAAGATAAGATAAAATACGGATGATCGAGGATAGTCCTCATGCCCAAGCACAAAGCATCTACTCACTCATGGTGAGATACAACATCAAAGAGATACTAGGAATGATGGAGAAGCCCATGATGCATGGTCTAGGAAGACCAATCTCTCTATTGTGGATGTCGCCTCCTCGCTCCCTGCAAGGAGTTTTGTTATAAAATGCAGCTTCTAATCATTAATTAAAGACCCCTTGAATGGAGGATGAGGGTTCCCTTTTATAGATGCATTCCTAGCCTCTGAAACCCTAAATATGAGTGCTTGCGGTCGAAGACATCTTCTTGCATGGCCCGTACTTGGTTTAATAAGTGACTCACATGGGTTGCTCAATTTGAACCTCGCGCTTGGTCCTCTGACAAGTCAGCATGGATGAATTGGAATGGGCTGGATGCTGAGGGTGCGCACCAAGTCAAAAAAGTCAGGAGGACTCCTATGAAGAATGGCTCGAGTTAGGGGAATGGAAGAACCACTAGCTTGATTAGGTGGTTGGAAGGTGATAAAAAGGTAAATTATTATTCACGTCTTCCTTCCCTTGAGGCATAGCATCTTGAGGGCTTAGTCATCCATCTAGTTTTCGTGGCATAGCTTTGGAAAATTGTGAATGACATACATATAAAAATGCATTAAAGCACAAAAAAGGGAAAATTATTGCATTTTTAATGAAATATAAAGATATAACTAGGAAATAAAGACACAACAACACTAAAGAAGCGGATAAGAAATCATGTAAACATGAGTAAAAATATACTCATTAGTGGCCCAAAGTGAGAGTTGTCTATACCGATTTATGCTAAATCCTATGGAATATAAAATAAAAGATGTCTGAAATCAAGTGTAGACTATAATTATAGCATTGTCCTTGTCCCATGGGAAGTGCATGCACGATGCAAGACCTCATGCAATCAATTCTTTTATATTCCTGAATTTTTGAAGGAAAATGCCCAAGATATGATCGCTGCAATACTTGATTGCATAGACTGCATCAAAATTGCTACAAATGTATGCACTTCAATCATTCTGCTTAAAGAAGAATATTTCAAGACGAGCATTTCTATATTCCCCAATTTTTTGGGGCCTGTGGTGTGGTACATTACCCGCCTGCTGCAGTTTATAATGACAAATCTTGTCCAGATTTACATTTTGTTTCTATATGTATATACGAGACAATTGATATGAGATTATATATATGCAAGAAACAATGCCTAAGAAACCCCGTACAACTCATCCTTCACCTCCACCTCCGCTTGAATTACCCAGTTGGATTACAAAGGACCGATTTGAATCACTAGGTCCTCATTTCAAGGGTATGTTAGTATGGATTGGTTACTTTGAAGAAGGGTCACCTATGATTGTCCATATTAAGGAGGACGTTGCAACTCAACCTCATGATACTAGTATACTTTTGAAAGACATTTTGGAGATATTTACATATGCTTGGTTGAATACATCTTCTATAGAATTTGGATATGGTGAAATATTTATATAGCTAAATACCTCGTTATGTATATGTTCTTCTATTTTCTTATATATTAATGCACAAATGACATATATTATGCAGTAACTTGCATATGGTTCGTAAAGAGTTCACACTGCCCCATGTGGCATTTCTAGTTCTATCATTGATTATCCTTAGAATTAAAGACCTTGCATTTGTTACCCAATACTGCTCTACTACAATTAAATATTTTGGTAAAGCGAAAAAAGTGTGATCTTAGCTCTGTAAAATGTTTGAGTAAGTTTACTTACTTTTCTTATAATTTTGACTTAAAAATTACATTTGATTGTGAGTTTTATTTTGTTTTCCTTATTTTCACTCATGAATAACTATTGAACATGATTGGTTATTGTCCCCGTGATGATAACTATGTAGTATATATATCCTAAAGGTGACGAAGAAGACAGTAGGGACACAAATTGAAAAAGGCATTATTCATGTGAGTGTTTTTCTTATATTTATATCAACATATATTATTACATGATTATTTAGTAATGCAATTCAATGTGTTACATTTACTTATAGGGCTACAATAGATTTCAAAAAGGCTAGAGGAAAGGTGGAAAAGAAAAAGAAAGCCTAACTTGGCATGATGTGTGTGTAGTTTTCTAACTCCAATGTATTTTTATGCCAACTATGCTTATTTTTATTTATTAACATTTTGTATGTTGAAATTTATATCATTGTTCAATGCAATGGTTGGGCATGTGGATACTACATGATGTAGTATATGGACATGATATTTAGATATGCACTCAACATAAACTGCATGCAAAATTTAATACATATGTAGTCTTGATTATCATAGGTAATGGTCACATTTAACAATATATATGAAAATATCAAACTTTTTAATTATGTATTTTATTCTCTTTGTAGGTGTTTGACATGAAAAATTCCTATACGATAGAACAACTACATGAGATACTAGATCAATGATCACAAGCCTTCACTAAGGATGTGAACTTTGAAATTGGTTGGGATAAAGATTGAGTTTTGTAAACTTTGATGCAGTAACTTATCGATTCATATGCAAATGATGATATATAAACATGTATGTGAATATGAAGATGAATGAATGAATTGTGTTTCTGCATGTCATGAGAATGGAATTGGTGTATATTTGAATGAAGTATCATGAGTGTGAATGTGAAGATGAAGGAATAGAAGTATGTTTCCACATGTAATGAGAATGGAATTGGAGAATGAATAGAATTATGCCCATATTTTGTTCCTTATTGTAGGTTTGGTGGCATGTTGTTAAGATGAACTCATAGATTGTTGTTAACCTGTAGTTCATAACTCCAGTTCTAAACTACATGTTTTGTATCCTACTGACCATCCAAAAAATAAGTCTCCAGACATGCTATTTTTGTTAACATAGTCGTCAGTTGTGACAATGAAACCATAATTGTAGGTCTGAGAGTCAGCTACATGAATAAAACAAATATTATAGGACTAAAGTAAAATGGTTGTGTTAGGTAGCTTACCCATGCTGGTCAACATGGTCATGGTCGTCGATTTATTTGATATAATTGTCACTATACCTCTTAATCATTTGTTGTTCATGCTAACAATGATAACTTACATGATAAATTGGTGTCGTTTCATTTCTAAATAGAAGACCTAGGAATCTTTACCAGTTCTAAATGTGATCGGGTATGTCTTTTGTAATGACAATTTGCGTTCCTAAACTGACAACTCCGAATCGTATTGTGTTAGTTTCTTTTATCATCACAACTAAGGCTGAATCTCCGTCGTCTGTTTGCCGATCTCAAAAAAATCAACATTTTAAACATGTGAGTGTAGTGTCACCCAATTAAGTTTCGGTCTTAAACCAACATTATAGCATCTTTTTACCCAATAATAGAGGTACTTTATGTAGTAGTGTTACTCCTTTTATTGTATTCAAGGTTTGAATCCTACTGAATTTGTGCATGGCATTAATCTTGAATTTGATGCAAAGCCTTTGTCGCAAGGGCAAAGAGGGCTCATCTAGAATATGAGAGAAGTAGTGAAAAATAAAGTGTTGAAACTAAACGACGCATGGATTTTATTCCCTTTAAGTGTTAAAAAATGGATAAGCCTTAACCATGTAGTAACAAAGAAAGGAGGGATGGCAATAGTCATTGGAGACAATGGAGATGAAGATGCAACCAGTATGGTGACAAGCTAGAGAATGTGCATGGAATACAAGAAGCTCAATGTTGTAACCCAGAAAGATCAATTTGCTCATCTTTTCATGGATCAAATTCTTAAGTGTCTCACTCACCAGTCTTGCTCTTGTTACCTCCAAGGATATTCCAAATTCTACCAAGCCATATACTTTTGGACCATCAGGAAAAGACAACTTTCACATACTTTTACGGTACTTACACCTCCAGGTGTATGCCATTCAAACTATGCAACACACCAACAATGTTTCAAAGGTGTACGCTAGTAATATTTTCTTATTTTGTACAAGTCATTATGGAGGTCTTGAAGGACAAAATTTTCCATTCATGGCACATTGTTTGACAACCACTTGAAGGATCACTTTGTAGTCTTCAAGAATTGCAAAGAAAAATACGTACTTCTAAATTGGGAAAAGTATCACTTTATAGAGTGGGAATGGATTGTCTAAGGACACAAGTTTTTGGGAAAGGTATATAGGTCAACCTAAGAAAGGTTGAGGCCATAGACAAATTCCCACCTCCAAGGTCTATGATAGGGTGAGGAGTTTCTTATGGCATGCTAGTTATTACACACTCTTCATCAGAAACTTTTCTAAGATTTTTGATCCTCTATCAAGACTCTTATTAAAGGATGGTGTCGTTGAATTTAATGATAATTGCTTGAAAGATTTCAACACTAAAAAAATATCCCTCACTACCACACATATAATCTAAGATCCATATTCTAATATCCCATGCGTGATTATGTGTGGTGCAAGAAACTACACTCTGGGAGCAATTCTAGGACAAAATAAGTACAAAATCATCATGTTGTCCACTATACACATAGGACATTTGATTGGAGACAACTGATGATGCATATAAGTGCACTACAATCACTAAGATAATTATCCTAGAGTTTAATCATTTTTCTACTTTCCAATTAAGGTTAGTATAGAAGGGTCAATCCCAAAGGACAACGTTTTTAAGGTTGTTAACTCTAATCCCAATTGTTTTGTAGAACTTTTTTTATTTATTTTTGGTATTTTTATTTTTAGAACAAAAAGTAAAGACCGGGTTTGGAGTTTTGTGATTATCAATAAAGCAAGAAGGAAACACAAGAATAAGATTGCACTTAACAAGAAATAATTTTTCCCTGTCATAAGGAAAATTGAGATGATTGTTAGCACAAAAAAACTATTATGATTGAAAAGACTGGAATGTAAAGATAGTAGATCAAACAGTGATTGAATCAAGTGATGGAAAATCAAGGCTTTTAGGGTTTTCACCACTTTAGCCTAGTCAAGAATAAACTAAACCCTTTAAAATGAAGAATTCGATGAAGGCATGTGAATTAATTAAAACCCACAAAAGATGGACTCCACATGAGCCCATTGGTCCTGGTGCTCATTTTTCTTAGTTCATCACCCTAAAAGAGGAAGATCCACGATCATTTCAAAACATCTATGCAATTGGTTTTAGTGTTCTAAATTTGGGCTTCCATGGTCATTTCCACCGGGATTAGCATATGACCAAATCGACTAATTACTCCGATCGATCATTAGTTCTTAAAACCAAAAGCCATATAAAAGGAGTCATTTTTAAGAATTAAGTCGATTCAAACCATGGCTAAAGGGCTATTCCCCTTGCCTCGATAGGAAAACTACTCGCTCATGCTTGTAGAGAAAAGGGAGATAGAGGAAGAAAGTGTGCTAGCCATAGTCTACACTTATCAGAGGATTAGTTCCTTAGACTAGAAACAATTAAATTTCCGACTCTTAATTCCATGCTCCGGTCTACAGAAGTAGAAGGAGAAGAAGGCTAATTCTAAAAATGAGCAAGGTAAAAGAACAATAATTAAAAAGGACACTTAGCTTGCATATAATTCAACTTTATTGATGATTAGAAATCAAGAACATAAGAATGATTGCTCATAAGTCCTTCATACAAAAGATGATGTCTACTGAGGAGGAAGTGCCCCTCTTTTTATAGGAGAAGGAGGGGCTTTTACAACTAGTGTTGTGGGTAAAATGAGGCTAGCTGCTGGATTAGTGAACTGGTTGTGCACAACCAACCGATTAGTTCAGGTGTGATCCGATCGATTGGGGTGGGCCAGGAGTGAAATGAGGGAAGGCAGTTAGCAACCCTAGTCTTTGGGTGGTGGTGCGTCTTTGACCCGTTCGACTGGGGCGCGAGAACTCTCGCTTTAGAGTTTGAAATGATCGTTTGAATTTGAATGGAGAACCGCTCTGAGGGGTGGCAGTTGGTTGAATGAGGCATATAAGATGATCGGTTGAGGCAAGTGAGCCGGTCATGTGGAGTAGATGAACCAATCGACGACTCATGTCCTGAATTTGCAAGAATTGCAAGTTTTTGGGGAGAATAAAGTTAAATTGTGATGAAAGAAAGCATATAGCTATAATGACCCCACTTCCCGATAACCCTCAATTAAGGGAGACCAATAAGTCAGGGCCATTATCCCAAACAAGATCAATGGTTTTGCAATTAATCAGAAAAAATAGTAAATTTACCAAAGACTAAATTGAAAATTGGAATAAATTTTTTCTTTAACATACCTTCAAAAAAAAATTGGGTAATGGAAATTTTACCCGAAGTAGAATTATATCTACCTAAATCCTCCTTTATGATTTTAACTTTATTCTTCACATATGCCACTTTATTGTTTGTCCAATTCTAGATATTACCTAAAATGTCAGCAAACAAAACGTGGTCAGTATAAATGAATATACTGGTATGTGGGGACAAACAAAATATTGCACACACGCTCTAAAAACCTAATTCTAACAAGTAGTTGTTAACAATATAGAATTACATTTTCAATGTGACTTCCCAACCACTTTTACTCATACTCTGGGATACCCTCTCTTAGGGTTTAGTCCTTGCAAGGGACATTAAGGCCACCTTCTCCATCCTGAGCTTAGTGCCGAGGGTCACCTCTATGGGTGCCCATTGGTCTTCCCTATAGGGATTGACCACTGTAGACCTTCCCTCCAGGGCTTGGTCTTGCATCATACATCCATAGTATGTAGGTTCGAGACAGTCACACTTATACTTAATGTTTTATACACATAGTCACTTTAAAGATTGCAGTACTGAAACATCCAAGTAGTATAGTTTTCATTGCAATCAATATATCCTGGAGAAAAATTGTGAAACATAATGCGGTTACTTATAATTTAACCACATACCTATTTTGGAGATCTCAAAGAAGAAATGTATCCAAATCCAACTAGATGTCCAATGAAGCAAGCCAATCAATCAATCAAGCAAACATTGATCCTGTAAACATGTATAATGTCTAATTGTCACCATCATATCCCAAACAACTCCTTATTGACTTGGGACACCTTACCAAGGTTTCTAAGTCTCATTAGGATTCCTTAGGGTTTCTTAGATCAATTTCTCAACCTTTATCTTTTGAGGTCAACAAACCCTAAAACAACTTTTCTACACATAGAACCCTAATTACTCAAATTATCCTTACGAAGGATCCTTTATTCTCAAATTGGATTTGGAACATAATATCTTAGTCCTAAACATGGATTTGCACAATTAAAAGCATTAAAATCAGATTCACCTAAATTAAGATTTCTAAGCTCATTAATGCATATTCATGTACATGGAACCCTAAATTAAGCCAATTCTGCATAAAGATCATCTTTTTCGACCTAATTCTCTCTTTTATTAACAACAATTTAATATTATTGGCTTTAATTATCCAAAGCACATCATGAAATCCCATTACCATCAAGACTTAGGGTTTTTCATTCATAAATTCATTAAATGTAACAACTTTAACTACTTTTAAAATTTCAAGCATAAAAAGGTTTCAAATATATTCCTTTTTCTTTAGTCTTTCTTTCTGTCCTTGATTGAGTATTGGATAGCGGAGAGACAGAGACTCACCGCTTTCATATCCCGAAAGACCACTTTGCGGAATGAAATCCAATTTCCCCTTTTCCGATCCGATTAGAAGGCTATAGGCCAAGGGAAGGTCCCTAGACATGAAAGCACAGTCATTCACTGCACCAACATAAGAACTAAAGAAAACCGTCTGCCGACTTCCTCAGTTTAGGAAAGCACGGGCTCGACTTTGTGTTCCTCTCATTCTAAGGATCAATTTTCATATAGGACTTGTCTCAATCCGAGTTTTCGAGTTTCGTAGAATTAGTTATGATTTTTGCAAATAAATATAATTGGACCTATAGAGTACTACCACGTAGGCAACTTACTCTTCATGCACATTCCTCGTGGGTAGACTTAAGTTATAATGCATTGTCCAAATTGCCCCCACAATGCTAGTTTCTCCTGCATACGCTAGAGGGGCATTTTGGTCCAACGTGACATGCATCGTCTTCCTCCTCCAAATGACGTGCGGCTGCCGTCACGGTGAGCTTCCACCATGTTCAGGCGGCTCTTCCGGGGTGTGGGAGGACCTCCTGAGGGTTCCTACTCCTCCTCCGCCCCCTGCTGCACGCCGCAGGGTTGTAGGTCAGGGTCGAGACAGCCTGAGCAGCGGGGACCAGAGACAAGGACAGGATGAGTTTACAAAGGGATAACCTACTTGGCCGAGGCTGCAGTAGACGAAGGAAGATGGGGAAGAAAATATCATTTCTCCAGGAAGTGTAAGATCATATCAAACAGTTCAAAATTGACATCTAGGATCGCTACCTCACCCGCCAAGTTCAGGAGGAGAAAGGAGAGCATGGGTGATCTTGGGATTGAATAGTTGTATGTGTGGTCTACGATCCCACCTCCTCTACTGGTTGAGACTACTTAGAAGATTATATAGATGTTAGGGCATGAGAGAGGGAGATCGGAACATCTCTGTCAAGAACCCTAACACATGGGGTTCATGAAACTTAATTTCCTTTCTTTTTAGTCAAAACTCTAAAAATTAAGAAGTAATTATATTCCTTTCTTGGTAACTCCTTTTCCCATTAAAACTTGGGGAAACCTTCTATTTGGTCTTGTACTCGTTTAGGGATAATATGAGATTTAAAATAATCCATTAGTTGGTCCCATCTTTCCTCTTTGACAAATTCTGAATAATTGTATAATTAATCACATGGAAAAAAAGATAGCTTAGAATATTCCCAATTTTCTTCCATATTCTTACATTTTCATTATCTATCATCCATAAATAACTTGAGTAATTATTATGGGCACGAAGTATCCCATCTTCCTATTTTGTTTCACAAGGACCTTTTTGTGAATAAAACTTCTCTCTCTCACTTTAAGGATTTTTGTAAAATCCATATCTCTCACATTGTTAATCCTTTTCCTCTAAAATTTGAAGGAAAAGTCCATAATGACTTAAACTACTTGTATGCGACGTATGGGACCCAAATTAGAAAGTATGAGAGACTTTTCTTCATATGCAAGTTATCTCTCAATAAGGCATATTTTATTCATATTTTCTCTCTCCTATTTTTTTATATTCCTTTTACCAACAGAAATTGTGGATTTGAAATGTCATCCATGATAAGTCAATGACACATATTTCTAATATTTTCATCATTATCTCAAGTTTTCTTCTTAATAATGCAGTAATTGATTTCATCCTTTTATTTGAATCATATTATACTCATTAACAACTTATGATCCACAAAATCACATGCACAAAGGAAATATTGCAAAGGAAATCCATTCAATGCATATAACTCATACAATTCCCATAATCATACATATTATTGCAGAAATTGCATTTCCAATCATATGAACCCAAAAATTAGGATTGTAACGATAGAAATTTATTTCTTTTCATTGGATAAAGATAGAAATTTTCATGTCACAAGAGTTAAAAGGATGTGAAAAGGGGTGCTAAATTAGTGCGCATCAAAATACCGCAGACTTTAGCCTTTGCTTGTCTTCAAGCAATTAAAATATCAAAATAATTCAGATTTTTTTTTGAAACAACATCTTCATCCTGCCTTCATTAGCAGTATCTTCTATCCTTTTCATGGCCAAGCAACCCATATCCTAGAATCACAAAATACAAGTTCTATATTTCTTACAACAAACATTTTTCATAACTTTCTCTTTCAAACCTATACTTTGCAAAAACAGTCTTAATCCTACTTGCGCTTCAACACTCGATTTTTTTTTTGGCATGAGAATGAGAAAAGGTGAGGTGTGGAAGAAGGATCCCTCCTCTATTCGACTCAAGATTTTAATTTCATGGACTTGTTCCCCCATTACAATTGTGAGGGGTGTGGAAGAATGATCCCTCCTCTATTCAACTCAGGATATTGACAACAATTTATTTTTTGTGCTCTTTTTTTGTCATCTTTTGGTGATATTCCCCTATTAAATTTATGAGGGTCTGAAAGAAGGGATAGAGGAGGAGCATGCCATCCCACACCTAGGGTTTGATGTATAGATTATTTTCCTGTGCAATAATTGTTTTTTCGAGTGTTGTTGCATTAGTAAGAAAAATCATGTAAATACATTCAATGAGAAAGATTGATCACTTAATCTAATGCTAAAGATAAGAAAGTTTGCATTTGATTCTATTTGATACTAAGGCTTGCCATCCTTCCCAAGAATATTGCTAATTTAGGTATGGAGAACTTGGTATTTTCAAAAAAGGAAATGAAAATTTTGAACAGTTTTGTGAAATAAAGATTTATGTAATTTTTGTAAAAGAAGATAAATCTATTGCCTGACTAGGTAAAGGCCAAAGTTTGAAAAGGGAAAATACACCCAATTTTAAAATGCAAAAGGAAAATGCTAAAAGGGAAGATAAGTGGTGGAACACGTACCATGCACCTGCACCCTGGACATAGAGTTTTGCTCATCCTGAGCAAACCCTTAGACTGAGATGGAGGGAAGAAGATCACTGTGGTGGTGGATGTTGCTAGTGGGAGGAGTAGTAGTTCCCTAGTAAGGGGAGTGGGGATTTGGGTAGGCCTGCTGGGCCCCATACCCCTCGTAGAATGGGCAGCTACGGGCATAGTGGTCGCAGTCCACATTCCAAGACTCATGTGAATGATGCATGAGATACATGTGGTTGAGCTGGTGGCCCTGGCACTGCTGCTCGCGCTGAATCTCATCCAACTATTGTTAGACCTAGTAGAACTCATAGGTGCCTACACCCTGAGAAAATCTCAAAATAGAAAACAAGATCCTATATACATCAATCAATGTCTTTCTTGATAATAGACCATATCCTATCCATACTTAGACCCATATCAATAAACATCCTCATATTCCTCTCCTCCCATAAGCACTGAAAAATTGCAAAAATGTAATCCTAAATCTCATATCATTAGTTAGATAGACATTGGTAAAAGAGCCCGGTATCTTCAGAATGTACAACTCCTTAGCAACTAGCTTCAATATGATAGACAAAAACTCGCAATAGAACATAATGTGATTCAAGTCTTCAGCGTCTGCCTTACACAAAACACATCTCGAGACCACGACAAACCCTTTCCTCTACAAATTATAATCAGTAGATATTTTGTTCAAAAAACACTTCCAGCCACTGGTGACATACTTCTTTGGGCCTTTAGTACCCCACGACCAATTTTCCCACTCGGGACTATCCGCTTTCTTCCTGACAACCTCCCAAGCATTCTTCAAGTTACAAACATCAATCCCTTTTTAGCAGAATTTTATCCTCAGAATAAAAACTGACAACATTCTGCTTCTTAAGATAATCAATAATAGAGCACAAGTGCCTGGACTTAGAAGAAATCCAACCTCCCTTATCAATAAGTCATTCGAAATTCACAAACTTTCCTGTCCCACTTCTCATGATAGAACCATTGCCCAACAGATCCTCAAGATAACCTCCCTGAAGCTAGGGATCCCTCTAAAGTTTAACATATTTGCCATTCCCCACATAGAAATTAACATCAGTTGCAACTTTATCTCTATGGTAAAGGAGGTTCTTCCACACCCATGATTATACGGAAGCGACCTTACATCTCCACATAGAGTCTCCCTTATGATACTTCTCATGTTTCCATTGCACCCATAGTGAGTCTTTCTTCTTCAAAATGTTCCACAAATTAAGAACCATACATGCATTAACAATATCTCTAGCTTTTTTAATCCCTAAATCACCTTCTTTCTTCGGCACACATACTTGATCCCACGAGACTATGTGTATTTTCCTCTCTAGCTCAGGGCCACCCCAAAGAAACTCCCTGCACAACCTGTCTATTTCCATTGTCACAGAAACTGGCAAAGGAATAGATGTTGCCCAATAGATTTGAAAAGAAGATAGGGTAGTCTTGATTAATTCTACCCTTCCAGCAAAAGAAAGGTATCTTGATTTCCAACCTTCTAATATGCACTTTATCTTATCCACAGTAGGTGAACATAGGCTCTTAGTAAGTCTCCCATAGAAGAGAGGCAACCCAAGTACTTAACTGGCATCATTTCAGTGGATTTGTTGGAGAAAAAAGAAGACTTTTACAACTAATATTTAAACCAGAGCTTCTAATGAAGTTAATTAATATATTTCTAACTTATTTCACAGAGTCAGTTTTTCCGTTTGCAAAAATCACCACATCATCAATGAAGAGGATATGAGAAATCATCATATCACCACCAACCTTCAAGGGAATAATTAGCTTTTTTTAATAGAGTTAGAAAACATAGCCGACAAGACCTCCATAGCTATAAAAAATAGATAGGGAGCTAGTGGATCCCCTTGCCTTATGCCATTAGAAGGCACAATTTTATCAGAAGAAAAACCATTGATTAGAATCTAAAAGCTAATTGAATGAAATATTTCAAAGACCCATTTAATGCAAAGAGTAGTGAAATTCATCTTGACCAGAAAATACAGTACAAATAAGGACAGCATACAAAATCGTATCCTTTCATGAGAGTAGCTTTAATGCAAATTTTTGGAGAAGTACTCTTCATGATCATATTAAACATCTCATTCACCAGCAAGGTAGCATCCAAAATAGACCCGCCCTTCACAAAAGTGTACTAAGATTTAACAATAAGCAAGGGCAAGAAAAATTGCAATCTATTTTCTAAAACCTTAGATATAAATTTATAAAGTGTATTACACAAAGAAATTGGCCTCCAATCTTTAACATCAGTCACATTTTTGTTGTTGGGGATCGACGTAATAAATTTTTTATTGACCTCCTTTAGAATCCTTCCACTTCTAAAGAAATTCTGCACCCCCTTCACCACATCATCTCCCACTACATCCCAACAAGACTTAAAGAAAGTATAATTGAATCCATACGGTCCTGGGGCCTTCTCCCCATCACTGTTCATAATCACCTTCTAAATTTCCTCATTCGCAACCTCTGTACATATAGCTTTTTTATGAGCATCATTCAAACAAGGAAGCACCCATGCATCATTCCATCTACAATCTGAATCAAGATCAACATTAAACAAAATATCATCATACTTCACAAATTGATCATGAATATCATGTTCTTTATTGCAGCTAACATCATCAATAGTAATACTTTTGATGGAGTTTCTCATCCTCCTAGTCTGAATAGAGGAGTAGAAAAACTTGGAGTTGCTATCCCCCAACTTCAACCAGTTGACATGGGATTTATTTTTCAAAAAGGGTTCCTCCAGCTTGTCAGTAGTAACAGCCTATTTGTGCAAAGTAATAGCAGCTTCAATAGTAATTGAGTCAAAAGGATTAGCATCAACTTGACTCTGGGCTATACATGATTCATACTCCTTAACTCTTCTATTCTCAGTTAAGTCCCCAACCTACTCTTTGTTCCATTTAGAAAGTCAGAATCTAACATTATCCATCTTCCTACAGACCCGATACATAACATTACCTTCAACTTAAATATCCCAAGCACTCTTCACTTCATCCAAAAACCCATATTTTGACACCAAGCATTGACAAATCTAAAAGGAGATTTTTTCCTTTTACATAAACCATCCAGATATAGTATAATTACTCTGTGATCACTATGAATATTGGCCTTTACACCCCAAAAACTTGAACAACTCTCCAAAAGCTCCATGGTATAGAACATTCTATCAAGCTTTGACATGCTTAATTTCTCTCCCTCCTACTTATTATCCCATGCAAATCTTTATCCCCTTCGATCCAACTCCACCAAAGAAGTATCATTAATATA
The DNA here is from genome assembly GCA_963693085.1 of Alisma plantago-aquatica. Classification (NCBI taxonomy): domain Eukaryota; kingdom Viridiplantae; phylum Streptophyta; class Magnoliopsida; order Alismatales; family Alismataceae; genus Alisma; species Alisma plantago-aquatica. Next base: position 320,223,076 of record OY856411.1, on the reverse strand, counting down.
ATCATTAAACTCAATCATGGAATTGTAACACGACTCACAAAGTCCAAATTTGTCTTCAGCAAACCACACAACATTGAAATCCCCACAAAGTAGCCAAGGACGATTCACACTATTATTTAAGTTCTTAATATAGTTCCACATCTCACTTCTTCTATTTAAACTATTATGGCCATATATAGAAGTGATAGAAAAGTTGCCCTTCGCAAAAGTAACATATATATGCATAATATGATCTGTCTAGCGTACCTCACTAACCTTAATATCATCAGCAACCCATGCATTAAAAATCCTTCCCAGCTCATGACTATCATGATTCGATAACCAATATCCATCATCAAATAGCTTGTTCATCGTCTTCCTAATTTTCTATCTTCTCGTCTTAGTTTCCAGTATGCAAACTAAAGAACAACCATTCCCCTTCAATATCTCTTGGAGTGCAGACTGGCGTCCAATGTTGTTCAGTCCCCTCACATTCCAGGAGGCTACCTTCAATGGAATTGGGGTGGCTTGTAGCCTGCCAGCCTTGGTATCTACTTTTTCATTTTCATCAACAAATAGATGTTGGAAAGAGTTTGGATATATGTTCACACTCGATCTGAATGCCACCTTAAGAGATTTTGCAGGCCCTCATGGAGGTGACCCGTTTTTATGCCAATTTCTCTTGGAGTTGCTAGTAATAGGAACAAATACATCACTCCTCTCAGCAATATTAACCGAAGTTATCAACTCACTATCAGTAATTGGTTACCCAACAACAACTCCATCTCAGGTTCTTTGGGAGGCACATCAACAACATCAACAAATCCAAATCCCATCAATCGAATCACTTTTTCGATAAATACGAGACATTTAAGTCATACAAGTAAAGAGATGAATGGGTGAATGACGAGAATTGAACCCGCGCATGGTGGATTCACAATCCACCGCCTCTCTATTTCAGAGGAGTTTTCCTCATCATCGGCCTTTGAAGAGCCTTCAAACACCACCTTCTTCAGGACCCATATCATCTTCTTCTCCACTATCTCAGCCTCCTGCCCAAAATGATCATTGTCATGCCCAAACACACCATATGTACTACACCTATTAGGATACCATTCATATTGGACTCAAATTTTGTCTGCAACACCGTCATCACTGACTAAAGGAATCGTAGTAGCAAATTCAGACGTAACAAGAATGAGAATCAAAATTCTTGCAAATTCAAGTCTCTGAAACTCCATCGTAGCTCTATCTACTTTTAAGGGTGTTCCCAGATACAAGCCAATCATCTCAAATATCTCTACATCCCACAGTTCTAGCGGTAAATCAAATAAATGGACTCATATAAGAACTTCCATCAGTTTGAGTTTCTCCAAAGACGACCCTTTCGCCCACTTCTTAATAATGAGTAGCTTACCTCCTATGAACCATGGCCCCTTATTAATCACCATCTCCATATCCTCTACTTCAAAGAAATTGATAATTAAATTGCCATTTCCTCTTGACCAGATCTCGAGAGTACCTTTCACCTTCCACAAGTTCTTAAGATGCGTCTGTAGTAATGGCCAATGTAGCATCAGATCTATAATGTATCCCACCACCATGAGCTTCCAACTACTTGAGTTCTTCTCCAGAATGGTCTTAGGGTAGACAATAGCCCCTTTAGAGAGAACCAATTCTTTCCTGACCCGATCTCTGCCTTCAATTGCCTCACCTACTTTTTAGAATAGATCTGACAGCTACTTTGCCTACTTCTCCAATCCAACTATGTTTGGTCTCTTTCTCATATCAGGCCTACAAGGAATCCCAGGAGGAGGAGTGTTACAACACCAAGTTTTGGGTTCATTTGGTGAGAAATATAATTTCTCATAATAAAGATAAATGAACAAATAATGATGTCTTTTGACTGAATGCATGAATTTTGTTTAAAATAGCCTTGTTGATTTACTTGTGGGCTTTATTGGCTATTGGTCCCAATAACAAGGAAAAGACAACAAAAACTCCATTATTAATAAGAAATGGAGAAGAGAAAAATGTAGAAACCTCTAGAAGGAAAGAGAGTGTAATCCAAAGGTGGATTTCATTCCTCTTGGGTTCCTTGGGTCCCAAGGAGTCCAAACTTGCATACATGAAGCAATAAGAAAAGAAAAGATCTATTAGATATTTCTTTATTAAGAAAGAAATTGAAAATAATGATAAAATGTGGAAAATAAGTGGAAAGAGGTATAATTGAGTTATGCTTAGTGGGATTTCATATCCCAAGGATTCCTAATAATAAAAGGAATACTGCTGAGGAAAATAAAAGAGAAATAAAAAGAAATCCTCACAAGGGGGTATTTTAATGAGAAATAAACAAGAAAATATGAAATAATGCATATTGATGCATGTAGAAGGATCATGAGTATTCCTTAAAAAGGAAATTTGAATTATGTGAGTTTCTTAGGATCCAAGGAGTCCCAATGAAGAAAGAGGAAAGATAAAATACCAAATTTGCAAAATAAAAGGATAATGTGATACATTATTAAGGAATTTTGTGATATTGATAAAAAGGGAAGCATTTTCTATTAAATAAAAATAGAATTTCGTGACCAATGATTAAAAGGCAAGTATAAAGAAAGTGAAAGAAATAATTCACATATTTCTAAGTGTCCATGAGATAAGGAATATCAAAGAAGTTATGAGGAGAGAGAAGAATACTTCTCCTTGAAGGAATGTGATTCCTATTAGAAGAGGGACTTCGTTTCTTTGTGGGAAAGCCATCCTAGGACTTCGTTGACCCTCCCCTATAAAAGGGATAGAGCCCAGGGTCGAGTTCGATAGAAATCCCATGTCTCCCACTCTGTTGCTCATCTTCTTCTTGCTTCCTTAAGTCCAAAACCCTAACATAGGGTGTAGATCTACCCCGAGGACAACGAAGGTGTTGTGTATAGTCTTGATGCAAGAAGGATGCTCCCACGACTACCATGGAGTGCCCATCCATCGTCTCCGTGCTCTCATTCGCACCCAGCCACTGCAGGAGACTGTAAACCCACGGGAAAGCATAGGCTTGCCGCACACGGAGCTGGCCGTCTCGGCCGAGAATGGAGGCCTGGTTGGGTGCGACAGGGCGAACCGGAGGTAGGGAGGTGGGTTTGGGCAAGCTCCAAGCCTTGAGGTGGTGGGGGGCGGCCGCACGAGGCAATGCATGTCGGCGACAGAAGGGTTTCACAAGGTTGAAGACGGGCGGTGCCATTTGGACAAAACTACCCCTCCGGGTACTGAAGAAATGAGTAACTTATCAAGGGCAGTTTGGTCTTTGCATTATGTTTTGCAAACCGGGTCACGCTGCATGGATAGAAATGACGTGGCAACTCCTGATTGGCTCTAGGAAGTAGATTCTTGCAAAATTCATAATTAATTAATCGTAGCTCGGATGGATACCCATAATATGTGAATTTTTCTCAGCAGAACACGAGGAATTCACTAAAAATATAATTGAAGCCTGATTCCTTTTAAAATTCGAAAAGTAATGGAAGATATCAACTTTAATGTATTAATGTTTAAAGAACCCTATTTTGATGTGATTAATGTGATTAGTAGGGTTAATTGATGATTAAAATTGATATTAGCCTGTTAATGATAAAAGGGAACATTAGGAACAAAAGGAATGAATTTTTGCATGTAATTCGTTTAATTTAGAGTTTATGTGCATAAATAGGCTTTAATGGGCCTTGAAACCCTAATGTTGGTAATTAGGACTACTAATGGCTTTCATTATTGGATTTCATGTATAGAATTGAGTTTTCATGGTTATAAGCTATTTCGAGCATTAAAGTTCCTAATTTGTGGATAAATACCCTAAATGTAGTAATTATGGTTTTCTCATGAATAAAAGGTGGAATTAATGGCAAATTGAGTTCATATGTGATTTGGACCATAATGAACTATGAATTAATGATAAATGTGTATAATGATCTTGTCATGGATTAAAAGGATAAAAATAGTGGCTTTAATGTAAAAGAGGCTTAATGAGCTTATTTAATGGTTAATTATGCCTTAAATCCAAAACTGAGGATTAGATGTTGAAATAATTAGGGTTTGTGATCAATTACGTTAAATTAGGGTTTAAAATAGTAAAAGATGAAGGGAAACCCTAATTGCAATGGAAACTCTAAAAGTGGACTAAAAACCATAAGTAGCAAGATGGTTTGGATAGTTTTTGATAAAAAGGAATTGGATGTCATTTTAGGATTCTTGTACTTGCTTGATTGGATGTCTTGATTGATTGGACTACTTTGTCTCAAATCTGCATGTACATGTATGTGGTTAATTATGATTAATCTCATTAATTTTCTGAGGGTTTTCTGAATGTTTCCTAGCAGTGAATGCAATCTGAACTGTTTGGATGTTCATACTGCAATTATAAAGTCACTATGGCTATCATAGTTATATATATGTGAATTCTCGCACCTACATGCCATCCTGATGGAAGATGCCATAAAGGTCAGACCGAGGAGGGTAGACCAATGGGCACCATGAGAGGTGACCCCAGACACCAAGCTCGGGAATGAGAAGGTGGTCTATGATGCATGACTATGGAGCACCGTGAGAGGTGACTCCCAAGCACCAAGCTCGGGATTGAGAAGGTGGCCTTAAGTCAATGGAAAAAGAGAAACCCTAGAGGGGTATGCCAGGGTTAGGGCAAAAGCGATGGAGAATGACACATTGAAAATGTAAAGTGCCATGTTAAATAATTTGATTGTGATTATTAAATAGTTAGCCATATTTGCAAGATTTTGGTTGTTCCCACATACCAGTAAATTTCGATATACTGATCGACGTTTTGTTTGTCGACGTTTTAGGAACAACAATTGAAAGAACAAACAATTTAGTGACACATTGTGGAAATAAGAAATAAAGTGCAAGGAGGATTAGATAGAATAATTCAAGCTCTGGATAGATAGATTTCCAAAGTTTTCAAAGGTAAGTAAAGTTTAAATTTTATACCAAATTCCAGTTAGTTAGTAGAATTTCATAATTATTATTGATTATTTGTCTAACATTTGATCCTATTAATTGAATAACGGCTCTATCCTTCGGGTCTCCCTTAATTGGGGGTTACTGAGAGGTGGGGTCGTTACAATTGGTAATAGAGCAAAGGTTCCTCACTTAATCTTTAATAATTATTAAATTTTACAAATTCGGTAGAACCCAAGGGAGTAATTAAAGGATTACCCGAAAGGCAGATGTGTCTAGAAAAGGATTACGGCCGGGGGCTGGCAATATTTTCCTCCGCACCACTAGTCGGAATACGAGGACTCCCAAATCCGTGTGACTGCCTGGCCAAAGTCTTAGGGTATGATTCGAAATAAGATACCTTTAGGACTCTCTCATCTTGTTCATGCCTTCTCAACTCAAATTATGTTTAGGACCTTAACGATTAGGGTTTCCTCTTTTCTCCTCACCCTCTTGAGGTATGGGTAAGGTTGATAAGGATTTAGGAATCCTCCACCAATCTAATAAAAAGCATGTGAGTAAGATGTCATGGACTTAAGCTTAATAGTGTAAGCGTAAAGGAATATATACATGCTTAGGTCGTATGACACGAGTTGTCATTGCCCTTAGGAGAGACTTGAGGATAGACCTCCTTGCCAGGGGGACGAGTAGAGAGAGTTAGTCTTGGAGGTAGAGACCTCCATTAAAAGTAGAGACCTAGCACATCCTTTGAGGATGATGTTAACCCTAACCCAAAGTGAAGGTTAGAGAGAGGGATGACATGATGAGTTAGATGTCATGGTAGACCAAGTGTGAGTAGACATGTATTGAGCCTGTGAGGTTGGGTGACCTAGTGCCTTTGATGACCTAACACTGGAAAGGGTCGTGCAGGTTAGAGTGAAGGATAGCTCCTTCATTGATGAGGTTAGAGAAGAACCTATAGAAACCTTTTGGGTTGTTGCAAGTAGAGTATATCTTCACGAAGATTACATCAGTAGTACAAGCAGTAAGTTAAAACTGAGGCCAAAAGAACAATATAGATGGCTTATGAGATAAGCATGAGGGGCTATGGATAATCATGAGCAAATATAAGTTTGAGCATAGGCTTCACCCGTGTAGAGGTATGCCTATGAGCTTGATCCTTCATGGAGAGAGGACCTCTAGTAGTATGGATGGATGTGGAGTCAGCTCTAGAGAGAGAAAGAAGGAACCAAGCAAGAAGGTTGGAAACCTAAAACCCCAAGATATGAGGAACAGTGGGGAGTTGAGGATGATGTGACCTAAGTGGATGATAGTGGTTGCCTTATGCTTGACCCTGGAGTCTGATGATATCTTGGTTGCCTTTAGAGGAACCAAAGCCCTAGAGAGAGGATGATGCTTTTGGTACATATGGTATAAGTAATTACCTGCTGGATGAGATAAAGTGTGCTTTAGACCCTGAGGAGGTTTAAGTAACTAGTTGTAAGGCTTTATACCTAGTTGGTTGTCCCGGAAGAGGACTCAACTCCAGGGTTGCTCGAGTAGAAGGATTATGTAAGTAAATGGCATACCTTGGACATGCTTGATTCATGGTTAAGAGTTTGAACCTACAGTTGGACACCCAAAGGTGAACCTAGGGTTACTAGGCCTAAGAGGGGAAGCTGGGTACCCAATGCTCATGATGAGATTTGAGTCTCTATAGTTTTGAGCATGGTACTCCTCATGTGTAGAGGTAAAGGAAACCCCTTAAGTTAAAGACATGTTTGATGAACCCCTCACAACTAAGTTGGCCTAATGTTGAGGAAAGAGAACAAGTGTGACCTAGCATGGTTTGGTAGGTACGCTTGTGCCTTAGTAGTTGCTGGATTAAGCATGCTCATATGGATGTAAACCCTAAGGACGATTGTGACCTTGTTGTCAAGAGTTGTAGTTTCCTACCATCCTGGGAGAGGGACCCTTTGGTTGGGTGTTTACCATTTTTGTTGGTTTTGAGGTAACCTAAAGAGGTTTCAGAGGATCTTATGAAGCTAAGTAAAGAGTACATGATATGAGAATGAACCTACAGACCCATAAATAACCATCTCTACGTGCATGTGGACGTGTTACCATGAAGGTAATCGGTATGGGGCTTGACCAAGGTAGGCAGGTTGCCATGATCCCTATGAAAGGATGCAAGTAAGCCATGAATGCAGAGAGAGAGATGATGAAGGGTTGGGTAAGGTTCTAAGTTGAACATGTACTATGTTAGAATCCTAAGTCTGTCATAGGGTCAGGTAGGGATAAGACTGATGGAAGTAGGAGTTGCCTAATTCCCTAGTTGCACATGACCATAGGGTCGAGAGGTAACAACTATCATTGTCTGAGGGTCATGTGTTAGGAGATTGATCACCTTCATGAACTCATGGGACCCAAAGGGCAGATGAGTAGGGCACTCTCTGGATGCATAAGGGAAGAGGGATGACCCCAAAAGTGTCGGCACCCTATAGACCTAGAGGAGATGACCAAGGATTGTGTGGTGACCCAAGTAGGTTTCAGATCAGTTTTCCATGGAAGTAATCTTTGATATCAATATGATTGTAAAGTGGAGACATACATTGCACATTCTAACTTATATTGGAAGGTGTACTGGCACGGTGGTATGCATCATCCCTATTCTCGGAACAGGAAGAAATCTATATTTGGACTGCAGCCAAATGCTTATTTCCTCTTGTTATGGGAGTGAGAGATAGGATAGTACGCATACCATACACCAAGGATAAAAGATGATGTGATTTCGAACGTTGCTACGAGGTATGAGGATAGAGATGATAATATACCCTGGTGGAGTGAATGATACATGAATGGTTTACAATCACTAAGAGGGATAGTGTAGTCATCTTGTGAGGATGTTTTATCATGAGCTATGTGGAATTTGCAAGTGATACAAGGTTGAGTTTGATCACCATTAGGATGAGCTCAGAGCTTCTTGATGAAGACAAACTTAGAGTTGAGATGAGATGATAAGTATAAGACATGGAAGTGTATGTCTTCAACATTACCTAACACTTAAGGATAAGAAGTGGTAATGAATGATCTGGTTGACATATAGCTTCCTAGTTTAGTTGGAAGATAGAGGAAGTTGAGGTTGTTAGGCTAACCTTAAGTTGAGAAAAAGAGATAAGTTTGGAAAGAAGATGTGTTTTGGCTAACACTCAGATGTAATAAGATATGTTGAACAAGTTAATGGTTGTTTGGTTAGCCAGTTTAGTCCTTGATGTAGTAAAAGGGTGGTGATAGAACCTCGGATGGACTTCTTTGGATAGGAAGGTAATAAAACCCTGATGAGAGTGGTTTAGGGCTTCTGAGGAATCGATCTTGAGGAATCATGACATACATGAAATCATGATTTTAAGATCACCATACACCGTGGAACTACAAAGATAATAAGTGATGGAAGTACTTTGGATGCCTGATACATGTAGCGTGTAGCCATGCAAGCCAGGAGGTGAAGGACGAACACCAGTAACCCAGTGCATGGATATAAAGTATAAAGAGTTCCCGATAAGGAATAGGAGTTCATCACTATGGATGTTGTGAGTCTCCCCTAGACCAAGAAAGGTCAAGATGCAATATGGGTTACGGTAGATCACTTTAACCTAGATGACATGAGAAAGAAAGAGTTCTTTCAAGGGACAATTTTGGTTGAACTACCTATGAGAGATATGGTTTAACAACACCATGATGCGAGTTCAAAATTTCTTAAGTATGATCTAAAGGCTCACTTCCATAAGATGGAAGTAGGTACATGAAGAACTCGATGTTAGTACAATTTAACACCTCATACTAATGGTTAGTATGATCCAGACTAGAAGGTCTGATGAGAGCATGTGTGCTCATTCAGGGTGATACAAGAGACAGTTCTTAAGATGTGATATTAAGCACCATAGCCTTTATCGGGATGTAAGAAGTTCTAGAAGGAGGTTGTGTCGGACACCACTTCATTAAGATGATGTTGGTGTAGGAGGCTTCGTAAAGGTCAGAAAAGAACCACAGTGTGTGCAGATGAAGTCGCGTTGATCGTGCAATGGAAAGAGAGCCCAATGGTGACATAAGTCACGAGCTGATGCAAAGCAGACTGACATGAAGTTCACTGTGGGAGAATATAATGTGAAAATCCGACCCCTCCAAGCTACAACTGAGAAAGCTGAGTCCCCGATATATGAGTCCATTTGGGATGGATTGGTGGAGATGGTTGTGTTTAGCCTTACCCCTCAGGATAACATGATGTGTCATGTGAGTCCGATCTAGATCACTATGTGAGGTACCAAACCCATGTGCTGATCCTTGAACCTTTTCAGCTTTATGAGAGGCTGAAATGTCCTGAGTCACCTATGAGGGTATGATATACCAAGGTAAGAAAGAACTTAGATGGAAGAATATGAGATGATGAAGGTTCTTGGGAAGCACAATGGAAAGGGTTAGGCCATATGGGAGCCCTGATGGACATAAGAAATACTTATCATGTTTGTTTGCTTGCTTGATGGAATTTTGAGGACAAAATTCTTATAAGAGGGGAAGGATGTTACAACCCCAATTTTTGGGTTCATTTGGTGAGAAATATAATTTCTCATAATAAAGATAAATGAACAAATAAGGATGTCTTTTGATTGAATGCATGAATTTTGTTTAAAATAGCCTTGTTGATTTACTTGTGGGCTTTATTGGCTATTGGGCCCAATAACAAGGAAACGACAAAAGAAACTCCATTATTAATAAGAAATGGAGAAGAGAAAAATGTAGAAACCTCTAGAAGGCAAGAGAGTGTAATCCAAAGGTGGATTTCGTACCTCTTGGGTTCCTTGGGCCCCAAGGAGTCCAAACTTGCATAGATGAAGCAATAAGAAAAGAAAAGATCTATTAGATATTTCTTTATTAAGAAAGAAATTGAAAATAATGATAAAATGTGGAAAATAAGTAGAAAGAGGTGTAATTGAGTTATACTTAGTGGGATTTTGTATCCCAAGGATTCCTAATAATAAAAGGAATATTGATGAGGAAAATAAAAGAGAAATAAAAAGAAATCCTCAAAAGGAGGTATTTTAATGAGAAATAAACAAGATAATGTGAAATAATGCATATTGATGCATGCAGAAGGATCATGAGTATTCCTTAAAAAGGAATTTCGAATTATTTGAGTTTATTGGGATCCAAGGAGTCCTAATGAAGAAAGAGGAAAGAGAAAATACCAAATTTGCAAAATAAAAGGATAATGTGATACATTATTAAGGAATTTTGTGATATTGATAAAAAGGGAAGTATTTTCTATTAAATAAAAATAGAATTTCGTGATAAATGATTAAAAGGCAAGTATAAAGAAAGTGAAAGAAATAATTCTCATATTTCTAAGTGTCCATGAGATAAGAAATATAAAAAAAGTTATGAGGAGAGAGAATAATACTTCTCCTTGAATGAATGTGATTCCTATTAGAAGAGGGACTTCGTTTCTTTGTGGGAAAGCCATCCTAGGACTTTGTTGACCCTCCCCTATAAAAGCGATAGAGCCCAGTGTCGAGTTCCAGAGAAATCCCATGTCTCCCACTCTCTTCCTCATCTTCTTCTTGCTTCCATAAGTCCAAAACCCTAACAGACGGTGTAGATCTACCCCGGGGACAACAAAGGTGTTGTGTGTAGTCTTGATGGAAGAAGGACGCTCCCACGACTACCATGGAGTGCCCAACCATCATCTCCTTGCTCTCATCCGTGCCCAGCCACTACAGGAGACTGTAAACCTGCGGGAAGCACAAGCTTGCCACGCATGGAGCTGGTCGTCTCGGCCTAGAATGGAGGCATGGTTGGGTGCGGCAGGGGGAACCGGATGCAGGGAGGTGGGTTCGGGCAAGCTCCGAGCCTTGAGGTGGTGGGGGGCGGCCGCACGAGGTGCTACAGGTTGGCGATAGAAGGGTTTCACAAGGTTGAAGACGGGCGGTGCCGTTTGGGCAAAACTACCCCTCTGGTTACTGAAGAAACGAGTAATTTATCAAGGGCAGTTTGGTCTTTGCATTATGTTTTGCAAACTGTGTCATGCTGCATGGATAGAAACGATGTGGCAACTCCTGATTGGCTCATGTAAGTAGATTCTTGAAAAATTCAAAATTAATTAATCGTAGCTCGGATGGATATGCATAATATATGAATTTTTCTCAACAGAACACGAGGAATTCATTAAAAATATAATTGAAGCATGATTCCTTTTGTAATTTGAAAAGTAATGGAAGATATCAACTTTAATGTATTAATGTTTAAAGAACCCTATTTTGATATGATTAATGTTATTAGTAGGGTTAATTGATGATTAAAATTGATATTATCCTGTTAATGATAAAAGGGAACATTTGGAACAAAAGTAATGAATTTTTGCACGTATTTCGTTTAATTTAGAGTTTATGAGCATAAATAGGCTTTAATGTGCCTTGAAACCCTAATGTTGGTAATTAGGACTACTAGTGGCTTTAATTATTCAATTTCATGTATAGAACTGAGTTTTCATGGTTATAAGCTATTTAAAGCATTAAAGTTCCTAATTTGTGGATAAATACCCTAAATGTAGTAATTAGGGTTTTCTCATGAATAAAAGGTGGAATTAATGGAAAATCGAGTTCATATGTGATTTGAACCATAATGAACTATGAATTAATGATAAATGCGTATAATGATCTTGTCATGGATTAAAAGGATACAAATAGTGGCTTTAATGTAAAAGAGGCTTAATGAGCTTATTTAATGGTTAATTATGCCTTAAATCTGAAATTGAGGATTAGATGTTGAAAAATTAGGGTTTGTGATCAATTATGTTAAATTAGGGTTTAAATAGTAAAAGACGAAGGGAAACCCTAATTGGAATGGAAACCCTAAAAGTGGACTAAAAACCATAAGTAGCATGATGGTTTGGATAGTTTTTGATAAAAAGGAATTGGATGCAATTTCAGGATTCTTGTACTTGCTTGATTGGATGTCTTGATTGATTGGACTACTCTGTCTCAAATCTGCATGTACAGGTATGTGGTTAATTATGATTAATTGCATTAGTTTTCTGAGGGTTTTCCGAATGTTTCCTCGCATTGAATGCAATCTAAACTGTTTGGATGTTCATATTGCACTTATAAAGTCACTATGGCTATCACAGTTATATATATATGTGAATTCTCACACCTACATGCCACCCTGATGGAAGATGCCATAAAGGTCAGGCCCAGGAGGGTAGACCAATGGGCAGCATGAGAGGTGCCCCCAGACACCAAGCTTAAGAATGAGAAGGTGGTCTATGATGCATGACTATGTAGCACTGTGAGAGGTGACTCCCAGGCACCAAGCTCGGGATTGAGAAGGTGGCCTTAAGTCAATGGCAAAAGAGAAACCCTAGAGGGGTATGCCAAGGTTAGGGCAAAAGCGGTGGAGAATGACACAATGAAAATGTAAAGTGGCTTGTTAAATAATTTGATTATGATTATTAAATTTTTAGACATATTTGCAAGATTTTGGTTGTTCCCACATACCAATATATTTCTATATACTGATCGAAATTTTGTTTGTCGACATTTTAGGAACAACAATTGAAAGAACAAACAGTAAAGTGACACATTGTGGAAATAAGAAATAAAGTGTAAGGAGGATTATATAAAATAATTCAAGCTCTGGATAGATAGATTTCCAAAGTTTTCAAAGGTAAGTAAAATTTTAATTTTATACCAAATTCCAGTTAGTTTGTAGAATTTCATAATTATTATTGATTATTTTTCGAACCTTTAATCCTGTTAATTAAATAACGGCTCTGACCTTCGAGTCTCCCTTAATTGGGGGTTACCGGGAGGTGGGGTCATTAAAAGGAGGCCTCCCATGTCACATCAGATCTATAGGACCCCCTCCCACTCCATCTCTGCCACCTCCTTGGCTACACCATTGGCACCCAAGTGAATGAACTTGCTGGTTTTCAGGTAGTAACTGTCGATCAAGTAGTTTTTGAGCAGGAGTTGTGTGAAAGGAATATGGGTGTAGCCAAGAAAGTTGGCAAGCTGGGTGACAAGATGTTCGAGAATGGCATTCCCCTAGTTAAAGGGTTTTTCATTCAAGAGGCACTAGAGGGCGTAGAGTTCAACATAGGTAATGGCTCCCCGAGTACCTTCTCTACTAAAAATGGTGCAGAAAAGGATGCGATGGAGGTAGTGGATCATCGAGTTGGGAATGATGGAGTCCTTGGGCCCACTAGGAAGGTGGGGCATGAAGCCGGTGATCTCATCCTAGAACTTATCTCTATCATACCGGTTGGGGTAGGAATCATGGGGTTGCTCCATACAAAGATCTAACCAATAGTCATCGTCGTCATCAGGGATGAAAGAAATGAACTGTCGGGTAGAGATCTCTAGATTTTCCCCAAAAATCTGGAGCTTACAACTAGAGTTGTTTTGGAAACTGTGATAGCAGCGGAAGGTAGATAAGAACTCAAGAGTGAGATCGCTATACACTGAGGTAACATGGTAAGGAAAGAGGAGAATGTGGTTTTTGTAGAGAATGTTGTTGGTGGCTTCATGGATTCCTATGGAGTCGAGGTAGTTCCACATCCCCAATAGGGAAGGGAAACACCTATAGTAAATTGATCTTCATAATGTTTAAGGTGTTCGGTGCTGGTGAACTGGACATAACTACCATGAATGGAAGATATGTGTGGTGGAAGGGGGGTAATGGAATCCGAGTCATTGCTTGTCTTTTGGTTGATATCCATCTCACGGAGAAGAGTCTCTACATCATTGATGTCATTGAGCATTTTCTCATTAATCTCAAGGGAGGACTACCAGTGTGGGAGGGTGTGTGAAACTGAATCCCAGGGTGAGATCTAGATCACTGAGGCGGGTCCCTGGAGGAAGAGGCAGCAAAATTCCCTTTATTCTTGTGGAATTGGTTGAACATGGCTACTGTGGAGTGTGAGTCGATCATCTGGATTAGTGAGCCGATCGGTTGGGGAAGGTCAGGCGGGCGGTTCAAACATGAAATGGTCATTTTGTAGGCTAAAGGAGGAAATGGTGTTTTCTATGGTGGATTGAGGGGAAAAAGGGTACAGGCTGGCTGAGCGGTTTAACTCCTAGGCACTCGACTACCAAGACAAGGATGGCGGTGGTGAGGGTGCCAGGCGAGCAACTTGTAGAGAAGGTGAGATGAGTGTGGTGGGACAGATCCGATCGACTGAGCAAGTGAAGCGATCGGTTGATGTAGGATCCGGTCAGCTTCCACAGTGCGAGGGGGTGCTCGTGGAGGATGGGTGTGTAGTGAGGTGATTGGTCCATTGGCGGATGATCGATCGACTGGGGAAATGGTCGACCACTCGTAGTGGGGAAACTTCTTACAGAGGATGAGCTCGGCTCATAGAGCAGGCAAGGCGAGTGGCTCACTTCATCGTCGGTCGACTGAGGATGCGAAGTGATCAGTCAACCTAGGATTCAGTCGCTCAGGTTGGAAAGAGCTCAGGTGGTGAGAGGCGGCTAGGTTTCGTGAAGAAATGGATGAGGGTGAAGCTTGCCACGGGGTGGTTATATAGACATGTGAGGGTGCCGAACTGATCAGTTGGTAAATGAGTCGGTCGGCTCGTGGTGTTGGTCGGTGCAGGCGGAGGGTATAATCTGATGTGTCGGGACACCTCACATTCAAACAACGGTAGGCTCGATGTGTGAGGGAGGGGGTAGGGTGGTAGGGCGGTTCAAGGGATGCGTGATTTCATTGAACCAATCAGTTGAGATGCCAAATGACTGTTTGGGCAGCAGAAGGGGTAGTCGTCCCATAATCTCAAACCGATCAGTTGGTGGAGTGAGATGATCGGTTGGCTTGTCCGAGAAAAAGGAAACAAAATAGGATGAAATAACAAGGTAAATAAAAATTCAATAGAAGGAATATAGGGTCGGGTTGCCTCCCAACAAGCACCTCATTTTACGTCGGAGGCTCGACAGATGAGAGATCAGTTTATTGAGATTTTGGGGGAGGCTGAGGGTCAGTCAAGTTAAGATCTTCCAAGGATGAGCATATATTGGTATCTGAAGTGACAAGGTATTTAGTGGTAATGTTTCTTTTATGTCGATGCCCATTAACCTTAAGTTCAGCCAAAACTTTATCCCAAAGAAGAAAGGTTCCATGTGGATAGGCACACTTGACGAGGTAGGGACCACACCATCTAGATTTAAGCTTTCCAAGAAAAAGCCTTAGTTTGCAAGTAAACACGAGAACATGGTCACCTTCTCTAATGTCCAATGTGCTTAATGCAACCATGATGCCATAGTTTAGTTCGGTCCTTGTAGATTCTCACATTTCCATAAGCGCTCATTCTAAGTTCATATAGCTCATTCATTTGGAGAAGGAATTTTTCTCTAGCTGTAGAAAGGTAAATGTTCAGGCTTTTGTTGGCCCAGCTGGCCTTGTGTTATAATTCTATCAGGAGGCGGCATGATTTTCAATAAATCAGCCGAAAAGGGGTGGTGCCTATGAGTGTCTTGTAGGCAGTTTAGTATGCCAACAAAGCGTCATTGATTTTCAATGCCAAATCTTTCCTAGTACGACCAACAATCTTTTCTAAGATGGATTCGATTTGTCTGTTGGATACTTCAACTTGTCCACTAGTCTGAGGATGGTAAGGAGTGACGAGTTTGTGGTAAACTCCATATCTTTTCAATAACGCCTCAAAACATTTCTCTAAAAATGCGATCCCCCATCAGAAATGACGGTGCATGGGACCCCAAATCTAGGGAAAATAATGTCTTTAAAGATTTTCTTAATAGGTTTGGAGTCACAGTTTTTAGTGGGTACAACTTCAACCTACTTTGACATGTAATCGAACTACAACTAATATGTAAGCAAGCCCATAAGAAGAAGGAAATGGGCCCGTTTAGTCGATTCCCTAGATGTCAAAAATTTCTTATTCCTACCAAGAGGTTAGGGGCATTTGATCACACTTGGAAATATTACCCATCCTTTGACATTGGTCACATGAGAGCACATAATCATTTGAGTCTTTGAAGATGGTGGGCCAATAGAAACCACACTGTAGGACTTTCCTTGGTATTTTTTGGGAACTCATGTGTCCACCATAGGGGCCAGAATGACATTGTTCTAGAATGTCAGTGCTTTCTTCTTGAGAAACACAATGACGATACAAACTTTCAGCACAAAGTCTAAACACATAAGGTTCATCCCAATAATATTTTTTGACATCATGTAAAAATTTAGCTTCAGAATGTCCCTTGTATTTAGGGTGCAGTACACCAACAACTAAATAATTTACAAAATCAGCTAACTAGGGAAATTGGGAGTCTACCTTAAGTAGTTGGTCATCAGGAAAAGATTCATTTATGGGGGTTTCATTGATTGGGTTGTAGCTAAGTCAACTTAGGTGATCAGCTGCGACGTTTTCATACCCCTTTTTGTCTACAATCTCTAGATCAAACTCCTACAATAGCAAAATCAATCTTATGAGTCTAGGTTTGGCATCCTTTTTGGTCATGAGGTAGCGAATGACTGCGTGATTAGTGTAAAAAATGACATTGGAGCCAACTAAGTATGAGAAAAATTTATCAAAAGTATAGACAATGGCTAGCATTTTTTTCGATCATAGTGTAATTTCACTAAGCTTCATCTAAGGTCTTGGATGCATAGTATGTTACATGATGTTTCTTATCAATTCACTATCCTAAGATGGCACCAACAACATAGTCACTAGCATCACACATGATTTGAAAGGGTAGGGCCCAATCTTGTACACGAATGATTGGAGTGGTTGTGAGAGCATTCTTCAAACATAGAAAGCTATCCATGCAGGCCTTGTCAAAATGGAATGGCACCCCTTTTTGAAGAAGGTTGGTAAGAGGTTTTATGATTTTGGAAAAGTCACAGATGAATCGCCAATAGAAATCAACATGTCCTAAGAACACTCAAATGTCTTTGAATGAGGTTGGAGGTGGAAGCTTGGTGATAACCTCGATTTTATCTGTGTCAACTTCTATGCCTTGGTTGTTTACCTTATGGCCTAGAACAATGCCCTCCTTAACCATGAAGTGACACTTTTCCCAATTAAGGACTAAGTGTTACTCAATACATCTATCCAGAACAAGGACAAGATTTCTAAGGCATGAGTCAAAACTATCCCCATAGACAGAGAAGTCATACATGAACACTTCCATGATGATCTCAGTCAATTCTGCAAAGATGGCTGTCATACACTTTGGAAGGTGGCTGGTGCATTGCACAAGCCAAAGGGCATTCATCTAAAAGCATAGGTTCCAAAGGGACATAAGAAGGTGGTTTTCTCTTGATCTTTAGGATGGATAGGAATTTGATAAAATCCTGAGTAGCCATCTAGATAACAAAAGTATTGTGGATGGGCTAAGCATTAAAGAAATTTGTCTAGGAAGGGAAGTGGGAAGTGGTCCTTCCTAGTTGTCTTGTTAAGATTCCTATAGTCAATGCACATTCTCCACCCTGTGACGGTGTGAGTGGGAATGATACCATTCTTCTCATTTCTAATGACAGTGGTCCCTCCCTTTTTTGGAACAACTTGAACTGGGCTGACCCATAAGGAATCGAAGATGGGGTAGATAATTCCTGCAGTCAAAAGTTTGATCACTTCTAGGCAAACAACTTCCTTCATGTTTGGGTTGAGTTTTCAATGTGGATCTAGGGAAGATTTGTTGTCTTCTATCATTGGGATTTTGTTAATGCATATTGATTGATCTATTCCAACTAGATCTGTCATTTTGTACCCTAAGGTAGTTCCTCTTTTCCTAAGTTCACTCATAAGTTTGTTTTCTTATTCAAGAGTAAGGTTGAAATTTATGATGATAGGGCACAATAGTTTCTCATAAAGAAAGACATATTTCAAACATATGGGATGAGTCTTCATTTCTAGGGCCTTGGGTGGTTCAGGCTTTTCTTCCATGATGGAGATAATTTTAAGGTCCTCAATTCCAGCATTAGGGATCTCCTCAAAATTATCTAAGTGAGCCTTACATTGATCTAATTGTTCATTGTTAAAGTCACTTTCAGAGGGGGTAGTGAGGGCTGTGTGTAGGGGGTCATCAACTAACTCCCATTCCTACCTCAATTGTGATAATTTATCAATGCAGTCAAGGAGATTGACCTCTTCCTGGAAACTAGGCCCCTTCATGCTTTCAAATACCCTAAACTCTAGAGTTTGCTTCCTTAATCATAACAAAATGGTATCAGCCTCAACATCAATCAAGGCTCGGGCTGTGGCTAAGAAAGGATGACCTAAAATGAGAGGGTAACACAAATATTCTTTTATGTCCATTATCACAAAGTCACAAGGGACATAGGCATCTTTCCCAACCTTAATCGAAATGTCGTATATGATTCCCATGTGTTTTTTCATGGGTGTGTCTGCCAGTTGGATGGTCATGGTTGTGGGTAACATGTCATTGAATCCTAGTCTTTTGCAAAGGTTGTAGGTCATGATTGATATACTGGCTCCTAAATTAGCTAAGCCCTTCCTACAAGCATTATCACCTAAGTAGCTTCCTATTCCAAAAGAATCAGGGTCCTTCTGTTTTTTGGGAATTTTACTTTGGATTATGTCTGAAGTGGTCCTAGAAAGTTTGACAGTCTTGTATTCTTCAGTAGAATACTTCCTTGTCAAGAGGGATTTCATGTACTTGGACCAAGCAAGCATTTCTACTAAAGCGACAAGGAAGGGAATGTCGACATGTGATTTTTTCATAGCATCCCTAAATTTCATGAAGCGGGCGTCGAGCCTTGTTTTTTTAAGGTGAGCATGGTAGGGAAGGCATGGTTTGTAGACTGGTTCTTCGACTTCTGCCTGAGGGGGTTCAGGTATGGTTGGTTTAGGTGTAGCTTCTGGTTCGACAACTACCATGTCCTCATCCTCGAATTCTAGAGGTGTGGCTGAAGGTTTTTCTAGGGGGGGAGGGGAGTGTACATTTTTTGAATGAGTGGAGACAATCTTGAGTTGTTCAGTGTGTTTGGGGTGGTTTTTAGGATGCCCATCAAAAGTGCTGGCAGGGGGTTTCTATTGGGTGAACAAGAGAGCTAGTTGGTCGTCAGTTGCCTTTCGATGAGCTTGTTGGGTAATGATGATTTGTTCCAAGGCATCTATCCTTTCATTAGTTGAGTGAGTGGGAGTAGGAACATTTGGTGGTGGTTGAGGGGGTGGCTGATTAGATTTTGAGGGGGGAGGTTCAAGTTTTGAAATTGTTGTCCTTGATATGGTGGTCGGTTTGGGTGATTGCCTCGGTAGTCCCCTTGGTTTCCAAAGTTCCTTTGATTGTTGTATGGGAATCCAGGTGGTGGTCGGTTATTGCTTTGAGGGTGAGGCCTTTGTTGGTATTGGAGTTTGCTAGAGATTTCAGCACCTACAAGGTTCCCATATTGGAATCCAGGATGGTTTCTAGTTTGATTGGGGTTGTAGTAACTCTGGCCAGGTATGGTGTGAATAGAGTTTAGGTAGTCCAAATGTTGTCCTAATTTTGGTTGCATGGGAGTGTTGTAAAGGTATTGGCAGTGTAAGGTGGTGTGATCATATCCTTGGCAGATGCCACAAAGAAAGTCTACAACTTTTATTTGTTGGGGTAACTCTCTAAAGGTGCCTAGGGATGACTCTAAACAGTCTTGTTTTAGAGCAATTAATTTAAGGCTCTCTACTATTCTTTGGATGTTAGGATGAACTTCAGCCTTGGCTACCTTATGCATCCCACCAATTCCCCTTCTAGCCCTTGTTTCAAAAGCACGTTTAACCACCTCCCATGTACTGTTCAGACTTTGGTGCATGAAATTTCCTCCATATGAGGAATCAAGAAAAAATTTGGTATCATCATCAACACCATGATAAAAGATTTCTATGAGTTGGGCTTTAGAGATATCATGATAAGGGCATTTTCTAAGCAATTCTTTGAACCTTTTCTAAGCTTCTCCTAGGGATTCTCTTGGGGATATAGAAAAGTGGGTGATTTGTCCCTTGATTTCATAGGTGAGAGAAGGAGGGTAAAATTTTTCAAGAAACTTGTTTTGTAGAACCTCCCAAGTTGTGACATGTTCCTCACTCTCCATGGTGTTGTACCAGCTACTATCTTGGTCAGTGATAGAGTATTTGAGGAATATAAGAAGGATGGCATCTTTAGAGACACATGGGAGTTGTTGGGTTTTAGGGGGAGACAGAGAAGGCAGCGGAAACAAAAAATTCTCCCCCAACCCATACCGAGGAAACGCGTCAACGTCTATATAATAGGAAAAGATGGTTTGTGGAATCATACCTTGTCCCGAGGCTTGCTCGGCGACAATAGCTCGCACAATGCGCGGTCTATAACTCCGGTCTTCGAAGGCGTCTGTGCAGCTCCTGGTCACACCGGGACTGACAACTCCTACTCGAACTGGACTGTCGGATGACAGTTGTCCTCCTAAGCGGCAGTGTCCTCCCGCCTCTGTAGTAGTCCACACGGACCACCTGGAACTCCACTCTCCTTGTCCCACAAGGAAGTGGAAGGAGTCGCACCCTCCTGTTGACGTACTAGTCGCCAACACACTCTCCTGCTACCAGTTGCTACTGCAGTTGTCCTTCCCTTGCTGCACCTCCCTTTTGCGGGAAGCACTTGCTCGGGATCTCTCACGGTTACCAAAACCAGAGAGAACGACAACTTCGCAAAGCAACCGGCTTGCATTGAGTTGTACTTTGAGAAGCCCCCAATACCCCTATATATATAGGCGGGTCATGGGATAGGGTTCTTTGTGCCCGGCAATACGGGACTAAAGCAGGAGTAGAAGGGTTCGAGAATTTTCCACAAAAAGCAACCGGTTCGCAACTTGAAATGATCGGTTCACAACCGAACCGATCGGTTCGGCCATTGAGCCGATCGGTTGGACCTGAGTCGATCGTTTGGGGCACTCCAACCGATCGGTTGGTGCCCTAAACCGATCGGTTCATAGTCCTAATCCGGCTCAAAAAGACTTTCCTTGTTTCGTTCCCAATTGGTATCAAATACCAATGTTATTCCCAATCGAATTGGGCAATTTGAAACCAAAGGAAAATTCTTGCCGACATGACTTTTCCCAACTGGTCGGTTGCACCAGTTGAGCTGATCGGTTCAACCCTTGAACCGGTCGTTTCAACCTGGGCATGAGCCGATCGGCCTGGACACTCCAGCTGACCGGTTCAGCAACCTCAGCCGACCGGTTCATCACATGAACCGATCGGTTGGGAGCACAGGTTGGGCAAAATCAGTCAATTGTGATTTCAATCAATCTGATACTCCAATCAATGCGTCCAACACCTTGAACCATATGATATTGAGCTATCAACTAATTGAGTGTTTAATTGAACTACTAAACTCCTTTAGTAATCAATCTAAACATTGCTTTGTGGACAACACTCCTCTTCCAGGTTAAATCCTATGTGTGTGACCCTGCAGGTCCATTTCACGTTGGCAGTGAAAGTCCATAACACTTATGACTTCACAAGCAAAGAGCGGTGCCTAGTCACACATCATTGCTACCCAAGTGAAAGTAGAAAGTTGGAGAACAACTTTCATCCTACAATCCGTGAATGGTGTTACAGTGAATGTATAATTCCTTTGTCTCTGATATCCCGAATGAACTCAAGGCATGGAACAGTCATCCTGTCAACGTTCATTCACTTTCTTGATCTCAGAGCAGATTGAAGGAGATATGTATGACATCAATATCACATACTGATTCACACATGCGTGTGCACGCCTATCTCAATCCTACTCATCAAGTGGCCATGGATATCAAACTCCCTCAGGAGGGACAAATCCCATATCTATCACTCACCCCTCAAAAGCCCCATGTGTCAAAGCCACCCAATCATCACCTTTATAACAACCCATGTTTCAGGACTGCGTTTGATGATGTCAAAGTGTACCCAACGACATGTGTTGAGTGTAGTGATTTCAGGTCAAAGAATCACACTCACCACCATCACTGTGAGTACTGACTGTGACTACCATCTCATGGTTCCATGTGTCAAACTCACGGTGGGTCTGTCTGGTACCTTGTTCTCTAACAAGTACCTATGTGTTTGGTTTGATATCTCTATATCATGACTAATGAGATTCTGTCATCAACCAACACCACAATCTAGTCTTGTGTGTCATTGCTGTCTATCTACCTTCCACAATGACATCCGACTAGGGACATAACAAGAATGTACAAACTCTTAGCATCCGTATGATCTCATCATTCAGGTCATGAACCTGAAGGCATACGTCATTGAGTATTGTCATTCTCTAGACATTCAATATGTTCTATCACTATCTCATATGACTGAACCAGAAAGAATTGGAAGCTTGCCTTTGATGTTTATCAAATCAATCTTAATGTATCCCACCAATCATCCCATGATTGGCTCTCAGGGCATACATACCAACAGGAGTTTGTTCAAAGAGCGAAGGTCAATGAACCTATGAAGATGATCTTGGCAACATTCCCCATTGTTTCTAGAGAATGGGTTTGCTTGGATCATGGTGATCCATTGAGTTCGAATCTCGAATTGGGGGGCAACAATGTCAGTAGGCACGACCGGGTGTTGGGAATATGTAGATTTGGGAACAAAATAATCTTTTAATTGTTTTTGCCTTTCGACTTCCCTCATATTGGCATCTAGATTTTCTTATTCAACCATGTAGGCTGCTCGAAAAGTGGCTTCTCTTTCAGCTTGCTCGTCTTGAATGTGCTCTCTTTGAGATGCAAGAGCTTGGTTGATCCTAAGGGTGACATAAAATTTACTTTACCATAAACTCATAACTAGCATATCGCATCAACATCTATGTAACAGGAAGGATGGTTTTAGCAAGTTATACCTGGTCTTGAGGCTTGCTAAATGACTATACCTTATAGCAAGTGCAGCCTTCAACCACTTGTCTTTGATGGCATCTGTGTAGCTCCTGGTCTTGACCCAAACTGTAGTTTATTGTCATCCACCTGAGTGAAAGAAGTCTCCCACCTCTATAGATAGTCCACACGGACTACTGAGCGCTCTAGTCGTCCTAAAGAACGGAGTAGAAGGAGTTGTCCCCTTATATCGGCATATTAGTCACCGACACACTATCCCACAATGAGTTGTTGTTCTACAGTTGTTTTTCCCTCATTTTTCCTCCCTTGACGGGTAGAACTTGCTTGGGATCTCTCAGTTACAACAACCAGAGAGGACAACAACTTTGCATATCAACTGATGTTCTGCATTGTCTCTCTGGAGAAGCTCCCTATACCCCTCTATTTATAGTAGAGGGCAGGGTCAGGGTTCCCAATCTGTGTTGTAGTAGAAGGGTCTAAAATTTCCATGAATAATATGCATTGC
This sequence comes from Alisma plantago-aquatica, assembly GCA_963693085.1. NCBI lineage: Eukaryota > Viridiplantae > Streptophyta > Magnoliopsida > Alismatales > Alismataceae > Alisma > Alisma plantago-aquatica. Next base: position 320,199,792 of record OY856411.1, on the reverse strand, counting down.
GGCAGGTGAACCGGTCGTTTCGTTACTAAAACGGTAGTTTGGTAAGGTGAGCCAATCGGTTTACTAGTGAACTGGTCGGTTGGGAGTGTGAACCAGTCGATTCACCCTATAAACTGATCATTTCACTTCCCAGACTTGTCTACAATTGACTTTCCTTATTCATTTCTAATTAACACAAATATTAATTCTTGTCCTAATCGAGTTGAACAAGTGAAATGAAATAACTTTTTTATCACAAATTGGGAAAATTCAACACTGCTCATTTGGTCCAGTTGAACCAATCAATTCACCATAGTGAACAGGTCATCTCATTGACCATGAGCCGATCAGTTTACATAGTGAACCGGTCAATTGGAGGTCCAGATTGTGAAGAACACTGTCAATTTAGTTCTCAATCAATCGAACACTCTAATTAGTTAGTTCAACACTTGAACTTAATGATTCTAAGTCAAGTCTATTGATTGAATGTTTGATTGAGTACCTAAACACTTTAGTAATCAATATAAACATTATTCATGGATAAACTCCTCTTCCAGGCTAATCCTTTGTGTGTGACCCTATAGGTCCCATTTCACATTGATAATGAATGTCGATAAATAGCTTATGACATCAGAAGCAAAGACAGATACCTAGTCGCACATCAGTGCTACCCAAGTGAAAAGGAAAGTTGGAGAACAACATTCAATCCTACAGTCTGTGATTGGTGTTCCAGTGAATGTATAATCCCTTTGTCTCTAATATCCTAAATGAACTCAAGGCACAGAGTTGTCATCCTTTCAACGTTCATTCATACTTCTTGAACTAGAGTAGAGTGTCTGAGATATGTGTGACATCAATATCACATATTAATTCACATGTGCATGCGCATGCCTTTCTCAGTCTCGCTTATCAAGTGTCCTGGACATCATACTCCCTTACGAGGGACAAATTCCATATCTATCACTCAGAGTCTATGTCATGCGTCAAATCCACCAAATCATCACCGTTATAACAACCCATATTTTAGGACTACGTTTGATGATGTCAAAGTGTACCCAATCACATTCGATGAGTGTATTGATTTTAGATCTAAGAATCACAATCACCACCATCTATATGAGAGATGATTCTGACTACCATGACATGGTCCCATGTGTCACTCTCATGTTTGGTCTATCTAATACACTGTTCTCCAACATGTATTTGTGTGCTTGGTTTGTTATCTATATCATGACTAATGAGACACTATCATCAACCAACACACACTCTAGTCTTAGTGTGTCATTGTTGTCTATCAACCTTCCACAATGACATCCGACTAGGGACATAACGAGAATATATATATGCTTATCATCTATATGATCTCATTGTTTAGGTACTTAACTTGAAGACATATGTCATTGAGTATTGTCATTCTTTAGAGATTCATTCTACTCTATCATATCTCTCACAATTGATTGAGCTAGAATAAACTGGAATCTTGCCTTTGATATTTATCAAATCAATCATGACGTATGCCAGTCCAATAATCATATGATTGGATGCCACGGCATACATACCAACAAACTCCCACTTGCACTTAGAGCCAATCACCTTCAAATCATATTCTTAGTGACCTCTAAACATGTCTAACATGTTTCTATTGCGCTAGTGCTAATCCAGTGAGTTAGCAACATTTTACTTTAGTTGTTATATTGCATGTTTCACATATCCTCATTGTATGGCATTTCGTATGAGATGGAGTTGCCGTAATATGCTATCTGATATTCCTTGCCTAACAATTAGCTCCGTTCTTTGACTTAGTATTTCTACTTTGTCATCAATGGTTGGAATATCTATAAGTTCATCTATATGAACTTCTAGATCCAAATAGTATCCTCTGATGTTCATAACACAAGGATACTCAGCATTCCTTTTAGAATTAAATTACCTTTTAATGTTCCACAGAAAATTTCCATTTAACCACTCTTGTTCACTTTATAATTGAATATAACTTTTATATTTTGCATTTTGTGATCATTGTTTTGTCATTTTGGAAGCTTGCATCAGTGTAACTAATTTACACTCAACTCTTCCTTTTACTACCATAGAACTAATACTTTAATACTTCATAAGACCTTAAATAAGTTCTTTATTTTATTCTCGTGACTCTCACTGGAAGTAGATAGACATCCACTCATCATGTCCATTACATACGAGATCACTGGATGAGCATATCATATTGTGATGTCCAACATACAAGATGATGAATGCATATATATTTTCTTGTCATGTCCAATACATACAATATAATGGGATAAGTAAATACATGATAGATCCAATTGCGAATGCATAAGTGATCTATCTATGTGTTCCTATTCTTCATAAGAATTTGGGACACTAGGCATCTAAGAGACTAACTCCATGTAATATGGACAAGTTTTCTCCCACTGAATCGTTGCATACTAAGCATTTTAGCATAGACTGCCAATGCATGCTCTCTCTTTACTAGGTCAAGAGACTTTCTAGAACTATCTCTATAGGTCTTTATTCCTATCACATAGGACATTTCTCTTTAATCCCTTAAAGAAGGTATTTCCACACCAGTTTCATTTTATTCCTCATCATCGTGTAGAATATGAATACACTCCCACTAAATCTTTGTAATCACAAATCCCTTCTTTATTTCAATATATCAGTCAAACCTTTTGACTATATAATAAAACTAAAGAGTCCAGTTCTGAGGTGCTTGTATTTAATTAATCATATTACGTAATCTCTTGTAACTTATAGACTACATTTGCATTAATAAAATCATAAAACCCTTCAGGCTGTGTCACGTACTCAGCCTCATGTTATTCCTACTAGGAATGTGGTTTTAATATCCATATGGAAAATTTCATAGTCTTTAAGTACCATTAGCAACCATGATCCATTATGGCCTATAGCCGGTGCAATTGGTTAAATAAAATTATCTGGTTCAACACCTTGAACTCACTTGAATTTATCACAACCAATGAGCTCTTCAAATGTCATCCAAGTCAGTCTTATCTCTTAAGACCCAAATGCAATTATGGGTTTTATCCCTGTAAGTGCTACCATTAAGGTCATACCTTATTTGGTTCACATGGAAGTCATTTTGGAACTTATGGATTCAAGCCATAGCTCAAAATCTAGTTCCTCAACATCATCTAGATAGATTATTAGCTCATCATCATATGACTAGTTAATCACCTTTGAGTTTGTTGGATATCATTATCCATCAAGCTCAAGATATTTTCTACTAGATATATGAGGTGTATCTGTTACATAAGGAATTTGAGAATCCACGACACTTATGATTATTAATCTCCTTTTGTACCTTTATTTATTGTAAAGCACGCTCTTTAGAAGAATTCTAGAAGATTAGTTATTTGTTTCATAATCATTTTCTTACTATTTAGAGTATGATTCCTTCTTTGATTTATACATCATTATGCCTTAATCATGAGTTCTCTATGATACACTATCATAATTACTCACAAGGTCCTCAAACATTTGGTTTAAGTATCTCATTCATTGATCATATCAATATATTAATGCTTTTACCAAGTTTGTTCTTCATTTATGATATTTTTGAACATTTTAAGATATTCACATTGGCATTTCATTAAATACCATATCTAAAGTATTAGCATTTACTCCAATAGGCATAAATATACATCAATACGTATTATACCTAATAGAATAGTCATTCTCCCATTATATCTAGTGAAGATTGACTTGTCATCATGCCCAATAAACAAGACATTCATATCTCTTCATGGTTCATTAACCAAAAATCTCTAGTTTATCCATCAACATGGATCCTAGAGATAAATTTCTCATTCATTTATTTAGATGATAATGCTAAGCAATTGTTTGAGTCATCAATAACTTTTAGGTACTATTATTTTATCTCATGCATACCAAGAATCACAAGATAAATAAGGCATTTTCATAAAAGATCATATCTTTGAAATTAAAACATGAACTTTATTGATAGACATCCTTGTCATTATAAGATGTAGAAATAATGTGTTTCTATTTATTGGAAAAATGAAATAGTAGTTCATAACTCTATTACATTCCCTTTGGGATGAAATAAACTAAAAGGTACTACTATCTATGGAAGCAACACTTGCTCCAATGTTGATCAATGTTTCCTCTTGGTCCTTTCATATAGGCCATCACTTCGTTTCAGATCTTGTACATCATATATGTCAGATCTATATCTTGGTATCATATACCTAAGATAAAGAATCATTTCAAGTTTATTTCATAATACCAGAGAAGGAAAATTTCATCCCCTCCTTCTTTTCCTTTAGTTCATCTATGTAGAGAGGGAAATTTCTCTTCCAATGTCTTGGCTCATGACAATGGTGACATTTGCCTCCCTTGTTCACCCCTGCCTTAGCTTTGAGATTTGAAGATGACTTGGGCTCCTGACTAGCATCAGAACCCTTCTTTGCTTTGCCCTTGCCCTTGCCCTTGCCCTTAGACTTTCCCTACTTTCTGATGATCCTCATCATAGATTTGGGTTTGTCTTTCTTCATCTATGCCTCGGCTGTCCTCATCATGCCCAACAATTCTATTAGTGGCCTGTCAAAGTTGTTCTTGTTGTAGTTCATCACAAACTGACTATAGGATTCTAGCAATTATTACATTATCACATCAGTAGCCAACTCTTGGCTTAGAGGGAATCCTAGTCGAGTTAGATTCTCCACAAACTCAATAATCTTGAGTGTGTGAGGGCCTACTAGATCTCCTTCTGTCATGACGCATTTGAACAATGCCTTGGAGACATCATATCTCCCTTATCGTGCTTGGTCTTGATATATGTTCTTGAGATGTTGAACCATCTCAATGACGTCCATGTTCTCATGTTGTCTATGGAAGTCATAGTTCATTGAGCACAACATCAAGCACTTCACATCAGTGGAATCCTCAGTATGCTTCTTCTAAGCATCCCTTTCAGCATTTGGTGCATTGGGAGCGTGTTCTTTTGGTTCTGGTGTATCTAGGACATAGAGCTTTCACTCTTGAGTGAGAACAATTCTCAACATCCTAAAATAGTCATGGAAGTTGTTCCCATTTAGCTTGTACTTCTCATGGAGCGATCGCAACAAAAAGGATTGTTGTTGGTAGCCATTTATTCTACAAAAAGGAAATTTGCAATTTTAGTTTAAAACTCTTTTGATTTGATTTGATTTGATGATATTAATTAGGCCTTTAATTAATTATCACTCCCACTATTTTGATCAAACTAATAGCCCTCACCATCAATTCAGAAGCGTGCAGCGTACAACCATCTATTGAGCCAAGATCCAAAAAAATTGAGTTATTACTTGTCCAACGCCAGCGTCCATAATCAATTATTAAGGTAGGTAACATTTACTAATTGCATCATATGCAATTCTTGGATAGACGATATGCACAACTCTTTGCCATAGTCATTTGCATGCCTCTAAGTGCTTAATCTAATTAAGACCACTTAGTTAAGCCTGGCCCAAAAGCCAACATGATAGGAGTTCCCCCCGCTTGGCAGGCCCACACAACTACCATCACACTTCCACGAGATAGACAACACACCACCCTTGGGATGCCCACACTTGTCGATCAAGCTTTTCCTGTGTGTTTCTTATGGAAAGCATCTAAGACTAAATATTATATTGAGTGATTTTAATATGCTTATATATGGATATATGTATCCAATCACCACATGTATAGTATGTATCATATACATGCTATATCCCACAAACAAAAACATGCAATAATGATAAAGTGATGATTATGGACATCCTATTGCAGTTCCTTGGAGGCACAAGGAGCTACGATCATCTATGGTGTACATCACATACAACCTATTATTGATGAGGATTTGTGCTTTCCAATCCGGGTTGACTGGTTCAATCTTTAAACTGGTTGACTCGCCTCTTGTTCGATCAATTGGTCTCCTCCTAGCGATCGTTTGGCTCCTCCAGACAGTTAGTTCATCCGGTCATCTGGGATTCTCGTCGGTCCACCAACTGCTCCTCAGTCGGTCATCTCAGTCCATCAAGCGGTCATCTTCAGTCTTTGTCATAATAAGAAATAAAACGAATCCCATTTTACATAATCTTTGTGAAACCTCAAGTTACATTCAAGGGGAGTAAAGGCAGAAGAGAATCTCGAGTTATCTAGAGTTATATTTAGAATAGAAGAAGAGGGATCAATGCATAAACCAAGATGCAAACAACCATAACCAACCACACACATGCACATACGTTTTATAGGCCATAACCAAGCTACACATCCACCATCAAAATTGTTTTAGGGTGGTGTGTATCAATTGCATATATACCATATCATATATGTATATATTGGTTTGGGATCATGTGGTATTAATCATATATTCACATTAGTCATTTGAATATTCACATTGTATGAAATAAATAAAAGACGGTAAAACCAACATCTGATCATATTGATTAACTCAAAACAAAGATTATTGATGTAGCTCTGATACCACTGTTGGATTTTATGTGGTCAGAGTAGGTAGCGGAAACAAAAAATTTACTTGAACATAAACCCATAACCAACAGATCACGTCAACATCTATGTAATGGGAAGGATGATTTTAGTGAATTATACATTGTCATGAGGCTTGCTCAGTGACTATACCTCACAACAAGTGTGGTCTTCAACCACCTATCTTCAACGGCGTCTATGTAGCTCCTGGTCTTAACTCAAACTGTGGTTGACTATCATCCTCCTGAGCGGCAGAAATCGGACTACTGTGAACTCTAATCATCCTGAAGAATAGACTAGAAGGAGCTATCCTCTTCTGTTAGTGTACTAGTCACCGACACACTCTCCTACAACTAGTTGCTATTCAACAGTTATCTTTTCCTTGTTGTTCCTCCCTGGATGGGTAGAACTTTCTTGGGCTCTCTCGGTTACCACAACCAGAGAGGACAACAACTTTGTAGAGCAACTGATGTTTTGAGTTGTCTCTTTGGAGAAGCCCCCTGTACCCCTCTATTTATAGTAGAGGCAAGGGTCAGGGTTCCCAATATGTGTTTGTTATGACCCACGTTGAGGTTAGCCAGTAAATACCTCAATTAGCATGAAGTACCTTGATTAGTGCCAATCATCCTGTTAAACATCATGGTTAATCAAGATAAGCTATGTCGTGAATCAAAAGTTGAGATTGAATCATCTGAGGTAATTGATGATAATAGCAATGTTGATCGTTAGGTTAATTAAGTTGAGTTAAGTACTCACTGTTGCAATTAGTGCTTTGACTAGTTGTGACATGTTAAATTGCATAATTTCTTGCTCTAAGCTTGTAGAGAATTTCATGCTTGAAACATTGTAAAAAGAATCAATCGATTTGGACTCTCGAGGTGAAAGTTATAACACTTTTGTTTTCCTTGGACCTAATATGCAATTTTCCCAAAATTGTGGCTATTTATTTTCCTTTTCTTCCGTTTTCTTCTTTATCTCTTTTTCTTCACGTGTAGACAGAACAGAAGCGCCGCTTGAAAGCGGCGCCCGAATAGCAGTTGGAAGGGGGACGATTTTGGGGCGACCAAGGGCGATTGTTGGGCGATTCAACCGGCGATCGATTTCCGCCTCTTCCTCCTCTACCTTTCCTTCTTCTTTCTTCTCTTTTCCTTCCTCCCCTACCCGCCTAGCAACCAGCGGCTGCCCTAGCAGCTTGGCGGCCAGCGCCCTGTAGCTAGCTGCTGTGTGCGGCAGTCAAGGCGCCGCCTAGGGCGAGCAAACATCACGAATCGCCGGCATCAAGCTCGGCCAAGAGCCTAGAGTGGAAATTCGCAGCCCAGCCACCCTAGCTGCTTGGTCGGCAATCAACAATAGTACCTGTGGCTGCATACGGCATCAGCTAAGGAGCTATTTAGGGCACGCCAGGCACCAGGGAGGGTGCCTTGGAGGTCGGCCATGAGGTCCAAGAAAAGGTCCGTAGCCCCCAGACGTGTTTGAGCATCCTAGCCGAGTTCTTCCGCCACCCTGTTGTGTGCGTGAAGCAACCTGATGCTACAGGACCGTAAACATTGAAATCAAAGGTTGAAGATGATCCGAAATCGCCCAAAATCCAGTCTTGGACGCAGTTCCAGACGAATCCGGATAGACCAAATCAAAGTGAGTAGAGTTTCATTCATTTATCATTAATAAACTCAGGCGTTTGAATATTTTCTATTTTGTGCGCGAATTACGCCGATAACAGGCGTTATCAGGCATAGGGCAGTGTTTGGCTTCGCCTGACTTTTTATTTCATAAACTGCTTCTAGACATTGTTATATGATTAAATTTAGCAATTGATCAGTGTGGATTGAATCGGTAAATCAAGATTTATATGGTTCATTGGAAACTAAATTGCTTATTTGAATGTTGACATTAGAAATTCATGTCTGAAAATAGAATGGTTTGGGTATGAACCCATACAATAAGGATTTCTGATAAATTATCAGATGTATGATTTCAAAGTTGATATGAGTAAATAAAAATATGCAATAAAACCCTAATTGCATATATCTTTTGACGTTAATATGTGTAAATTGATATTTACATGAAATGGCACATTTTTCTGAAATATTACCAAAAATTATCAAGTATTGTTATTAAATTGTGTTGTGATAGGTAATTAACTCTTAATTGAGTTAAGTGATGCACAAACCAGGATTAGGGTTAATGTGCACGTTTTTCGAGAATTTTAGAGAATTGACAAATGTTGAGTATGATTCTCATATGTGAAGTAAGTTTCTTTAATTTGTGCAATAAGATGTTCAATTGCGTAAATTCGCTATGTATGTGCCAAATTGAAATAAGTTGGGGTATTTATGCATTTCTAATTTGTCTGAATGCATGGTATGAGAATTTCTCAGAAATTACAATGATTTGAAATATATTGCTCAGACAGTTTTAGAATGACAGTGTATTTTGTTTTGATCTGAAGTCAGTAAATGTGATATTCCTGTTTAAGTGTTTATATGTTAATCAGTTAATAGACTTAGGTGCCCCAACACCGTAGAACCCCATTGCGCGGTCTGTACCTTTGGGGTAAAACGGTCAGCCCTGGGGATACGCCCAGGCATCGGAGACTCGTGTCCAACAAATATCGAATGTCTCGGTGACATGAAGTCTGAGAGGTAGGATTCCGGTCAGCCCTGGGGATACGCCCAGGCATCGGAGATCCGAGAGAATGTCCCGGTCAGCCCTGGGGATACGCCCAGGCATCGGAGACTTAGAGACCCTCCGACTGTGCACTACAGGTTGCGGGAGGAGTCCAGAGCACTCAGAGTTAGTGCAGTGAGGCCTTGTGAGCCTGAGAGTCCTGTGCAGACCAGGACGAGAAGTCAGACTTAGCATTTCCCGGGTGTGTCGCTAAGTCTTGTATGGTGGGATCGTAGTTCGCTACAGATCTTCATATGCAGAGTGCGCTGCATATGTTTGGGGCATAACTAAAATGCATTCACATAGGATCACAGTAAATTTAATATGTTCAGAGTTTAGAACTTCTATGCTAGTTCTCAATAATTGCTTTATTATTCAAGATATGCAGTTTCTGATATTTTATGCTTTACAGTTATGCGATATTTGTTGTTGTATAGAAATGTGATTATTATCTGTAAAATCTGCTATGTCATTAGAAATGCTCTGTATAGTATTGTTCTTATGCTTTATTTCAATTCAATAAACTTGACGAGTTGTTTAATGATAGTTAAATGAAAAACTATTCACTGAGCGAGTAGGCTCACTCCTCTACTCAAACATTTTCAGGTCAGCGACAGTTCCAGGAATCTGAAGGATCTTACCACCCTAGTCAGTAGAAGGTATATATAGTTAGTTAGATAGTGGTCTCTTAGTCCTTTCCACTCGGGGACAAGGTGTGGGTGAGAGAGAATGTGTATAAAGATGTAAATTAACTGTTATGCTTTATTTTATGTCGAACAATGTAATATGCTGTAGACTGTGTTTATATTACTAGTCAGTTTAATAAAAATGCTTCCGCAGTTTGTTTAGATTTAGTTTACAGCATAAATCAGATTATCTTTTAATGTCTTTAAAATGTTTTAAAAAGCTTTGAGTGGTTTGGCTTGTGTGTAATCCCTCCGTCGCGCCCTAATCTCGTGATTTGTGGGTAATGCGAGATCGGGGTGTGACAGTGTTGGAGTAGAAGGGTCTAGAATTTCCATGAACAATATGCACTACGACAGGCGAACCGATCATTTCATAACTAAAACAGTTACTTGGCAAGGTGAGCCAATCAGTTTACTAGTGAACTGGTTGGTTGGGAGTGTGAACTGGTTGGTTCACCCAGTGAACTGGTCGTTTCACTTCCCAAACTTGTTTACAATTGAATTTTTTTATTCATTTCTAATTAACACAAATATTAATTCTTTTCCTAATCGAATTGAACAAGTGAAATGGAAAACTTTTTCTCAGAAATCATGAAAATCCAACATTGCTCGTTTGGTCCAGTTTAACCGATAGGTTCACCATAGTGAACCGGTCATCTCACTGACCATGTGCCAATTGGTTTACCCAGTAAACTAGTTGGTTGGTGGTCCAGATTGTGCAAAACATAATCAATTTAGTTCTCAATCAATGTCACACTCTAATTAGTTAATTCAACACTTGTACTTGATGATTCTGACTCAAGTCTATTGATTGAATGTTTGATTGAGTACCTAAACAATTTAGTATTCAATGCAAACATCGTGAATGGAAAAACTCCTCTTCCACATTAATCCTTTTTGTGTGACCCTGTAGGTCCCATTTCACACTGGCAGTGAATGTCCATAACTAGCTTATGACATCACAAGCAAAGAGCGGTACCTAGTTGCACATCAGTGCTACCAAAGTGAAAAGGAAAGTTGGAGAACAATTTTCAATCCTACAGTCTGTGATTGATGTTCTAGTGAATGTATAATTCAAGGCATGGATTTTTCATCCTTTCAACGTTCATTATTGTTTCTTGAACTAGAGAAGACTGTCTGAGATATGTGTAACATCAATATCATATAATTATTCACATCTGCATGTGCATGCCTTTTGCAGTCTCCAATATCAAGCGGCTTGGACATCATACTCCCTCAGGAGAGAGAAATCCCATATCTATCACTCACAGTCTATCTCAAGCATCAAAGCCACCCAACCATCACCGTTATAACAATCCATGTTTTAGGACTACATTTGATGATGTCATAGTGTATCCAATCACATTTGATGAGTGTAGTGATTTTAGGTCTAAGAATCACAATCACCACCATCACTATGAGAGATGATTCTAACTACCGTGTCATGGTTCCATGTGTCACTCTCATGATGGGTCTGTCTGATACATTGTTCTCCAACATGTATCTGTGTGCTTGGTTTGATATCATATATCATGACTAGTGAGACACTGTCATCAACCAACACACACTCTAGTCCTTATGTGTCATTGTTGTCTATCAACCTTCCACAATGACATCTGACTAGGGACATAACAAGAATGTACATACTCTTAGCATCCATATGATCTCATTGTTTAGGTCCTTGACCTAAAGACATACGCTATTGAGTATTGTGATTCGTTAGACATTGATTCTACTCCATCATATATTTCATAATTGATTAAGTGAAAATAATTGGAAGCTTGGCTTTGATATTTATAAAATTAATCATGATGTATGCAAATCAAATCATCATATGATTGACTCTCAGGGCATACATATCAATAGGGAAGTCAGTCACTTTCCTTGTAAATGGACACATGGTTAAAAGATATTACAAATATAGAACACTCACTACACAAATCGAGGTTATAACATACTCAATTCTAGTCATGTATGTTAATCCCTTTTTCTTGGCCCTATACAATTATGTCAATATCCAATACCTCCTTCCCATTTTAAAGCACTTTAGGAATAACTACAACCAAATAATATTAGAAATGCATTAATACTCTTTATATATGTGGTAAAATAATCATAATTTGTTGGTAACATGTCTTAATGTACAAATTACCCCAATGATAGGTTTGACCTTGAAATGACTGTATGGAACTGTAGTCAGAGTATAAATAAAATAAATTAATTTCATGTGTAGCATAATGTCATAGTTGAGTAAATAAGATGAGTAAATACATTAATGGGATGCTTAGTATACAAATATATATATATATATATTAGTAAACATTTCTAAAATGTGAATTTGATACCAAATTCGGATTCTTCACCCTTAAATTAGGTAACACGCCAATTTTCAATTAAATTTGATATATATACCGACCCAGTTTGACTACAAGTGGAAAACACAAATTGAATTGTTAGTCTATAAAGTTTTGTGTAGTTAATTGTAGTTGTCCATGTCACTAAGTGTCATTCTATCCTATGGACCTAGCTCACTAGAACTAATGGCTAGGATTGTCCTCCAAATTGGGTCCTTTGTATCAAATGACTGGGGAATTGCCCCCCTTGGAAAACTCTCCACCCACGACACCAGATGGAGCAGTAATCGTCAATCAACTCTCTCCCTACATGACAGTTTCTCCATTCCATCACTCATTGGTATTATTGAACTAATCTCTCTGCTCACCCTGACACATCTTCTTTTCTCTTCATCTCCTTGTGTCAAATCCCACCTTCATCTATAGCTTGTGAAGGTTCCACATGTGCCTGCATTGGAAACCTTTCTCCCATATTCTTCTTTTCCTCCTAACCTCTTCTTCTCTTTCCTCTCCTCAGACTACAATGACAAACCCTAGTCTAAACCAGTCACCCGAGATCCATCTGCTAACTATCCCTTATCCATGAACCAATCGCCCTCGACAACAAGAAACTTTCATTACCTTCGACCATATCCATCAAATACCATGATAGTGCCCACATCACCTCTCCTTCTTCACCTCCTCATTTCCATAGGTCCAAGACCCTAGCTTCCAATATTTCATTTGACCCAATGTGAATTTGGATGCCCCATGAATTATCATGGTCATGGCCACTGACACAAGCCTCCATAATCAATATTCACAAAGTGGTGCAGTAGGTCTGCCACATGCCATGGCCATGATTGGATATTGCCGCCTTTTGCATAAGGATGTCATGGCCTCTCCACACTATCAAGGATGTCACTATCGCTAAAATGTAACCACCATACTCCTCTTTAATCCTTGTCATGTTAAATCCTAGCCACCATCACCCTATTATATCCGCACTTAGTAGACTTGGAAACAAGAATATTTCTATCATTTTTGAAATGTTTGATAGAAATATGGTGGAACTACCCTAACTCCTCATACACACAATCAACCAGACCTTCTATATGAGAAACTTATGTATATTAGCAACCCTTCCTCATCTGTAACTTCTTTTCAAGTTACTCACAACCATGTAGATTGTCGTTCGTGGTGATGGTGACAAGTTGTTTTGATGCCTTTCTTGCATCACCATCGTGGCCACAACCTCCCCTACTTCTGATGGACTCTAAACACTTTCCAACACCACTTAATGCAAATATATGATTTCTTTATACATGAACCACGGTGTGAAACCTACAATAGGATCTCCCACACCTCAATAAACCACCTTCTTCATTTATGGATTACTTCTAGTTACACTAGGAGAAGAACCTTGCTTGTGTTCTAGATATGCAAACCTAACATCCATACTCACATATATTTCACAAAAGTTGCAACTGTTGTATAGCAACTGACCTTCTAGGAAATGGATTGACAAAGTTGCAAAGCTTCAATGCATAAATCCTAAGTGAAGATATTCCTTTTGTCAACTTGATTCCTGATAATATTCATATGATTCATGAATGTGAACAGTTGATTAACATTGTTAGGTAATAGGTAAGCTACAATGACATCTAGTACTAAGTAGTGTTTCCATGATCATATATCGTATATTATGTACACTTATAAGTATAAAATTACATTTTCTTAAAGCAAGTATGTAATTACATATGCATACATTGCTTCAATTATATAATGTGTCTTAACCTATTTCACTATGTTTTTGCTTTAGTAGTTATTTACAAGATTATATTTGTTATATTTAGTGTAATTGAGGTCATCTATGAGATGATTTATTGTATTTAGTTGATCCATATGAATTATACTAGGTATATGAATCTTTGGTTTGTAAATGTTATGGATAAAAAGGATGTTTTCGTGGCATAAATAAGTGAACATCTCATAATGACTTTAGATTATGTAGTAATCTTATCTATTTTGTTTTTTGAGGAAAAAGAGACTAACTATTATCATCCCACATTCTATTACAGGTAAGAAGAGAGTGAATGTCTACATTTGTGCTTATGTTGAGTCAACTTGATCTATTGACCGTAAAGGAAAAATGCAATGAAGAAGACTACGCATTCTTTGCTATTGAGTATGCAACATTGGTTTTAGTTTTGGGATTGTGTTTAATCCTTTCTCCATGAATACGGTGCATGATTCCCTCAATTCTGGTAATGTACGGTTTGAATTTGAGATGGCTAACATCATCAATGTTATCCAATGAGAAAGCTTCTGAGGAGCTAAAGAGGATATGTATATTACTTCATTGCTGGATTAAGCTGACCTAAAGGCCTTTGATAATAGCTTGCAGCTCAATTTTAAGAGCATAAGAAATACATTATAAGGGAAGTGATTGCCAAGGCAACATGTACCCCGGTTGTCAACCACATAGATTCCAATCTTGGAGGACAAAGAGTAATAAAGGAAGGAAGCATCGACCATGATGTAGTAGTTGTTGTCAGGGAACAAAATAGGATTTGTTGCACATGTAGTCGTTCTCATTCTGGGTGGACATATAAGGCTAGAAGATTTCTAGATTGTGGATACACGTTGTATGATTAAAGATGACTTGATAGAGGCGAGTTTCAAACTTCCATTGTGGGCTTTCTCATTTCAATAGGTCCATGCATGCCAACATGCAACTTGAAGGAGAGACGACACAATAGAGATATCCTCCAGTATTTGAACCATAGAGGTGATCTGGTAGTCCTCTGAAAGAGAAAGGTGGTTATTATCTACTCCAAGCATGAGCGAGATGGCCCTGCTAAATCTACAATCTCACAATGCATGGACTAGATTATTATTGCCATTGTTACATAAGGGGCATATTTAAGTGATCACAATATGTCGATGTTTCTTTTCCACATTTGCAAGAAGGGATTTGTGTTCAAGGAGAAAAAGGAAAACTCTTATCTCTGATAGAAGAGGTCAAATCCAACTATTTTTCCAACTACCTGGGGTATGGATTTCTTTATTCGCTCGATACCAATGATAAGAAAATCTAGAGGTTAGATGTCCACTCTATTCAAACAACCACCCCCAAAGATCATGAACACTATCAGGGATCGAAGTGGGTATAGCATTAATGATTTTCCATGTAGCTGATGGCAAGAATTGGTGTAAAAAACCCCAATCCCATTCACCATTATTAAGTTTCATGGTGCTTACCATCAAGGTCTCAAAATCAAGCGATATTTTTATATTAGACTGGAAGTCATGCATGGACTTACCCTTATAGCAAAGATTCTAAATGTTTGTAACATGCTTATTGATAAACTCCAAGCAGAGGAACCATGTTTCTTGGAGATATTACTCGTTCTTTCATATTATTCCTTCATTATCTTTACAAAGTGTTTGGACGATTGATTGAGGAATGATCAAATGTTTTTTAGCATGAGCACTTGATTCTGATCATGCATGTCTTTTATGCCCAGAAATCCACCACCTTTGTTACCTAAGATTTTTTTCCAAGAGACAATAGATAATTTCCTTAGCTAACAATTGTGAGACTAGATGAATCTTCATACATGCCTATTGATGTCATCACAGAGTGAAAGAGAGAGATGAACTGACCAAATTGTATCGGTGGGTATTACCTAAAGTGTGGTTCTTGCCAGGGTGATCATGCCTACAAGCGACAGATGTCGCATGGACCACTTGTCCATGCAGTTGTGAATCATAGAGATCATACTTTCATGGGTTTTCTTGTTGAACCAATGATGAAACATAGACACCCCTACATATCTTACCATGTATTTTGTCCAAGGGAAGCCTAGTTTCCTACTTTTGGCCAGACTGTAGGTCTACAAATATTAATAATGAAGAAACATTTGTATTTTTCTATTGATATGAGTTGGCCTGAGATATGTGCAAAATATGCAAGGATCTCATTGATTGTGCTAGCTTAAGATGTTTATGCCTCACCCATAAGTATGATATCAATAAGGAACAAGACATGTGATTGATTAGTGCCCCCAATAGATAACACCATGGGTTTCTACTTGCTTACAGACACATCATTTGAAATTTCCTGACTTAATCTTTGCACACAGAGTAAAAAAACATAAGGGATGATTGGGTCACCTTGTCTCACTCCTTAAGAGTCCTGAAATAGGTGTAGAGGCACTCCTTCCAAAAAAATTGAAGTAGAGACTTGGGTAATTGATGTGCATGATTACGGTACATATTTTTGGCAATAGATTCGTTCTGCTGAGAGTATGACTGATGAAGTCCCAATGCATACGGTCAAAAGCTTTTGACTAATCTAGGTTAATACACATCCACTTCTTCTTAGCTGATTTGGATTTCATGAAGTGAAAAACCTCCTAGATTAGTAAGATGTTGTCACTTTTAAACCTGCCAAGAATGAAAGCCCGTCAAGAAGGAGAGATCCAATCATTGAGTAGTGGTTTAATGAGATCAACCAAGACTTTTGAGATGACCATGAAGCAACTATTGTTGAACGATATAAGTTAGAGGTCACTGCATCTTTGAGGTGCGTTAACTTTAGGTATCAACGTGACATGAGATTCAACGATAACATGGTCGATCTTCATAGTGGAGAAGGTTTCATTGAATGTTTTAATGATCGAGCCCCCTATTTTATGCCACTTGATTTGCATAAACTTGTTGTAGACACTGTCTGGGCCAATTGATTTGGATGGGGCCATGAGAAAGAGAGTCTTTATTTCCTCAAATGTCAACATAGGAAGAAGTTTTTTGAAGACATGAGGGTCTATGGGTGGGAAAACACCCACATAAGCCACAACACATTGCATGTCAGGCTTGGAGGAAGCCATGAGGAGGTCAGAGAAGAAATTGAGAAAAAACTAGACACCTGATGGAGAGGTCACCCAAGCACCCATGTTATCTTTAAGACATGATCTTATTGTAATTGAGATGAGCTTTGACATAGGAATGATAAAATTTTGTATTCTTGTCACCGATAGAGAGCCAATCAATATGGGTTGTTTGTTGTCAATCAACCTCCTCACAAAGGAGGAGCTTATTGTAACATTCATGTAGTGAGATCGAATCATTAGTGGAATTATAAGCATTAGACATTTGAGATGATACCAGGCACTAGTTAATATGCCTAAGAAGAATCTCCTTCTCCCTATTATGAAGGTTGATATACTTTCAAACCCACGTTTGGGCAACACCTTTGAAGGTATGAAAGGCTTTATTAAAAGGAACATTGTTGTTCCATGTGTGCATAACATCATTGTGAAAGGTATGAGTGAACTGACATCTTGCTTTGGTTTTAAAGACAAACTTCTTCCCGAAGGAGTGGGCATAATTACAAAGGAGAAGAGGATTATGGTCATAGTCAACTCGAGGAAGAATAGTGAGTGTAGCTTTCGAGTATAATTGCATCTATTCATAATGTATGATGGCTCGATCAAGACGCTCATATACATGACCCCGAAGGAAAGTGAAGAATTCTCCCTCACTCCTTGTATCTGAGAGGCATGTGTTCAACAATCATTCATTGATGAGTAGATGTAGGTCTATCAAAATATGTCCCACCCTTCTTTTCATAGGTGTCCAACATGGTGTTGAAATCACCCATAACAACCCAGGCCAAGGAGATGTTTACGGATAGTTCCTCCAAACAGTTCTAGAGAAATTTTCGCTTGGTTTTATTGGGGCTTGCATATACTATGATTAAAAACCATTCATCATTGGTTTTGCAATGGATTAATTGATGGTGATTGTGAATAATCTCAATATTGTAGTGAGAATTGTCCCACATAAGATAGGTGTCACCAAAGAAACCAATGGATTCGACCTTGTGAGAAGTGGAGAAACCCACCCGACGGATGATATGCTCAGCAACAAGATCGCCTCATCTAGGTTCAATAATTGCAAGAAGTTGCAACTTGTGTGGAACATTTAAATCATTGATGAGGCGAACTGTATCGCCTCCACATGCACCTTGTATGTTCTAAAAATAGACCTTCATGATGACAAATATTGGAAAGGAAAGGGTGTGGGTAAGGTTTAATTGATGGTAGCACATAGTCTCATAGCCTATGTCATTATTTTCTTCATTGTTCATAGAGGAATCCTTGTGTCCTGGTTCCTCGTGATCTGGGAACTCCAATGTGCAACTGACCTCTATATACGTCAAGGGGTTTGGTTGCTCCTCCTCCCCATATGGATCAATGGTGTTTTCTTTCTTCCTTACTCTTACGGGGCTTTGAATATATTGATAAATGATCTTCCTATTCCTTAACATCACAAATCCATCACCTCCTTGGCCTTCATGAAGAAAGGGGACACGTCGGTGTGAAGTCGCACCTGACTTGGCAGCTTGGAATTGGTAAGAATGATTTGGATTTGGGGAGGTCAGTATCCCATTTCTTATTTCATATTCTCACCAAAATATTGTAGTGTTCATCTTTGGATCCTCTGTAGACTTTTTGGTAGTGTCTCTGGACATCTCCTTGTTGTTTTTGAGGTTCGCAGCTTGCTTTTTTTCCTGCCATATTTTCTTTTTACTTATTTCCATCTTCCAATCTCTTTCATCACATGTGGATTCACTATCTAAACAGGGAATGTCTTCACCCACCGTACGGGACTTACTTTCTATTTGTCAGTATTCTTCCACATGGATTTGTTTTGTGGATGAGGTAACCATCTTCCTAGTTTCTGGGCATGGATTGCCATGGTGTAGGTGACAATAGGAAATTGAACTAGGATGCACATCGAAGCTACCTCTATCTTGGTAGGAGTGACGAATTTACACTCAGAGTCAATATGAACAAGCTGCAACACTTCATGCATTTGGATGGCACATTGGCGTAGTGGAGATAGAAGTGTTCATTGTTGATGAAAATAACAAAGAGGAGAGGCTTGGATGTCTCAACCTCAACCATACTTCCCTTGTGTCAATTTTAATTGTCTTTCCAATCAAATTGCCAATACTCCAGAGCATATGGTTTTGATAATTCAAGACTGGGAGATCAGGGACTCTAACCCACACTACATGTAACATACTGAATCTTGGGTTGATTTGCAATTTAACCCATTTTCAAGATTTTATTTCCTTTATATCTTTTTTTCTTTTTTCCTAAATTTTGTTATCTTTTCTACCATCTTTGTCCTCAATGTTGAAATAGAGCAATACTTAATGATGTGAATTATATTTGACCCACATTCATTTCAATGAATGGGTTTTCAAACAAATATCTCAACTAGTGTGTTAATTACAGTCTAATAATGCAAAATGACCATTTATGAGAGATAATTAGTATATTAAATTAATTTAGAGTTTTTATGGATTTTTGGGAAAAGAAATGATGAATGATGTGCTTTTTAGTTAGTTAATGACAAAAATAACCCTTTTAGTTTCTCTCTCCTCATGGAAATAAAATATTAAAGGAGAATAGTAGGTGTGATATGACTCTTTAATGGTGTATCCATCTCGAATTTCACTCAAGAATTAATTAGAAAACTTTTTCATTTTATTTCACCCTTTTCATGCATTAATATAAACATTAATGACTAATATGGTGGTTAAGGGTCATACCTCATGAAAAATAAAATTCTAATTGCATTCCATTAATCTAGGCATTAATATTAGCCTATGGTTCAAATTTGGGGTCAATTGGTCATTGTTCGACCCTCCAAATGGATTAAATAAGTTTTCAATAAAGTTTGACTATGGTTTTAATTCAGTTTGCATTCAATGCAATTTATTCACTATAGTATCTGATCTAAATCCCTGTCATGCATGGCCTTGCCCCTCAAGCACACTATCTGAGGGCCACAATCTGATCGTCGAGGATCCAACTAGATCAGACGACCGGGAACTCATCTCTAACCTAACATTAGGGAGCCATTTCACATAATTTAACTTCTCGAACACTTCCTCCCTCGTCAATGATCCATTTTGCAAGTTTTCTTTGCCTTCAATTTCCTCTCTTCGTCGTGAATCCAATGATCCTTGACTAACCTTCTCTTTCACACTGACGACGAAACACCCAATCTAGGGCTTTGTTTCCTCTCCACCGCTATTTTGCAGAGGGAGCTATAGCACCCCTCTTACCTATATAAGGCTGGGGTGAGCACCCTCAAGACAAAAACATTTCAATAGTCTCTCAACTGCCCCAAAGGCATCAGCCCTGCTCGTCCTTCTTTTTTGGCGGTAGAGGCATGGTGTACACATCACCGAGCACCCTAGCCCGATTGGAGGCACAGTGAGCATCCTTGACCCCTCCTCCTTGTTTTCCCATTATTCTTTTACTCTATGCATTCTGTAAATGTTGGGTCCTATATATCACCGATTTGGTTATCATATGCGACTTCCATTGCAAACACCATGTACCCTTTTACCTTAGAAACAATGATCATGACTTCACCTTGACTCAGGAAATATTTCTTGACCTTCATTTGGCATTGTTCTGGCCAATTTCTATAGTTTAAATCCTTGGGGCTCTTCCCTATTTCTCGTGTCCTGAAGCATTTTTTTAGGGTGTTTATGAAACCTCAATCCCTGAACCTTGACCTCTTGGCGTCAATGTCAAGCAAGGAATCCTCCAACAATTTGAGTTGTTACACAAATAATCTCATTTTTGGGTTTTGAATCGCTGATCCTCCTTGAAGGTGGAGAGCTCTCGCCATGGATACAAAACGAACAATCCCAGGTCATCCAATGAGTTTAGTATCCCCACAACATAAATCAAATGATCTAATTTATACGGGCATTTTATGGAATTCACACACTGGTTTTGATTTATCAGTGTGATACATGTTTCATGTAAAATGACTAAAATGTCCCCACACATTTGATTATCACGTCACACACGTCCATTATTATTTTATCATTTCTCCAATCATTTACATTGGCATTTTAATGATATTTAATCTACGTCACAGATAAAGTTACCTAATTTTTATTGGTCCACAATGCAAAATTCATAACTTTTACATATGACATCATAAAAATACGAATAAATACTCGTTGGAATGGATTTTTCACAAAGAATATGATTTTATAGTTTTTGAGTATTGTTTTTCATCCCTATTTCGATCTTTATTATAAACACCATTTTAATTATATACAAAAGCCATATATATGTAAGTAGTTCATCTTATATCCAAATTCTAGAAATAAATATGTTTTCTTAATCAGGAAAATCAAAGTAATCAATTGGTTTAGTTTACAAGTCCAAAATCAATGGTTTATTTAGAAGGTCCAAAATTAGGGTTTCTACACTTAACTTATTACAAAACCCTAATCTATGTGATGAAAACTTGTATGTAGGGTAAAAGTGACTTTGGACACATTTAATTGGTGAAACGTCTTCTCTAGGAATCTCAAGTGAGGTATGTGCAATCCTATTTATATATGAGTTTGAACATTTGTTCTTCAATTGGGCATTTTGATATCCGACCCTAATATTTACAATGAGGCATTGTCTTAGCCTTTATTCTCTTTATTGCACCTTTACTTCAATAATTCTAGGGTCTTGGACCCCACTTGAAAAAATTCCTATTTCTTAAATCTTCTATTGAATTATTCTAGCATGATGATGTAAATGACTAATTAACTAATGTAGCGTACATGAGCACAAAATCCCATAGTGAGCATGTGTAAATTTTCCAAGGGGAATGCGATAATTCTCCCCATTTTATATATAGTTGGGTGCTTGGGAATGTGTTAATTCTCCCTCACCTAGTGGTTGAGGTTTGGTAGGTTCCTCATCCCTATAATAGTTTAATGTAGTGATATTAAATCATGCATGCAACTTTATTACTATTTGACTTTCAAGAATTCTTAATTATTTACATTCCTCATACTCTTGAAATCTATTAGCTTAGAAAATCTTTACTTTTCCATATTTTTAAACTGTTTTGTGTCCCTATTTATTTAATTTGACACATACTTTTCTCTCCTCTTGTTGGGTGATCCCAACCACCCTGGTTTAGGATCAGAGTGCACAACAGGAGCATGGTGAACCAGCCTAAGACTAGAAGAAGGTGTTCATCCTTCCATCATGAACTTAATTATGAAGTTATTTTGTTGGAGACATATTGATATAGTTTAGTTTCCCTCTACCTTAGATCCTTTATATATATAAAGCATGTATACCATTATTGGGAAAATTTGATGTACTCTTATTAAATTGATTATAGTCAGTGTTTTAGCTTCTTCTACTATTTATTGGATTCTTTTTACTATTATTAGTAGAGAGGTGGTTTCACTTTTTTATAGCATGGTATCAGAGCCAATGGTTGTTAGAATCTTAACTATTTCAATTTTACTCACTAGTTAGAACCCATACCTCATATAGTTTCTCTTTAGTTAGGATATTCACCTTAGAATCAACCTACGATGAAATGTGATTTAGGACCACAAGAATTTCATATAGCACGGTATCAGGGGAATGTGATAATTCTCCCCATTTAATATATATTCGGGTGCTTGGGAATGTGTTAATTCTCCCTCACCTAGAGGTTGAGGTTAGGTAGGTGCCTCAAACCTATAATAGTTTAATGTAGTCATATTAAATCATGCATGCAACTTTATTACAATTTGACTTTGAAGAATTCTTAATGATTTACTTTCCTCATACTCTTGAAATCTATTAGCTTAGTAAATATTTACTTTTCCATATTTTTAAATTGTTTAATGTCCCTATTCATTTAATTTGACACATACTTTTCTCTCCTCTTGTT
>OY856411.1:319984338-320174338 GCA_963693085.1 Alisma plantago-aquatica | reverse complement strand
TCTGAATATTGGAAAGCATAGTAAAACAACACATATGAGTATAACATGTGAAGTACCATAGATTAGAAGTAACCACCTAGTTGCTTAATGTTGGGATGTTATGTGCTCACCCTTCCCTATTGTTGAGATTTCGGGGACGAAATCCTCTTTAATGGATGGACTGTTGTAACATATTGAATCTTGGTTTATTTGCAATTTAACCCATTTTCAATATTTTATTTCCTCCAAATCCTTTTTGTCCTTTCCCAAAATTTTCGTATCTTTTCTATCCTCTTTGTCCTCAATGTTGAAATTGAGCAACACTTAATGATGTGAATTATATTTGACCCACATTCATTTCAATGAATGGGTTTTGGGGTAAATATCTCAACTAGTGTGTTAATTAGAGTCTAATAATGCAAAATGACCTTTAGGAGAGATAATTAGTAGATTATATTAATTTAATGTTTTTATGGCTTTTTGGTACAATAAATGATAAATAATGTGGTTTGAGTTAGTTAATCTAAGAAATAACCCTTTTCTTTTCTCTATTCTCCTATGTGGCAATAAAACATGAAAGGAGAATATGAAGTTTGACATGACTCTTGAATGATTTGTCCATCTCGAATTTCACTCAAGAATTTATTAATAAACTATTTCATATTAGTTCACCCTTTTTATGCATTAAATACACATAATGGCTAATACGGTGGTTAAGGGTCATATCTCAAGAAAAAAAATTATAATTGGATTGCATTAATCGAGCATTAATATTAGCCTATTGTTCAAATTTGGGGTCAATTGGTCATTATTTGACCCTCCAAATGGATTTAATGAGTTTTCAATAAAGTTGGACTATGGTTTGAATTTGATTTACATTAAATGCAATTTATTCACTATAGTATATGATCTAAATCGCTATCATGCATTACCTCACCCCTCAAAAGAGCCATTCGATGACCACAATCTGATCATCTAAGACCTAACTAGATATGATGACCGATAATCATCCCTAACCTCGCGTCAGTTAGCTGTTTCACAGTATTTAACTTCCTGACCCCTTCCTCCCTTTTCAATGATCCATTTCACAAGTTTTCCTTGCCTTTAGTTTTGTCTCGTCATCACAAATCCAATGAGCTGTGACTCACCTACTCTCTGGAAGTGACGACGAAATGCCCAATCTAGGGCTTCGTTTCCTCTCCACCATCATTTTGTAGAGGGAGCTATAGCACCCCTCTCTCCTATATAAGGTCGGGGCGAGCACCCTCAAACCAAAAACATTCCTCCTCCTCCTTCCATTGGCTATCAACTGACCCAAACACCTTTTCCCTACTCGTCCTTCTTCTTTGGCTGTAGCAATGTGGTGTACACAACACCGAGCACCCCAACCCGATTGGAAGCATGGTGAGCATCCTAGATCCTTCCTTTTTTTCCCATTATCATTTTGCTCTGTGCATTCTTTATATGTTGGGTCCAATAGCACACTAATTTGATCATCGCTGACGACTTCCCTTGCAAACACCATCTACCCTTCTGCCTCAGAAACAATGGTCACAACTTCGCCTTGACTCAGGCAACATTTCTTGACCTTCGTTCAACATTGTTTTGGCCTATTTCTATGTATCTAAATCCTTTGGGATCTACCTTATTTCTTGCACCCTAAAGCTTTGTGTCATGATGTTTATGGAACCTCAGGCCCTGAACCTTGAACCCTTGGCATCGACGTCGAGAAAGGAATCCTCTAATAGTCTAAGTTGTTACAAAAACACTCTCATTTTTGGGTTTTGAATCATTGATCCTCCCTGAAGGTGGAGAGCTCTCATCATGGATACAAGAGGAACAATCCCAAGTCATCCAATGACCTTAGTATCCCCACAACATAAATCAAATGATCTCGTTTACAAGAGCATTTTAGGGAATTCACACACTGGTTTTGATTTATCAGCGTGATACATGTTACATGTGAAATGACTAAAATGCCCCCACATGTTTGATTATCATCTCACACATGTCTCTGATTCTTTTATCATTTATCCTGTCATTTACATAAACATTTAAATGATATTTAATCTATGTCACTAATAATGTTTCCTATTTTTTGATTGGTCCACAATGCAAAAATCATAACCTTTGCATATGGCATCAGAAAAATAAGAATAAATACTCGTTGGAAAGCCTTTTTCAGAACAAATAGATTTTATAGTTTTTAAGTGTTGTTTTGCATCCCTATTTTGATGTTTATTATAAACACCATTGTAATTATATAGAAAAAATCATAAAATATTTAAGTAATTCATTTTAACTCCAGATTTACGAAATAAATATATTTTCTTAATCAGGAGAATCAATGTAATCGATTGGTCTAGTTTAAAATCCCAAGATCGATGGTTTATTTAGAAGATCCAAAATTAGGGTTTATACACTAAACTTATTACAAGAACCTGATATAAGTAATGTAAACTTGTACCTATGCTAAAAGTGACTTTTGACACAATTAATTGGTCAATAGTTTTCTCTAGAAATCTCAAGTGATCTATGTACAATCCTATTTATATATCAGTTTGGACACTTGTCCTTCAGTTGGGTATTTTGATATCCAACCCTAATATTTCCAATGAGGCATTATCTTAGTCTTTATTCTCTTTATTGCCTTCTTATGGCATCGTTACTTTAATAATTTTAGGGTCATGGATCCCACTTGAAAAGTTTTCAATTTCTTAAATCTACCATTAATTATTCTAATGTGATGATGTAAATGACTAATTAAATAATGTAGTATACATGAGTACAACCACCCATAGTGGGCTTGTGTAAACTCGCCCAGGGGAATGTGATAATTCTCCGCATTTTATATATATTTGGGTTCTTGAGAATGTGTTAATTCTCCGTCACCTAAAGGTTGATGTTAGGTTTGCACCTCAGCCCAGTATTAGTTTAATGTAGTCATATTAAATCATGAATATAACTTTATTACTATTTGACTTGGTAGAATTGTTAATTATTTACTTTCCTCAAACTCTTGAAATCTATTATCTTAGAAAATCTTTACTTTGCCATATTTTTAAATAGTTAAATGTCCTTATTCATTTAATTTGACACATAATGTTTCTCTCCTCTTGTTGGGTGATCCCAAACACCTAGGTTTAGGATCAGAGTGCAGAACTGGAGCATGGTGAACCAGCCTAAGACTAGGAGAAGTTGTTCATCCTTCCATGATGAAATTAATTGTCAAGTTATTTTGTTGGATAGATATTGATATAGTCTGGTTTCCCTCTACCTTAGATCCTATATATGTATAAAGCATGTACACCCTCATTGTGAAAAAATTGATGTACTCTTTATTAAATTGATTATTGTCAAAGTTTTAACATCCAAAACTATTCATTGGATTTTGTTTACCATTATTAGTAGAGAGGTGGTTTCACTTTTTTATAGCATGGTATCAGAGCCAATGGTAGTTAAAATCTTGACTATTTCAATTTGTCTTTCTAGTTAGAGCCCATACCTCATATAGTTTCCCTTTAGTTAAGATAATCACCTTAGAATTAACCTATGATGAAAGGTGATTTAGGACCACAAAAATTTCATATTAGAAATATCTCTAGTCAACTTTTAGGTGATTATTCTATTAGGTAACTACTAGAACATAAGTTGAAAGCAAGGGTGCCTAGAAAGGCTCAAGGTCTGGGGGCTGGCAATATTTTCCTCCACACCATTAGCTTGGTTTACGAGGACTCCCAGATCCATATGACATCGGCCTGGCCTAAGTTGATATTGGTCGTCCAAAATAGCATACCTTTAGGCAAATTACCTCAAATTTGAGTATCCTTACGAACCTAATGTGATGACTTACTTAAACAATAAAAAAATTACCTTAAGTTCCTTATAGGAGCCCTAGATTTTCCATTCTTAGAGTAGTTTAATTGTTCCTATACTAGACCTTGAGGTTTGGTAATAGTGAATACTAAATCAATTAATTGTTGAATCACATACATGGTCTAAGTAAATTCACTCTTTTACTTATAGTTTAGTTTCACTTGATAGGTCAACTCTTTTAAGTTTAGAATTAGTAGTATACATTGAAATCTAGCTACTCTGAAATTTTAAAAGCCCTAACTCCATCGACAAGAGATTAGTGAGTTAACGTGATTAGTAATGACCAAAAAAATTATAATAATAATTTAACCTATTTGTTTATATACAAATGAATATATAATAAGTCGTCTAAGGAATAGTTCATACACTTGAACCCAAATAGACACTTAAGTTATATACTATGAGTAACTCACTGATTGTGAATACACATAATGTTGACCATGTCACCCTAATGATAAGATAATTGCATAACATGTAATGGTATGTTGACCTAAAACCCTAAAATGTAATAATCTAATCTTTATATATATATATGTATATATATATTTGTGTGTGTGTGTGTATATATATTCTTAATGCCTTCATGATACATTAGTGACATTTGGTGTCATCAGAAAATAATATACTTTGATGCATATAAATGGAATATAATCATCTGATCATAAATTATTCAAGTTATCAATATATGTAAGGCATATCACCTTGTTCTCTAATACACACCTCATTGATCACCTAATCATAAATTGATATATAAATCAATTCATTAAAATGTAATGTTTTCCACCTTATTCACTAAAATACATATAATGACTCAAATATGAATAAAGAGTAATTAAATTTACATAAGCGTCATTATTAAGTCGACAATAATTACAAATGCCTAATGTGATGTTAAATGTATAATTTATAATTTGAAGTGTAAATAGGAGAAAATGGTTAGTGATGACATTAATGTAAGTATGAAAAGTGATGAGACAATGTGTAATATATGTGTAAGAAATTAATTTGACATTATTTAGACTTATTAACTTGTTAGAAAATATTATCTATTTCTTAAAAAAATAATCCATGATATTTCTACATGATGGTAATATGAGGATAATGGAGTATAAATTCAAGTTATTAAGGATTGTGACCTAAAACATTAATAAATATTGATACTATTTAGTAAACCCTAACTATGCTTAAAATTCACAATTAGTAAATGAGAAATACATATGAATTGTACATAATGTTGAGATATAATTCTTTTTACAACAATGTGAATATAATGTAATACAAAAAAAATGATGTAATTTCTCAAGAAATATAATGGTATTAAGCTAAAAATGTCTATGGTGTTATATTTGATAAAAGGTAATCTGAATAGTGGAAACCTTAGTAAAACCTGGTTCATGAGTATAACATCTGAAGTACCATAGATTATAAGTAAATATCTAGTTGCTCAATGTTGGGATTTTACGTACTCACCCTTCCCTTTTGTTGAGATTTTGGGGACAAAATCCTCTTTAAGGGAAGGAGTCTTGTAACATACTGAATCATGGGTTTATTTGCAATTTAACCTTCTTTTTAAGATTTAATTTCATTCATATCCTTTTTGTCCTTTTCCTAAATTTTCTTATCTTTCTATCATATTTGTCCTCAATGTTGAAATTGAGTAATACTTAATGAGGTGAATTATATTTGACCCACATTCATTTCAATGAATGGGCTTTTGCATAAATATCTCAACTAGTGTGTTAATTGGAGTCTAATAATGCAAAATGACCATTTATGAGAGATAATTAGTAGATTATATTAATCTAGAGTTTTTATGGCTTTTTGGCACAAGAAATGATAAATAATGTGGTTTTGAGTTAGTTAATGAAAGAAATAAACCTTTCTTTTTCTCTCTCCTCCTATGTGAAAATAAAACATTAAAGGAGAATAGGAAGTCTGATAGGACTCTTGAATGATTTGTCCATCTCAAATTTCATTCAAGAATTTATTAAAAAAAATTCATATTCATTCACCCTTTTATACATTAATATGTACATTGATGGACTATGGTAGTTATGGTTCATATCTCACAAAAAATGAAATTATGATTACATAGCATTAAACTAATCATTTATAATAGCATATGGTTCATATTTGGGGTCAATTGGTCATTGTTTGACCCTCCAAATGGATTAGATGTGTTTTCAATAAAGTTTGACTATGGTTTGAATTTGAGTTACATTCAATGCAATTTATTCACTATAGTCTACGACCTAAATCCCTATCAAGCATTACCTCACCCCTCCAGTGTGCCATCCGATGACAACAATCTGATCTTCTAAGATGTAGCCACATCTTGTGACCAGGAACTCATCCCTAACCTCACGTTAGGTAGTCGTTTCACAGGCTTTAACTTCATGACCCCTTCATCCCATGTCAATGATTTGTTTCATAGGTTTTCTTCACCTTCAGTTTTGTCTCGTCATCACGAATCCAACGAGCCTTGACTCACCTTCTCTCTCAGACTGACGAAGAAACACCCAATCTAGGGCTTTGTTTCTTCCCCACTGCCATTTTGTAGATGGAGATATAACACCCCTCTCTCGTATATAAGGTCGGGGAGAGGACCCTTGAACCATAAAAATTCCTCCTCCTCCTTTCATTGGCTCTCAACTACCCCGAAGTTTGTTGCCCTGCTCGTCCTTCTTCATTGGTGATAGTGACCTAGTGTACACAATACCGGGCACCCGAACCCGATTGGAAGCATAGTGAGCATCCTTGAGCACTCCTCCTTGTTTTCCCATTATCATTTTGTTCTATGCATTCACTATATGTTGGATCCTATAGATCATCAATTTGATCATCACCTACAACTTCTGTTGCGAACACCTTGTACACTTCTACCTCAGAAATAATGGTTACTACTTTGCCTTGACTCGGGCAACATTTCTTGACCTTCATTTGGCATTGTTCTAGCCTATTTATATGGTTTTAGATCCTCGAGGCACCACCGTATTTCTTGTGGCCTGAAGCATTGTGTCATGGTGTTTATGGAACCTTAAGCCCTGAACTTTGAACCCTTGGCATCGACTTTGAGCAAGGAATCCTCCAACAGTCTATGTTGTTATGCAAATAGTCTTATTTTTAGGTTTTGAATCATTGTTCCTCCCTGAAGGTGGATGATCTCACCATGGATACGAGAGGAACAATCACAGGTCATCCAATGACCTTAGTATCCCCAGAACATAAATAAAATGATCTCATTTACAAGGGTATTTTAGGGAATTCACACACTAGTTTTTATTTATCAGCACGATACATGTTTCATGTCACACACATCTATGACTCTTTTGTGAATTCTCCAATCATTTACATCAACATTTCAATGAGATTTAATCTATGTCACTCATAAAGCTTCCTAATTTCTTAATTACAATGCAAAATTCATAATTTTTGCATATGACATTAGAAAAATACAAATAAATACTCATTGGAAAGGATTTTTAACAATGAAAATGATTTTATAGTTTTTAAGTATCGTTTTGCATCCCAATTTCGATGGTTATTATAAACACCATTTTAATTATACAAAAAAGCCATAAAATATGGAAGTAAATTCATTTTAACTCCAATTTAAGAAATAAATATGTATTCTTAATCAAGAGAATAAAAGTAATCGATTGGTCTAGTTTACAAGTTCAAAATTGATGGTTTATTTAAAAGGTCCAAAATTAGGGTTTCTACACTTAACTTATTACAAAACCCTAATCTATGTGATGAAAACTTGTATCTAGGGTAAAAGTGACTTTGGACACATTTAATTGGTGAAAAGTCTTCTCTAGGAATTTCAAGTGAGGCATGTGAAATATTATTTATATAAGAGTTTGAAAACTTCTCCTTCAGTTGGGCATTTTAATATCCAACCCTAATATATCCAATGAGACATTGTCTTAGAATTTATTATCTTTATTGCCTTCTTGTGGAACCCTTACTTCAATAATTCTAGAGTCCTAGTCCCTACCTGGAAAGTTTTCAATTTCTTAAATCAACCATGAAATTATTCTAGCATGATGATGTAAATGACTAATTAACTAATGTAGCATACATGAGTATAACCACCCATAGTGGGCATGTGTAAATTCACTCAAGGGATTGTGATAATTCTCCCCATTTTATACATATTCGGGTTCTTGGCAATGTGTTAATTCACCCTCAGTTGGAGGTTGATATTAGGTAGGTGCTTCAACCCTATATTAGTTTAATGTAGTCATATTGAATCAGGCATGCAACTTTATTACTATTCAACTTTGTAGAATTCTTAATTATTTACTTGCCTCATACTCTTGAAATCTCTTATCTTATTAAATTGTTACTTTGCCAAAATTTTAAACTGTTGAATGTCCTTATTCATTTAATTTGACACATAGTCTTCACTCCTCTTACTGGGTGATCCCAAACACCTAGGTTTAGTATCAGAGTGCACAACGGAAGCATGTTGAACCAACCAAAGACTAGGAGAAGGTGTTCATCCTTCCATCATGAACTTAATTGTTAAGTTATTTTGTAGGAGACATATTGATATAGTTTATTTTCTATCTACCTTATATCCTTTATTTGTATAAATCATGTAGACATTATTGGGAAAATTTTGATATACACTTTATTCAATTGTTTATAGTAAAAGTTTTAACTTCCACTGCTATTCATTGGATTTGGTTTACCATTATTAGTAGAGATGTGGTTTCACTTCTTTACACTAACACTTTCCTAGCTATTGGGTTGGAAGGTCAGAAAGATTGAGATTGTGATTGAACAGAAAGGTAATTTCCAAACAAAGTCCAAGCGCCCCTTGTCATCCTAACCAAGAAATCCTCTTGGTTAGAAAACTGGACAATTTACTATCCTTGCTTGAGATCGATGACGCAAATAGATTTTGATGGGGGCGACAACGATTGAATCTTGCCAATTAGAACTTGAAAGTTGATGTTAATGCCTATGGTCTTGATGACGAATGCATGTTTCTAGGGCTCCAGTAGAAGCTGGTTGACTTCATGATGAACTCAGATCCAAGGAAGGATGTCAGACATGTCAACCTAGATGTCAGTATCCTTAATGAGATTCAATGATTTGGGGTTAAGGTATGTGAGGTTGCCTCTTGTTTTCTAAGAGGGTTTTAGCTAGTCAAATTTCCATGTGTTCCTTCCATGCCCACGTCTCCATCAGTTGGTTGATTGGTGGGTTCCTCATCCTTGTGGTAGGTTGTGTTCTCTGCTTCAGATGGATGCTTCGACGGTCAGTTTTGATGGGAAAACTCCTACTTCCATCACCTCTGTCACGACAGCCACCGCCTCCGTAGACAAACCCTATAGATTCCATCTATATCTTCTTTGATGTCCATAATCTTATATATATATATATATATATATATATATATATATATATATATATATATATATATATATATATATATATATATATATATATATATATATATATAATGTAGACATTTCATGTCATGTCTATGACTAACAAATAACTACATGAGTGCATTCATATATATGATTGAGATTTTAAAATTGGTATATTAGTATGCATCTATAGATATATGGAGTAACATTAGATTTAGACCCTAGGTACGTCAAGTAAGAGTGTATGTTGGTCAATAACATATCATGTAATGTCTATACTTGACCATAATCAGCTAAACTTGAGCTATATTATAAATATATAGAGAATAGTATTAAAACACTTAAATGGAAGGAGTACATATCATTACGCACACCTATATGTAACCTAGACATACTTACACCAATGTGAATGAAGATGAATATTGGACCTAATATGTATATATATATATATATATATCATATGTATATATATGTATATATATACATATATACATATATAGGTATATATATATTTATTTATGTATATATATTATGTACAGATACTTAGAATAACAACAATAATATGCCATTAAGTGGTCAAGACTATGGTAAGAAAAATATGAATATCTATAATATGAATTTATACACATATTCCTTGGTTTTATTAACATACGTAACACGTTCCTAGGATGAAAACTCTAGCTCGTGGACCAAGTATTTAGATTTAGTTAAGCTTTAGCTATGAATATCGTGTATGTACATCCTCTATTTTATTTGGACAATATTCTATTAAAATGTACATTCTCCTAATGAGGAATCTCTTGAAATATCAATTTTACTTGAAATTCATTTGTTACACCTTCATATTTTCTAATTTAGAATAATAAATGTTCCTTTGGATGTTAAATTATTCTTTCATTATAGGTCTTTGACCCGTCCTGTTATGATTATCTATTATTTGAAAATGATACTCTTGCCACTCTATTTATGCATGTTAAATGTTTGACTAGAATACCTAAAATAGTGGTACTTATGTACAACCATACTTAAATAGGGCACACATATTCCTCACGGGGTGTATGTTTCCACCCTTATTTCTTTATGCCATGATCCTATGGTCTTATGAATCTATTTTAGTCTACGTTGGTATGCATGCAAAAGTTTATTAATTTAAATTGGGGTTAATTGTTATGGAAAAACATTTTATTCTCCATGCTTTTACTTTGAATTTTAATAGGTTTCATTTCTATTGTTCTAATTCTTTTCGACTTACCTAACTGCAAATGGACCCCTTCTTGTAAGAACATCTCTTTTTGCACTTTTAATCCAATATAATGCCCAAAGCGTTTATGATATGTATGTACTCAACCTTTGTTGACATGCATGCCTTTGGTTCTTATTTTCTAAGTGATGTTTCCTTCCACCCAGGTGTAGCTACATTACTAGACAAGGATGCACAAAGATCATTTATATTGTATTTTGAATTACACAGGCCAAAGGGCATTCGTCTAAAGGCATATGTACCGAAAGGGCATATGAAAGTGGTTTTCTCTTAATCTTCAGGATGAATGGGAATCTGATAAAAACCTGAGCAGCCATGTAGATAATAAAAGTATTATTGATGAGCTAAACGTTCAAGAACTTGATCAAGGAAGGGAAGTGGGAAGTGGTCTTTCCTAGTTTCTTTGTTGAGTTTCCTGTAGTCAATGCACATCCTGTTGGTGTGTATGCCCTGAGAGCCAATCATGGGATGATTGGTGGGATACATTAAGATTGATTTGATAAACATCAAAGGAAAGCTTCCAATTCTTTCGAGTTTAGTCAAATGAGATAATGATAGAATAGATTGAATCTCTAGAGAATGACAACACTCAATGACATATGCTTTCCGGTTGAGGACCTGAACGATGAGATCATATGGATGCTAAGAGTTTGTACATTCTTATCATGTCCCTAGTCAGATGTCATTATGGAAGGTAGATAGACAACAATGACACACAAGACTAGATTGTGGTGTTGGTTGATGACAGAATCTCGTTAGTCATGATATGGAGATATCAAATTAAAAACATAGGTACTTGTCAGAGAACAAGTGTACCGGACAGACCCACTATGCGTTTGACACATGGAACCATGACATGGTAGTCATAGTCAATTCTCATAGTGATGGTGGTGAGTGTGATTCTTTCACCTGAAATCACTACACTCAACACATGTCATTGGGTACACTTTGACATCATCAAACGCAGTCCTGAAACATAGGTTGTTATAAAGGTGATGATTGGGTGGCTTTAACACATTGGACTTTTGAGGGGTGAGTGATAGATATGGGATTTGTCCCTCCTGAGGGAGTTTGATATCCATGGCCACTTAATGAGTAGGATTGAGATAGGCGTGTGCACGCATGTTTGAATCAGTATGCGATATTGATGTCATACATATCTCCTCCAATCTACTCTGAGATCAAGAAAGTGAATAAATGTTGATAGGATGACTGTTCCATGCCCTGAGTTCATTTGGGATATCAGTGACAAAGGAATTATACATTCGCTATAACACCATTCATGGATTGTAGGATTGTATGTTGTTCTCCAACTTTCCTTTTCACTTGGGTGGCACTGATGTGTGACTAGGCACCACTTTTTGCTTGTGAAGTCATAAGTGTTATGGACTTTCACTGCCAACGTGAAATGGACCTACAGGGTCACACACATAGGATTTAACCTGGAAGACGAGTTTATCCAGAAATGATGTTTAGATTGATTACTAAAGAAATTTGGTAGTTCAATTAAACACTCAATCAATTGATTGCTCAGTATCATAGTGTTCAAGGTGTTAGACCGATTGATTAGAGTATCAAATTGATTGAAACTGCAATTGACTGATTTGCATAGTCTGTTGCCCCAACCGATCGGCTCATAGGGATGAAATGATTGGCTCAGGTTGGTGAACCGGTCGGCTCAAAGTAGTGAGACGATTGGCTCATGTGTCATGAAACGATCGTCTCAATTGTTGAACCGGTCGATTCGTGGATCAACCGAGATCGTTTGGAAAGTCAGAAGACTATTTTGCAAATAAAAATTTGTTTCACTTCTACAAATTTGATTTGGATAAGGATTAATATTTGATTAGTTGGAAAAAAATATGGAGAGTCAATTTGAGTTGGACCAGGACAACGAACTGATAAGCTCAGAAGTGAACCGATCGGTTCAGGTGCCCCAACCGATCAGTTCAGATGTGAGTCGATCGGCTCAGATCCCAAACCAACCGTTTCATGCTTGAAATGATCAATTTAGGTGGCACAATTGGTTGTTTTGTGGAAAATCTCGAACCCTTATACTCCTACTTTAATCCTGCATTGCCTGAGGTAGAGAACCCTATATATAGGGGTATTGGGGGCTTCTTAGACAGTACAAATCAGAACACCAGTTGCTCTGCAAAGTTGTCGTTCTCTCTGGTTGTGGTAACCGAGAGAGCCCGAGCAAGTGCTACCGGATAAGGGAGGCACAACAAGGGAAAGACAACTTCAAAAAAGTGAATGGTGGTAGGAGAGTGTGTCAGTGGCTAGTGCACCGATAGGAGGGTGTGACTCCTTCCGATTCCTTGTGGGAAATGGTGATCAGAGTTCTAGGTGGTTTGTGTAGACTACTACAGAGGCGGGAGACTTCTGCCGCTCGAAGGACAACTATCAATCTCGACAGTCCCGGTGAGACCAGGAGCTGCACAAATACCGTCCAAGAATGGAGGTGAAGACCACGCAAGCCGCGGGGTTATGTCACTGAGCAAGCCTCAGGACAAGATATGTCTCTACAAACCATCCTTCCTACTATATAGACGTTGACGCGATTCCTTTATTCTGGGTTTGGGAGAAGGAAATTTTTGTTTCCGCTGCCTTCTTTGTCTCCCCTAAAAACCCAACAGTGGTATCAGAGCCACATCGACTGCTCTATACTTTAGGATTATCGATATGATCGATTTTGGTTTGTCACCTTTATTTATTGCATACGATGCGAATAAAATTGGCTTTATGCATGTCCAATCCTAAATCCACAAATTCCAATATACATGTATGATATGTCATATGAATGCACTCGATATGCATCACCCTTAAATGAGTTTTGTGGTGGATGTATAGCATGGTTATCACCAATAAACCCTATTTATGTGTGCTTGGTTGAATGTGGTTGCTTGCATCTCGGTCTGCGCACCGATTCCCTACCTCCTTATTCCTGATGTAACTCGAGATAACTCGAGATTTCTTTCCGACCTTTGCTCCCCCCGAATGTAACTCGAGGTTTCCCAATTTAAATGTAAATATGATAGATCTTTTTATATTTCTTGTTATGTCAAAGAATGAAGGACAATCTGATGACAACTGAGATGACCGATTCAAGGTGTGAACCGATCAGTTGGTGATCCAGACGACTGGCTCGAGGAATGAGATGAGCAGGTGGTGACTTGAGGAGATGTACGACGACCAGTGAACCAATCAACTAGATGCGCCAGTCGATCGACTGGTGGAACCCAACCGACCGGCCTGATGGCGAGCCGATCAATTATGGAGATGAGTTGATCAAACCCAGAACGGCAAAGCACATAGTTCATCTTATACAGGTTGCATGTGATGTGGACCTAGATGACTGTGATTCCTCTTGGCTCGAGGAATCACATTAGGATGGCCATAATCATCGCTTTTATCGTTTCACATGTTTTCTGTGGGATATACCATGTATATGATACATACTATGTATTGTGGTGATTGGATATGTATATGTACCTATAAAACCAAATCCCTCATTAAATATTAAAGTTTTACATGCCTTCCAAATGTGACACACGTGAAAAGCTAGATCGACCAAGTGTAGGCACGCCCTAGCGTGGTGCACCATCTGTCTCGTAGAAGCGTGAAGGATGGATATGTGGGTCTTCCCTAGTAGGGTGCATATTCATCGTGTTGGCTTTGGGTTGGACTTAACAAGGTGACCTAGATAGGATCTAGCACCTTGAGGCATGGAGGCGATCATGGCAAGGAGTTGCATATGACAACTTTCAAGAGTTCCATATGATGCAATTGGCAAAAGTTGCCTACCTGGAAGATCTAAGTTGTGGGTGACAACCATAGCTAGTCCATGACTCAGAGGATTTCAGGATCTTGACCCACTAGAAGATTGTACGTTGCAATCTTTCGAATTGATGGTTAGGGCTATCAATTTGATCAAAAATAGTGGGAGCGATAATTAATTAAAGTCCTAATTATATCGTAAATTTTTTTCAAATCAATCAAATAAGTTAAAAAGGTGTTTTTGGACAAAATTGCATATATTTCCTTTTGTACAATAAATGGTTAATCAACAATAATCACTTTATTTGCGATTGGTCCTTAAGACCAACAAATTAAATGGGAATAATTCCATGACTGGTTAGGACATTGAGAAGTGTTCTCAATCAAAGAGAGCAAGCTCTAAGTCCTAGTTATACCAGAACCAGATGAACTCAATCCCACCACACCAACGGCTAAAAGTATGCTTATGGAAGCATACCGAGGATGCCATTGATGTAGAGTGCTTGATGTTGTGTTCTCTAAACTATGAGTTATAGAGATAGCATGAGACATATGATGTCTCTGAGACACTATCATAGTATGTCATGACAGAAGGAGATCCAGTAAGGTATTCAAACACTCAATATGATTGGGTATGTGGAAAAACATGACTAAGAAGGATTCCCTCTGAGCCAAGAGTTGGCTATTGGTATGATACTGAAATGTTTTGAGAATCATACAGTTCATGATGAACTATGACATGAACAACTTTGACAACCGTTGACAGAGTTTTTGAACATGTTGAGGACGGGAGAGGCAATTATGAAGAAAGACAAACCCTAATATTTGATGTGATCAATGAAGGGTAAGTCTTAAAGGCAAGGACAAGGGAAAAGCTAAGAAGTGTTCTGATACTAGCCAGCAGCCCAAGCCATCTTCAGCCTCAAGGTACAAGGGGAAAGGGAACGAGGGAAATGCCCTCTAGATCTGGAAGATCAAAAGAAGACGAAAGGAGGGGATAAAGATCTCCACCGTAGGCATCATGAAATAAACACTTATTTATCTCTAAGGTATATGATACCAAGATATGGATCTGTTATATATGATATACAAGATCTACAAAGAAGTGATGGCCTTTGTGAAAGGACCAAGAAAGGAGTACTCATCATTGGAGCAAGTGTTGCTGCCATAGATATGAGTACCTTTTAGTTTATTTCAGCCTAAAGGCCACAAAATAGAGTTGAGAACTGCTATTTCAATTTGCCCATAGAAACACTTTATTGTTGCATCTTGTTGAGACAAGGATGGCTATCAATATAGTTGATGTTTCAAAGATATGATATTTGTGGCAATGCCTTGTTTATCTTGTGGTACTTGGTATGCATAAGATAAAATGATACCTAAAAGTTTTTGATAACTCAAACAATCAAATTAGCATAAATCATGAGAAATTCATTTCTAGATTCCTTATGATGGATAAATCTAGACACTTTTGGTTAGAAAACCAGTAAGAGACATGAATCTCTTGGACATGATTAATCAATCTTCACTAATGTAGTGGAAGAATGATTATCCTATTAGGTATAATACATGTGATGTATTTACATACCTATTGGAGTTAATGCTGATACTTCAAATGATGTTTAGATAAATACCAATATGAATATCTTGAAGTGTTCAAGAATATCATAGATGAAGTAAAAATTTGGTAAAAGTATTAGTTATTGATGTGATCAAGGCATAAGGATACTTAAACCAAATGGTTGAGATCCTTATGAGTGATTATGATAGTGTATCATAGTGAGCTCGTGATTAAGGCATGGTGATGTATAAATCAAAAAGGAGTCATACTCTAAGGAGTTAGAGGATGATTATCAAATAACTATGTTCTTCTTAAATAAAGAATACCCTACACTAATAAAGGATATTAAGAATCACAAAATGTTGTGAGTTCTTATACCCTTGACAGATACACCTCGATTATCTATGTGATGAGTTGGTCATGTGATGAGTCAACTATCTAGATGAATATTGAGGAACCAGATTTTGAGTTATGGTTTATGACCATTACATCCTAAATGACTTCCATGTGAACCATAAGGTATGACCTTGATGGTAGCACCCATTGGGATGAAATCCATAAGTGCAAATGAGTCTTAAGTGTTAAGACACATGGATAACATTTTGAGAAGGATGATGCTTGTTGATTGCAACTTAATGACTAAAATATTTGGCATACGGATACTAAAACCGCATTCCTATGAGGAATAAGACAAGGATGTGTACATGACACAACCTATAAGGTTTATGAATCCATTAATGCAAATGAAGTCTATAAGTTACAATGGACTAATCAATGTGATTGATTGAAGTACAAGCAACTCAGAGTTGGATCTTTACTTTGATAATATAGTCAAAGGGTTTGACTGATATGAAAAAGATAAATAAGGGATCTATGATTTAGTGGGAGCGTATTTGCATTCCACATGTTGATGAGGAATGAGATGTTCTAAGAATGGAATTCTTTGTGGAAATTATCTTTAGGGAAGATAAAGATGTTTCCAATGTGATAGGAATAGAGATATATAGAGATAGTTCTCGAAAACCTCTTGACCTAAAAAGAGAGAGCATGCATTGGCAATCTATACTGAAGGGTTCAATACGCACAGATTCAGTGGGAGAAAACTTGTCCATGAAACATGGAGTTAGTATCCCAAGGCCAAGTGTCCAATTCTTATGAAGAATGGAAACACTAAGAATAGATAAGGATCTATCGTGTATGTAATCATCCCATTATATTGCATGTATGGACAAAGAAAGAATAAAATGCATTGATTATCTTGTATGTAGGACATGACAATATGATGTGCTCATCCTAATAACTCGTGTGTGGGACATGACGAGTGGATATTTGTTTAGTTCTAGTAAGGGTTACTGGAATACCATAAGAACTTTACAAGTACTTGAGAAGTACTAGTTCTATGAAAATAAGGAAGGGTTCACTGTAAAGAGTTACACTGATGTGAACTTCTGAAAAGGATAGAAAATTAATCGCAAAAATGTATATGGGATATATAAAAGTGAATGTTTGTTGATAAATGGAAACATTCCAATAAAGCTATTTAAAAGGAAAAGTCGAGTGTCTGTGTGTTAGAGAACATTAGTGGATACTTTATAAATATGGAAGTTCATGAGATGAACTTATAGATATTCTGATCTTTGATGACAAGTAAGGATTACTTGGTCATGCAATGTGGCTAAAGGTTAGCAAAGGAATACTAGATCACATATTACAGCAACTCCATCTCATACGTGTGACGTACAGCGAAGAGATGAGAGATCTGTAGTTAATACCAAATTTGGCAAGGTGTTTCCATAACTCACTATGTTATCACTAGAGCACAGTAACATGTGGGACATGTTTAAAGATCACTATGAATATGATTCATGGGTGATTGGCTCACAGTGCAAGTGGGAGTCTGTCGGTGTGTATGCCCTGACAGCCAATCATGGGATGATTAGTGGGATACATTAAGATTGATTTGATAAACATCAAAGGCAAGCTTCCAATTCTTTCTGGTTCAGTCATATGAGATAATGATAGAACAGATTGAATGTCTAGAGAATGACAATACTCAATGACGTATGCTTTCAGGTTGAGGACCTAAACGATGAGATCATACATATGTTAACCATTTGTATATTTTTATCATGTCCCTACTTGGATTTCATTGTGGAAGGTAGATAGAGAACAATGACACACAAGACTAGATTGTGGTGTTGGTTGATGACAGAATCTCGTTAGTCTTGATATGGAGATATCAAACCAAACACATAGGTACTTATTAGAGAACAAGTGTACTGGATAGACCCACTGTGAGTTTGACACATGGAACCATGACATGGTAGTCACAATCAGTTCTCACAGTGATGGTGTTGGGTGTGATGCTTTGACCTGAAATCACTACACTCAGCACATGTCATTGGGTATAATTTGACATTATCAAATGCAGTCCTGAAACATGGGTTGTTATAAAGGTGATGATTGGGTGGCTTTAACACATGGGGCTTTTGAGGGGTGAGTGATAGATATGGGATTTGTCCCTCCTGAGGGAGTTTGATATTCATGGCCACCTGATGAGTAGGATTGAGATAGGTGTGCAGATGCATGTGT
Organism: Alisma plantago-aquatica; assembly: GCA_963693085.1. Lineage (NCBI taxonomy): Eukaryota > Viridiplantae > Streptophyta > Magnoliopsida > Alismatales > Alismataceae > Alisma > Alisma plantago-aquatica. Next base: position 320,155,902 of record OY856411.1, on the reverse strand, counting down.
GAATCAGTATGCGATACTGATGTCATACATATCTCCTCCAATCTTCTCTGAGATCAAGAAAGTGAATGAATGTTGACAGGATGATTATTCCATGCCCTAAGTTCATTCGTGATATCAACGACTAAGGAATTATACATTCACTGTAACACCATTCACAGATTGTAGGATTGAAAGTTGTTCTCCAACTTTCCTTTTCACTTGGGTAGCACTGATGTGTGACTAGGCACCGCTCTTTGCTTGTGAAGTCATAAGTGTTATGGACTTTCACTACCAACATGAAATGAACCTGCAGGTTCCCACACATAGGATTTAACTTGGAAGAGGAGTTTATCCACAAATGATGTTTAGATTGATTACTAAAGAAGTTTGGTAGTTCAATTAAAAACTCAATCAACTGATAGCTCAGTATCATAGTGTTCAAGGTGTTGGACCAATTGATTAGAGTATCAGATTGATTGAAACTGCAATTGACTGATTTGTATAATCTGCTGCCCCAACCGATCGGCTCATAGGGATGAACCGATCAGCTCAGGTTGGTGAACCAGTCGGCTCAAAGTAGTGAGATGATCGGCTCATGTGTCATAAAAAGATCATCTCAATTGTTGAACTAGTCGATTCGTGGACCAACCGAGATCATTTGGAAAGTCAGAAGTCTATTTTGCAAATACAAATTTTTTTCACTTATACAAATTCGACAAGGATTAATATTTGATTAGTTGGAAATAAATATGGAAAGTCAATTTGAGTTTGACCAGGACCACAAACCGATTGGCTCAGAAGTGAACTGATCGGCTCAGGTGCCCCAACTGATCGGTTCATATGTGAGCCGATCGACTCAGATCCCCACCCGACCGTTTCAAGCTTGAAACGATCGGTTCAGGTGGCGCAGTTGGTTGTTTTGTGGAAAATCTCGAACCATTCTACTCCTGTTTTAATCCCACATTACCCGGGGTAGAGAACCCTATCCCATGACCCTCTTATATATATAGGAGTATTGGGGGCTTGTCAGACAGTACAACTCAGAACACCAGTTGCTCTACAAAGTTGTTGTTCTCTCTGGTTGTGGTAACCGAAAGATCCTGAGCAAGTGCTACCTGATAAGGGAGGCTCAACAAGGGAAAGACAACTGCAGAAAAGCAACTGGTGGTAGGAGAGTGTGTCGGTGGCTAGTGCACTGACAGGAGGGTGCAACTCCTTTTGATTCCTTGTGGGACAAGGCGATCATAGTTCCAGGTGGTCCATGTGGACTACTACAGAGGCGGGAGACTTCTGCCACTCGGAGGACAATTGTCAATCCCAACAGTCCCAGTGAGACCAGGAGCTGCACAGACACTGTCCAAGACCAGATGTGAAGACCACGCAAGCCGCGAGGTTACGTCACCGAGCAAGCCTCAAGACAAGGTATGTCTCTATAAACCATACTTCCTACTATATAGAAGTTGACGCGATTCCTTTATTATGGGTTTGGGAGAAGAAATTTTTTGTTTCTACTACCTTCTGTGTCTCCCCTAAAAACCCAACACATCCTCCACCCTATAATGGTACGGGTGGGGATGAGCTCATTCTTCTCATTCCTAATGACTGTGGTCCCACCTTTTTTGGGGACAACTTGGACAGGGCTGACCCAAGGAGAGTCAGAGATGGGGTAGATGATCCCTATAGTCAAAAGTTTAATCACTTCAAGATAGACAACTTCCTTCATGTTTGGGTTGAGTTTCCTTTGTGGGTCTCGGGAAGGTTTGCTATTTTCAATCATTGGGATTTTTTGGATGAAAATGGATTGATCTATCCCAACTAAATCCATCATTTTTTACCCTAAAGCTATTTTTCTTTTCCTATGTTCTCCCATAAGCATGTTTTCATGTTCAATGGTAAGGTCAGAATTGATAATAATAGGGCATAATTGTTGTTCATCAAGAAACACATATTTCATACCTATGGGGAGAGTCTTCATTTCCTTGGCCTTTGGTGGTTCAGGCTCTTCTTCTATGATGGAGATCATCTTAAGTTCTTAAATTTTTGTAATGGGAATCTCCTCCAAGTTATCCAAATGAATCTTGAGTTGATTTAATGGTTCATTGACAAAATCACATTCGGCGGTGATAGTGAGGGTAGTGTGTAGGGGGTCATCAACTAACTCCCATTCCTGCCTTAGTTGGGATAATTCATCAATGCAGTCAAGGAGGTAGACCTCTTCCTCAATACTAGGTCCCCTCATGCTTTCAAACACCCTAAACTCTAGGGTTTTCTTCCCTAGTCTTAACAAAATGGTACCAACCACAACATCAATCAAGGCACGGGCAGTGGCTAAGAAGGGACATATGAAAATGAGAGGGTAGCGTAAATCTTCCTTGATGCCCATGATCACAAAATCACAAGGGACATAGGCATCATTTCCAACTTTACTCAGAATGTCTTCTATGATTCCCATGGGTTTCGTTGTGGATGAGTCCTCCAGTTGGATAGTCATGGTTTTGGGTAACATGTCATTGAATCCTAGTCTTTTGCAAAGGCTATAGGGCATGATGGATATACTGGCTCCTAAATCATCTAGGCCCTTTCTGCAGGCATTTTCACCCAAGTAGCATCCTATTCCAAAAGAACCTGGGTCCTTCTATTTTTTAGGCATCTTACTTAGGATAATGTCTGAAGTGGTCCTAGCAAGTTTAACAGTCTCATATTCTTTAGTAACATACTTCCTAGTCAAGAGAGATTTTATGTACTTGGACCAGGCGGGCATGTCTTCCAAACCATCAAGGAAAGGAATGTTGAAATGTATTTTTTTCATAGCATCCCTAAATTTCATGAAGCGGACGTCAAGTCTTGTTTGTTTGAGGCGGGCTTGGTAGGGAGGTCGGGGTTTGTAGATTGGTTCTTCATCTTCTACTTGAGGGGTTTCGGGGATGGATGGTTTGGGTGTAGCTTCAGGTTCGACAACTACCATGTCCTCATCCTCGAATTCTAGAGATGGGTCCGAAGATTTTTTTGGAGGGGGAGGGGTGTGCACCTTTCCCGAATGAGTAAAGACAACCTTGAGTTGTTTGGATGTTTGGGGTTGTTTTCAGGATGCCCTACAAAAGTTCTGATAGGGAGTTTCTGTTGGACAAACAAATGAGCTAGTTGGGCGTCAGTCGCCTTTTGATGAGCTTGTTCAGCATTGATGATGTACTCCAAGGTAGCTATCCTTTTATCTGATGAAGGGTTGGAGGAGGTGGGAACATTTGGTTGAGAAGGTGGTTGATTGAGGTTTTGAGGGGGAAGGTTTAAGTTTTGAAATTGTTGTTCTTGATATGGTGGTCAGGTTGGATGATTTCCTCAGTAATTTCCTTGGGTTTGAAAGTTCCTTTGGTTGTTTTATGGGAATCCATGTGGTGGTCGATTGTTACCTTGAGGGTAAGGAGGCCTTTGTTGGGTTTGGAGTTGGCTAGAGTTATCGGCACCTGAAGGGTTCCCATATTGAAAACCAGGGTGGTTTCTAGTTTGGTTGGGGTTGTAGTAACCTTGGCTTGGTATGGTATGGATTGAATTGAGGTCTTTTGGCTGTTGTCCCATTTCAGGTTGCATGGGCATGTTATAGAGATATTGATAGTAGAGGGTGGTGTAGTCGTATCCTTGGAAAATGCCACAAAGAGAGTCCACGACTTTTATTTGTTGGGGTGACTCCCTAAGGATGCCTAGGGAATACTCTAACCGATCTTATTTTAAGGCAATTAATTTGAGGCTTTTTGCTATGCTTTGGATATCATGATTAACTTCTACCTTGGCTACCTTATGGATTCCACCCATTCCTTTTCTAACCCTTGTTTCAGAAGCCCGTTTGACTACTTCCCATGCGCTAGTCAAACTTTGATGCATGAAATTTCCTCCAGATGAGGAATTGAGAAAGAATTTGGTATCATCATCAACACCACGATAGAAGATCTCTATGAGTTGGGCTTGAGAGATATCATTGTGGGGGCACTTCCTAAGTAAGTCTTTGAAACTTTTCCAGGATTTTCCTAAAGACTCTACTGGGGACATGGAAAAGTGAGTGATTTGACCCCTGAGTTCATAGGTGAGAGTAGGGGGTAAAATTTCTCAAGAAACTTGCTTTGTAGAACTTCCCAGGTTGTGACATGTTCTTCACTCTCCATAGTGTTGTACCAACTACTATCTTGACCAAAGAGGGAATACTTGAACAATCTAAGGTGGATGGCATCTTCAGAGACGCTTGAGAGTTTGTTCAGAGAGCAAAGGTCAATGAACCTTTGAAGGTGATCTTTGCAACTTTCCCCATTGTTGACTGATAAGGGGTTGGCTTGCATCATGGTGATCCATTTGGTTTGGATCTGAAATTAAGGAGCAATGATGTCAGAGGGTATGACCGGATGTTGTGCATAGGCAGTTTTGGGAATAGAAAAGTCCTTTAATTGTTTTTGCCTTTCGGCTTCCCTCCTATCGACTTTTATGGCTTATTGTTCAACCCTATAGGCTACTCATAAAGTGGCTTCTCTTTCCGCTTGTTGGGCTTGGATGAGCTCTCTTTGAGCTGTGAGAGCTTGGTCGATTATACGGGCGACTTCTTCTTCATTCATTCTTGCAATATTTTGACGGTTTAAATGATGGAAAGTCCTTTCTATTTCCAGATCAAACGATTGAAAATCAATATTCGGGCGTCGCATGTAAAAATGAAGCAGTTAATCGTGTGTAGAAAAAATGGACTGTCGGAATGGAAACTCAGCATAAGGAGGAGTAGCACTTCCGGATTGTTACTCAGAAGACATAAAAAAAAGAAAAAAGTTTTTCAAACATTTTTGGGGGTTCGAGAAAACAATCTGTTGTCCCCGACAACAGTACCAAATTGATATGTGTTTCTTAACACACCAATTAATAAGATTGTTAATCCTAGAGTTTAATCCTTTTAACTCTCCGATTAAGGCTAGTATAGAAAGGGTCGAATCCCAAAGGACAACTTTTAAAGATTGTTTCTTAAAAACCCAATTATTTGAAGAACTTATTTTTTTTTGTATTTTTAGATTGAGAACGGAAAGTAAACGTCTGGTTGGGGGTTTGATTGATTACACTAATACAAGATAATATTGTAGCCAATAACAATAAATTTTTCCCCTATCATAATGGAAAATGAAATAATTGTTAGCACAAATAAACTTTTGAATGGAAAGACTTAAAAGTAAAGAAAGCAAATCAAACGATGTTTGAAATCAAAGGAAGAGAATTGATGCTTTTGGGGTTTTCACCACCTTAGCCTAGGCAAACGATTAATCCTTAAACGATGGGTTCGATGAAGGCAAGTGAATTAAAAATCCACTAAATATGATCTCCACATGAGCCTATTGGTCCTGGTGCTCATGTTTCTTAGTTCATCATCCTAAAAAGAGAAAATCCACAATCGTTTCAAAACTCTTATGCAATTGAGATTGTCATTCTAATCCCAAATTTCCAAGGTCATATCCTTTCGGATTAACTTTTGATATTATCAATTAATTACTTTGATATATGAACTAGTTATCAATCTCAAAGGCCATCTAGAATTGTTAAGGAGAAATCGAAATCCATGGCTAAGGGGTTATTCCCCTTGCCTAGATAAAGAACTACTCACTCATGGAGAAGGACCAAGGAGAGATGGAGAAAGGAAGTGATCTAGCCATCTTCGAGTCTTACGACTACTGATCCTCGGTTCGCAACAATGGAGATGGTTGTCTCTTCTTACCTTGCTCGATTGCTCAAGAGAGGGGGGTGGAGAAAAAGAAGAACTAGATCTAACCACAACAAAATAACTGAATTGAAAATAACACATAACAGAGATGAAAAGCTACTTTATTATCAAGAACGAGATTACAAAAATATTGCTCCAGAAATCCTTCATACCAAAGTGAGAGAAAAAAGATACCCCAAGGAGGAGGAAGTGCCCCTCCTTTTATAGGAGAAGGAGGGGGGTATACATTAGGTTTAGGACAAAAGAAATAGCCATCAGTGGCTGCTAACTTTCTGGATCAAGTCAATAGAGGAAATAATTGATTGCTTTGCATTCCTTTTGTAGTAATTTCCCGCAACAGTAATTTCGAGTGTATTTTTGGGCCAGTCTGAAATTCGGAAGCGGTCTGAAAATATGTTTTTCCTATATATAATTGAATTTTGTTTCCAACGCATACTTGCACATTCAATTATGCCTTGAGATTTGGGAGTTATACCAATTTTTGTGAAAGGTATATACTAAAGTCATACACTGTGGGAATTTATACAAAATATCTTCTAGGGGAATTTACTCATGAGCTATTTTCCTACAAAAAAAACAAGAAAATATATTTAAAAATCTAAATAAATAGAAAATTCCAAACTAATACAAATAATAACAAAATGAAGAAGATAAATAACCAAACAATCCTAGAAAGATATCTAAAAGATAAAAATAAAGGGATAAGTATACATTTATCAACGGCAAGGCTGACAACAAGTTTTAGACCTAGGCTAGAAGGGTTACACCTGATGTTCATGAAATGAGCATGTAGAGCTTTGGACGATCTTGGTCGGACATAGGTCTTGATAGTATGTTTCACCCAAGTAGGAATATACATGTATCCTTAAGATCTGGACCCACCTTTTGGGAGAGAACCTCTAGTGGTAGGACCAGTTATAGGGTTAGCTCTCCAGAGAGGGAGAGACCTAATGAAGAAGGTTGGAGACCTTGAATCTGAGACATGAGGAATCATGAGAAGTTGGGTATGATATGACCTGGTTTAGATGACCCTAAGTAGATACATGTGGTTTCCTCATGCATGTTCCTTAGAGTCTTGTCGTACTATGGCTTCATATAGAGGAACCAAACCCTAGAATGAGGAAAAGGCTTCGTGAATGAACGTACAGATAACATAAGTGCCGACCATTTAGGCGTAGGAAGGAGAGTTTTAAAGACCCTGAAGAGGTATGGTTTGATAGCAAGTTGTGAGCCCTCACACCCAGTTGGTAGTCCTGGTGTAGGACTCTAAAGGTTGTTCATGTGGAAGAGTGTTAAGATGTATATGCCCTATCTGTATAGGTTTGGTGCATGGTTGAATAGCTGAGCATGTAGTTAGACAACTGATACATTAGAGGTGAACCTGGGGTTCGTGGACCAAAGAGGGGAAGTAGCATTACCTAGTGCACATGATGCTCACGAGGCCAATTGAGTTCATAGGAATTAAGATTGGCACCCCTTCCGATGTATTGTAAGGAAACCCCATTTGATCTCAAATAGATGTTTTTTGGTGACATATGCAGGTATGATATTGGTCCAACTTTGAGGAATGATGAACAAGTATGACATACGCATGAACTTAGAATGGTTTAATAGGTTTTCTTCTTGCTAGCCATGAGCATATGTAGTGTGATAGAACTAAGCATATACATGATGATGTGAACCTTGGAGATAAGAACGGTTTGTGACCTTGGCTACTATCATGAGATAGTTTTGTCCCGTCCTAGGAAGGGATCCTTCATATAGGGTGAGTACCAACTTTTGTTTAGGTTTGAGGTAACCTAAAGAGGTATATTATAAGAGATTGATGAGCTAAGTGTAAGACCACATAGTATGAGCATGAAGCTATAGACCCATGTGTGACTCTCTCTACGGGGCATCATGATATGTTTCCATGGAAGTAATATGTTTGGGGCCAGACCGAGATAGGTAGGCTGCCATGATTCACATGAAGGGATGTAAGTTAACCATGGATGCCTAGGGAGAGAATGGAGATTCAGGTGAGGATTCAAGGATGTGATGTGCTTTAGTATCAACACAAGAACCACAAGCTACAGTAGAATCCTAAGTCAACACAAAGGACAAGTAGGGATAAGACCGATGGGAGTAGGAGTTGTCTGTTCCCTAAATGCACAAGAACATAGGGTCGGGAAGTAACAACTACCTTTACCCGAGGTCCATGGGTTATGAGGTTGTCCACCTTCATGAGTTCATGGGGACTAAGGGGTAAAAGTGAGAGGCACTCCTTAGATGTATAAGGGTCAAATCACCCCAAAAGTACCGACACCCTAGAGACTTTGAGGTAATGGCTAAGGATTGTACATACGAGATATGTTAAGATCCAGAGGTGATGGGAAAAGTCATCCCATGGGTGTAGACCCATAATGGAGATGTTCATGGTGAGGAGTCATGTGAAGTATATTTCATCTTAGATTGGAAAGGATAACGGCTATGTGTGATGTACCATATCTACTCTTAGAATGGAATGAACTCTATATTTGGACTACAACCAAATGATTATTTCCTCTCATTATAGGTGTGAGTGACGGGGTAAAGTGTATGCCATATATTATGGATAAAAGTGATATGAGTTGAAACCATTATATGATGTTTGAGTATAGAGGAAGTACCACACCTTTTGGAGAGTACGTTGGATAGATGGTTTGGAATATGTGAGTCATAAGTTTGCATTTGATAACTGAGATGATGAGCTCAAAGTTTTCTTGACTCAGTTAGACCTAAAATCGAGATGAGGATGATGAGTGGAGTATATGAAGGTTTATGTTCTCACCATCACCTAGCACATAAGGAAATTAATGTGGTAACAAATACTCTTAGCTGAGACACAGTTCATGTTTACAGTTGCCTTGCCTAGCCGTTAAAGAGAGCTGAAATAGGTTGCTAGGTGAACCCTATGATCATTAGAGGACTATACCTATGTGGCTAACATCCAGATACAACCAGACTCATTGGTCAAGTTTGTGGTTACTCAGTTAGCCATCCCATAGCTTGATGAGATAAAAGGGTTGTTTTAAGAACCTCAGATACACCTCTTAGGAGAAGAAGGTGGTGAAACCTACTACTACAGTGTTTTAGGGTTTCTCATGAGTCAACCTTGAGGAATCATGTCATGCAAGATGATCATGAATTAAGTACACCATACACCTTGGTTTTACCAATATGGTTAAGGTTGGTGGTGGCACTAGGAAGAAGGATATAGAGTTGCATGTGGCCAGTTGACATACATGCCAAAGGCTGTAGGCCGAACACCGGTAACCGAGTGGATTGCTACAAATACTGAGGAATTTCCAAGAGGGAATGGGAGCATATCACCATGGACATTGTAGTGGGACTCCCCTAGACCAAGAGAGGTCATGGTGCAATATGGGTTATGGTAGATCGCCTTACCAAGTCAATACATTCTAGTGTGACCGATCTGGTTGAACTATATATATATGAGAGAGAAATGGTTTGAATGCACATTGATTAGAGTTCTAATGGTCTTGAGTATGGCTTTAAGTTCACTTCTGTGTTGTGGAAGTAGGTGTAAGAAGAACTCGAAGCTAGATTGAAGTTTAGTACAACATATCACCCCTGACTGATGGACAATCAAGGGAGTATGAGTCAGACTCTTGAATGTCTGATGAGAGCATATGTGCTCGTTTGGGTGAATCATGGGATCAGTTCCTGCCCCTAGCAGAGGTTGCTTGTTATGATAGCCACCATATCTAGTTTCAGGATGTATGAAGCTCAGTAAGGGAGGTTGTGTAGGTCCCTACTTCACTTGGATGGTGTTGGTAGAGGACCTTGCAAAGGTTAGAGAGACCATAGTGTATGCAGATGAAGTCGCTTTGATCGATCAATGGATAAGAAAGCCCAAGATTGGCAGGAGACGTGAGCTGATGCAAAGCAGACTGACATGCATTTCACTGTGGGTAAACATGTGTTATGAAAACTCAAACCCTCTGAGATATAGATGAGAAAGTTGAGTCCCCGAAACATAGGTCCATTTGAGATGGATTGGTGGAGATGCTTATGTTTAGCCTTACCCCTTAGGATAACATGATGTATAATGTGTCCAATGAGTCTAATCTAGAGCACTATGTGATGTACCTGAGCCATGTACTGAGACATGAACCTATCAAGCTTCAAGGGAGGATGTAATATCCTGAGTCACCTGTGAGGATTCTAGATACCAAGTTGAAAGAACTCATATGTAAGAATATAATATGATAAAGGTTCTTTGGAAGAATTGTGGAGAGGATGAAGCCAAATGGGAGCTAATGATGGTTAGAGAAAAATCTTATCCTGTTTGTTTGTATGTTTATTGGAATTTTGAGGGCAAAATTCCTATAAGAGGGGAAGGATGTTACAACCCCAATTTTTGGGTTCATATGGTTGGAAATGCAATTTCCCCAATACAAGTATGATTATGGGAATTTTATGATTTATGTGTATTGAATGAATTTTATTTGCAATATTTCCTTTGTGCATGTGTTTTTGTGGATCATAATACATTAACGAGTCCAATATGATTAAAGGAAAAAGAAGAAATCAAATAATGCATTATTAAGAAGGAAATTTGAGATAATGATGAAAATATGGGAAATATGTGGAAATATGTGTGATTGAATCATCATACATGAAATTTCAAATCCATGAGGTTTTCAATGATAAAAGGAATCCTAATATAGAAAATAAAAGAGTAAGAGAGAGAAAATATGTATAAAATATGCCTTTTTAAGTGATAATTTTCTAGTGAAGAGAAGTCTCTCATACTTAGGAATTTGAGTCCTAAAATTGGCACACGAGTATATTAAGTCCTTATAGACTTTCCTCTAAAATTTGGGATTAATTGGTAGTGTGGTTAGGGATATATGAATTTTTTAAGTTTCCTAAAGTGTAAAGGATAACATTAAATGCCACCGTTCACATTCACATTCACATTAGAATTCCTTATATTTGGCATGTGCATTGTGAACCATTGATCTGAGATCCAACAGTGACACACTGGTCACCTACCTTTCATATGAACAGGAATCGAAGTCTACAGTAGACACGATTTTCTTAGATCCCAATATCGCTCTTCTTTCCCCTATGCCATTGATTCCTTTCCTAATGGATTGGGGAGGTGAAACTGAAAGAATCGATCCCTGACTTGTGTCATTTTCATGTGGGAATGGGCTTCACCCAATTTCCCTACAAAGTCCAAGCTCTATTAACAAATGACCTATCTCTACCTACCTTGCCTATAAAAGGGGCTGTAGACCCATCCCCAACAGAGTGTAGTTTGATATGTCTCGATTCTTCGGTGGACTCTCTGAGAACCTTACACGGTCATTGTGCCATGATGGGTAACCAAGATCCTATGGTGAGCATGTATCACTAGCTTCCACCAGTGGTGCTAGCAACAAGGGAGCCAAACACCCAGCTTGACCATTAACGACCTACGAGCCTCCGGGTGGAGGGGGAGGGCTGGCGCACAAGACCTCTATTCTTCCAAAGAAACAGAGGAAGTGTATGTGGGTGAGATGCATGAAGGGGGTGATAGGGAGGTCAGGTCTGGGTTCTCGGGTAGATGGACCCTGAATGGGATCCGCAAGCCAAGTCGACCGCTGAGAGGATAGGAGGCTTAGAAGCTGACGTGGAAACCATCGATTGGCCAAAGGTATGATATTTTGCAAAAATCCTAGAAATTAATTGGTTGTTCGTATATGGAAAAATTATATAAGAAAATTGATCAAAAAAATGCAAGTAATTCAATAAAAATATAATTGAGGCCTGAAAATTCTTGTAGTTCGATAATTACCTAAAGTTACTATCTTTAATGCTTTCATGAGTAGGAAACCCTATTTTGATGATTAATGAAATTGAGAAGATTAATATGGATGATCTATGAGAAAATTAACCTATTGTTAATAAAAAGACATTATGATGTCTAAATAAAATATCCATATGCTTAATAGCTTAATTTAGGATTTGATATGATAATGTGCATTAATGGGCTTAGAAACCCTTATCTAAGTTTTAATGGGTTTTAATGAATTATATTTTGAGATTCCTTGCATAAAAGTGACATTAAGTTAATCTTGAGCCAAATTGATGAAAAGAAGGCTTTAATGTGGATAAGTGAATAATTTGGGTTTTGCACCTAGAACTACTATTTTAGGGTTTTGTGGATATAAAATAGGAAAGTTGTAAATAGATCTAAAAGAACCCTAATGAAACCCTAATCCGGATTAGAGACACTAGAAGGTAATTCCAAGTCAATAAAGTACGTTCTTGATGAGTATGTAGTAAATAGGTTGTACATGCTTTTTAAGAATTTTTCCTTTGGTGTGATTGGCTTGCTTGCTTGTTGGATTGCCTGATTGGATTGGATGATGCCTATTTCTTATGAAATCTCCAAATCAGGTATGTGGTTACTTATGAGTACATGCTTTAGTTTCCCAGTGTTTTCCCGATGTTTTATTGATTGCATGGAAATAAACTGTTTGAATGCTTTTATTTCTACAATCTTTAAAGTGAATATGATTATCACAACTTAAGTATATATGTGACAATCTCAAACATGCATACCATCTCTAGATTAATGATGAAAGACCAAGCCCCGGAGGGAAGGTCTGAAATGGTTAATCCCCAAAGGTAAGATCATTGGGAACCCAGAGAGGTGACCCCATGTACCAAGCTCAGGATGGAGAAGGTGCATCATATATGCATGAAGTACAAAGAAGGCATCAAATGTAACAACAATCTTTTATACAAAGCATGTTTTATGTGTATTTTCCATTGTACTCAACAACATATCATGGCCATTGACCAGCTTCCCATTAGAAGGGTTTGTAAGGGTGGTCAAGATTAGCCAACCCTTTTATCAACATGGCCTGCCTTTTCTTGACATCTCAACGAAAGCACCCAACCTTGTGCCATTACCATGAGAATACACATAGGTACATGAGGTTTGTATAATGGACAAGTTCAATTATGTTAAAGGTTTTTTCAACATATTTCAAGAAAAATGAACGTACTAAACATGGGTAATAAGTATCTCAAACATGTAACTAACTAGGCAAACATTCATATGAGCATACATACAGACAAGACAATACCATAGTAGGGTCAAGAGAGTAAGCTTACCTTAAGAGTGATGATTCTTGAGTAAGATAGCTAAAGGAGATCCAAACCAAGGGAACCTCTCACAGAAAATATATGGAAAGGTGTTTTAGATCACTAGGTTTGATAATTATGATTATCATATGATTAATGTGGATGTTCCCCTAGCCCTAGGTTTCCAATAGTTCAACATAGTTCTGAACATGCAAGTCATCATTAAATCATTGTCTACAAATCAACATTGAGTCCTAGATCTAGGAAAACCATCCACATTAAATTAGATATAAACATGGGATAATTTCTAATTTGGAGTTAGGGAAACATGATATTTAGATTTCCATCAATATTCAACCATGTAAGATCAAAACTAGACATATTAGATTAATCCATGGAATAGGGCCAAACATTCCAAGTCTTAGAAGAATTAGGAGCGTATGATAAATCAAGTTGGTAATTACTGCAACAAGTATGATGAAACTATCTGAACTAGATAGAGCAAGACAATTACATAAACATAATATTTCATTATATAGAAACAACAAGGTCAAATAGATCATTTTAAAACACATTATAGGAGTCAAGGTCCTATACATGATATGTGTGACACTTAGCATAAGATATTAGATTTCCATGTCACAAAGCACGATAAGGGTTATTGATTTTAAAATTGTAAGACTAGATGACATAAATTTAAGCTAAACCCGAAAATTTGATCAAGTCATAACATGTATACATTTAATGGAGTAACTTTTCGGTGAAGGGTACACATAAAAGGTCAATATGCCCCTTTGTGTGTATAAGGATGGTAGGATATAACATCACAATAATAGGGTCCTAAGGTTAATTGATTTCATGGGTGCAAAGTCAGTTGTCATTCAAAGTGCAAGGATATCATTATTGGTCATTAAACATCATACAAAATTTCGTGAAACAAAGTAAACAACTATATCAGAGAAATCAAGTTCAGAATTAGGTCCAAATGATGTTTTTAATGAAAATCTTGCATTTTTCAGATCAAAATGACATATCATATTACTAGGTTTGAGTAATGGAGCTAGGATATATATAGGTTTGATTAAACACCCTTATTTAGGCTTTTAAAGGAGGATTTACCTCTTTGGGCTGACAATGGGTCACATAGGTGGCGCCCTTTCCCCTCCATTACCAACATGGAAGAGGGGGTGGGTCAGAGATGATTTTTGGGGCTAGCGGTGCTTTCGAATGATTAGTAGAATTTACTAGAGGGGTGGAGTGATGGTGGGTGATATCTGGCAGTGAGATGCAAGGGGTGGCGACAATGGGTGGTTGATCATCAGTCAGTCGTGATGTAGAGCAATGAGGAGTGGGCCAGTGTGATTTCGAGAAGTCTGGGTGTGGGACGTTTCAGCGCCAGCTGGGGCACGAGGTGGGTCTGTGCGGACATGTGGCAGCTTTTCATGTCATGATTGGAAAGACCTGGTGCCCTAATGGTGGATAGAGGGACAAAGTGAGGTAGAGAGAGACAGAGGGTGTAAGTAGGGGAACAATTTGGGCCCTAGGTTGTTGATCCCATGCCTAGAGGGTCATACCCTTCATCACATTGGGGTTTTCAAACCCTAGGGTACATGGTGGTGGCTTCGAATAGGTGTCCCAAAGGGGTTTTTAGGGTTCGGTTGTGGCAAGAAAAAGGAAGAGGAGAGGTTGGAAAACTAGAAGGTGGTTTTTATAGGTGTAAGGGACGAGTATGGTAGCAGTTAGGGTTCATCGACGGATGGAGGCCATTGTAGGTTGAAAAGAGAAAAAGGGCAGGTCCTACCAGCCATGACCTGATGCTCTTCTCACTGCATTGGGGTCAACAACAGGTAATGAGGCCAAAGGGGGGGTGCGGGGACCACGTAGGTGAGCATTGGTCGTGCATAAAAGCAACTTTGCTGCTTTCTATGATAGGATGACTTGAGGAGGGAGATGAAGTCACGGTCGTCAGATCCTCCCATGATATGTGAAACATGCTGATCCAAGGGTTCACGTGGTTTGAGCAGAGGGAGAAGAACATAATGGAAGAAAAAGTGGGTGGACCGAGAAAAGAGAGGGAAACAAACATGGGCCACACGATTCACTTTTTGGGCCCATTTATGGTGTAAAACTATTTTTAAAGTGCCAAAATATAGTTTTAATCAATAATATTTCCAAATAACTTTCACATCATATCTACGATTTAGGCAAGAAAATATGTGTTAGAAACGTGAGAAAGATCTATTCAACATGGAAATGAAAACATATGATCAAAATAAAAGGATAGAATGGTGGTGTGTGTTGTGTTTTAAACCAAATCTAATTCCAATTGAGGGTCATCAAGGCATCGATTGAACTCAAGAGTTATCAATTATGCATCAAATCATATTCAATTATAAATTTTAAGGTATGAATAGGACATTGAACAAGGTTGGATTTAGCATTACATAATGGAGGAGAGAGAAAAATCCAATCTATCACACTACTATGAAGCAAAAAACTAAAAAAAGAGTAATATTACGCCTGCCAATGAAGATGTTGACCAAACCAAAGAAGAAGCAATCCCCCACACTCAAGGAAGTAAACATGGAAATTGAAGAAATATAACCTCCAAGGATTACACCTGACTTTACTATCCCTGATACATCACGAGATGTAGATGTTGAATCTCTAACAAATATCCATGTCTTTAGTGTCCGTGAGCCATTGAACAAAACACTTGTAGGACCAAGCCCTATAACAAATTCAAGAAATGTCATACCGGAGACACATGTGGAACCAGAGAAGGAGGAGACCATTGAACCTCCTACAAATGTGAGTGTGGCATCCCACCCCACTATACCTGAGGAAGCATACAACAATATCAGAGATTATTTGTCAACCAACCAAGGAGACGATAGAGAAACAATTGATACGATGAGAAATGAACACTTATCAAGCAACACATATGAAAGGGTAATTGAATAAAAAGAACTGGTATATAAAGAGCATCCCTTGCTGAGATATGAGGGAAAATAATGTGTGCATATGAGCAGGGGCCATGAAAAGTCTGCACAGATGAAGGAAGTCGAGAAAGAGTTAAACTCAAGAATAGATAAAGAGAAACCACGACAGGCTCCTATTGCAACTAAACTCATGGAGATAGGGAAAGTGGTCGACAACCTATGTAAGATCATCTCTAATTCTACTCTCAATTAGTCTTAACTTTGAACATGTCTATACTAACATCATAGGTGCAGAAGATAATGGTGGATATACAACCACTAATGACCCTGCCACAACAAATGCAGCTGATGGTTGAAAATCAACTGTAAGTCATGGAAGCATTGGCATGAATGATTAGGAAGGTTGCCTTACTGTGGCATGAAAGGGATGACTTGTGATAAGAGAATGAGTACCTATGAGCCTAAAAAGGTAAGTGGAAGGAGGAACCTACACAATCATCTTCCCATGAAGAGACAACATCAAAGAGAAAAAAAATCACCAACAAGGAGGCCTCATCACCTGAAAAAGATGTTGATGTGCAACTGAAAGCAAACATGCTATTCACCAAACTATAGACTAGAAGAGATGCACCATCCCCAGATCAAGAGGAAACAATAGAGAAATTTGTTCGACACGAAAATGAAGAATCATTAAAAAATGTAATAATGCTTGATGAGGAAGACAGTGTATCCAATTCCCCATCCTCGCCATGAAATTCCACCAACAAACTGCAGTTGGAGGAGACTATCAAGAAGGGAAAGGAGGAGTCCCTGACTTTCCTACACAAATCAACCCCACTGAAGATATCAATGCAATCAGTGGGAATGACATCATTTTGAAATTGGTAGAGATAGAGGAAGAGGTACGGGATACCACTGAAGAGATGATGGATGGGTTGAATCCCCTATTAGTATACAATACCCCGCCAATTCTAATAAAATATGAAGAATTCGTCAACAAATTACTATTAGACAAACCAATTGAAGGAAGAGTACATCCCAATCTTTTTGAGGTGGATATTGAGGAGAAAGTTAGTGGGCATGATGAGGGAATCATGCACTGGATCTTTGGTAAGGCTCCAACAAAGCTAGACAAACTAGTGTTTCCCCAACCACCATCAGTAGATGACATTTACCTAACAACCCCACCATTGCTTTGTCACAGAACCATATATACCCCAATCCCAATCCCACGGCCTAGACATTGGTAAAGGAATTGAAGTGCTCATCCCTAGGTTGGACAAATGGATCTCACACACTGGCATATACAATAAGAAATAATAACTTCATAAAACAAAAGATTTAAATAACTAACCAAACCAATCATGATTTTGTAGATTTGTCCATATCATCAAAGTTTGTCAAGAGAGGAAGCAATTTAGTCAATTCTTCATAATGATCCATCTTGTTTGCCTAAATTGAAAATCATGACCCAATCAATGCAATTACATGGTACGCTATTCAAAACAAGTAAAATAGTTTTATATCAAAGTAATATACTTGGTATGACTTATATTCAATTAATCAACAAGCAATTTTGAAGCAATATTTATTCGACAAGATTTTATTATGAGTTTCCCATTATGTTGATATAGAGAAGCATGCTTATATTTGTGTGGATCCATTACCCCAACAAGATGTAGGAGGTCATTAGACTCTATCTCTCCATACAAGGGAGGAGGTCAAAAACATGTACAAGTTCCACCTTTGAATGAGGAGGTCACTTGTACTCAATATTAACAATCATTATTACTGGCATTCATAATGGGCATTCTCATTTATGTTTGAAGTTTGTTGCAAACTATAATATAGAAAATCAAAAGACTACTTAGTAGGGAACAAGGTAGTTCAAACAAATACATAGCCAAGTATACATTTTTAAGAGGTATATAAAAGTATCATAAATACTACTAGTCTGTTGAAGGAGGAGGTATAATAGTGTACCTTTCACGGACGATTAGAGTAAGATACTGAGAGTAAAAGTAGGGTTTATGTCAAGCCCTCGCACATTAGTGGGTATTAATGCATTACTATTCCATTCAACAATAAGGGTCAGAAGGACCAACATTAGGTTTCCTTAAGTGGTATCTCATTACGATCAGATTTCATGTTTTGGGATATTATAAAGACTACTATCAAGATCCATACTTAGTTCATAATAGGACTTTACCCAAGGTCAAGGTAATTGGTCAACTTTTAGATAAAGAGTAATAGATATTTCTACAAAATAGGATTTTGTGATCTTCTATAGATTAGATCACTAGGTTTGATCTTTATTAGGTTCAATAATCACAAGATCAAGATTAAGATAAATATCTTAAAAAAAGTGCTAGATTCAAGAAGTTCAATAATATTATTTAGATAATATATCCAACACTAGTTCTACAAGATTTCATAATATTAAGTCAAGATTTATTTATGTTTTTGAACATGCTTTGTAGGTAACCATAAAACTTCATTAGATAAATATCTTTAGAAAAGGACCAAGAATCAGATGTTGAAAATAGTCCTATTGTGGCTTTCTTATTCTTTCGATGAAGATGGATTATAGATTAGCCTATTTTGGATATCGAATGTAGAAGATATGGTCAAAACATGTTTATAGAGAGAAAAAGAGAGAGAACACCAATCTGAGGATATAGAAAATGGCTCGTGTTATTGTACAACTATGGTTGCTGGTCTTTTTGGTGGCCATAACTTGAGGGAAAACTGGAGTGGAAGAGGCCATCTCACTGCAACAATATGTGGCCATCACAATGATGGGGCAAAAATGCAAAAAAGGGATCGAGGAATAAATCCAAGTTATTAGTAATGTGCATGGACATAGTCAATCGGGTATGTGTGTATATATATAAGTAGGGGAGGAAAGAAGTAATGGTAAAACTTCCTTTATAATTTAATTTCATGTTACGTTAAATAAACCTCATAGATACATGGTTTACCATTCAAACAACCTTTTGGTCAAGGCATGTATTCCACATTGTAATTAATCTTACACATGAAATGTATTTAAAAAAAAAATTATTACAACAAAAGTCATATATCTCCTAATATAGTTCCTTGGTATAATTAATATATCAATAATCCACACAATCTCTATATATTATGTCTGCCTCCAACCTACTATCAAATTAAATTGACGCCTTTAAAACAACATTATGCATCTCATACTTTCCTTTGCAAAATATTATAGCCACAAAAAACCCATAACATACAATGTTATGAAATGTTGGCCAAATCTTCTTATTATGTAAAATTTCTCATTCTCTCCAAGTTGTTAATTATAAATATTTGGAGGTTTGCATAATTCTCCTAACAAAATATATGTAAAAAGCCATAATTGTCATTCAGATTCATCAAACCATCAAAATGAATTTCTATAGTCATGAATTATTTTCAAACTAAATCTTTGTCTACCAAATACATAGTTATCCTCAAATAACAATAACACACTACATCACTAAGACTTTATTTTCTTGTGAACACTTCAAAATTTATTTAAAATCACATCATCCATTAATCATGATTTTAAACACTATTTATAAATAGTATATCTAAAATGGTAAATCCATGATTTATGTAGAATTTATAAAAAAATTAAGTTGTAATCAAAAGACTGCCTTTAAGTTTGACCTTATTTGGACAAAGAAATATCATGATATGGAAGTTTTACTGTTTTAACTGACTTGAACCTTTCAATTCAGTTCAAATATAGTTCTTGTATATTTTATTTGACCCATCAAACGAGATTCATTTGGTCTTAAATTTCAAATAAATCTTACGTATTAACATAAAAACTCTTTGACAAAAATCTTCCCAAAAAAAATAAATTCATTTAGCCATCTAACTAAAAATATCTTCAAAAACTATAATTTTTGGCTCATATCAATTTTATAGTTATTCAAAAACTCTCCAAAAAATTTCAAATTTTAAGCATATATCTAATATATGATTATAAGCTTCATAGGAAAATGTTTGGATCATTTGGATACACCAAAATTTCAATGTCACATATTGGATTATAAAAGCTTGAAAATCGAGTTTGTCACATCCTTCCCACCTTAAAAGAAATTTTTTTTCAAAAAGTTAAACAAAAATAACCACATAGATGGGAATATAAAATCCATGTTATGTCCTAAAAATTAAGATGTTAAACAAAAATAACCACCTATCATCACTTTTAAACTTGTATTGATCAACTAGAGGTCAGAAGTTAATAGTTCCAAGTCATGTATCAAGTAAAGTTGAGGATGAGAGTTTAGATTATCCATCATGGATCAAATAAGGTCATGATCTAGAAATTTTTTTATTCAAGAATCAAGATTCAAATATCCTAATTTTGGGTTCCAAAAATGCAAGTCCAGGATTTTAATTCCTATCCAGACCACATGTGGTAATTCACCCATAACAATAATATAGTAACGTTTCAAGAATTCAACATCGATTTCTTCATCAAATATATTCAAGTTGGGTGATGATCTAGACCTATATCATTTTTAGGAAATTAACTGTATCTTTATATTCAACATTACCATCCTCAAAATTGTTACTAACTCAACCTCTATAAGATTTCAGTCCTGGTGTAAAAGATCAAAAATTTGGATGATTGTATCTTAATTCAAATGAATAGAGTTCTAGGGTCAAGAGTACAATATAACTTCCATCCCCAAAATTTTAGGGTCTGAGTTTCTACATGTCCTAGTTGGGGTTATACTCCATGATAGAGAGATTTCACATATCAACAATTTGAAACAAACATCATATTTAAATATCACAATCTTTTGTTCAAAATCAATGGAAGGTCTGACCCTAGTACACAAGAGAATTATACCCTAATTAATAAATTGAGCGAATCCACATAGTCAAAATTTCAAAATATTGAGATTTGGGAATAGAAAAGTCACTACTCATATATCAAGGGTAATCTCAAGATCCACATAGGGTGATTATATGAGTCACCTCAATATAAAGATCCATAATCATTTGTCAAGATCGAGAGTAGAAATTTAGACATTGGGAGCATGGGTACAAAGATTTCAAGTCTAGGGCTTAGGTTCCCATTCATATCTTAGAGAGATCATTCATCTGTGTTCAATAATAAAGAAAAAATTGAGCAATATTTGTGATAACAAACATCTATTTTATTACCATGGTACTGAGGTTGATGAATTTTCTAGACCTAGGTCTTTCTAAGAATTTAGTCATAATCTGTAGTCAATAATATTTAAAATTGGGATTCAACATTGAGTATCAGTATTGTCATAGACCTGACCTATTAGAGACTTATGTCAAGGAATCAAAATTGGGTGGAAGGTATTACCTTTACAACTCTAAATAATCAACATGATGACAATTTGGAGGTAGTCACAAAAAGGGATGTGACCAAGATTAGGGGAGTCATAAGTCAGCTACCACCCTAATCTAGTACATATGTACTTATTGTCGTCAAATATTGATCATAGAAATAGTAGGAGTATAAATTATCAAATTATACATCACAAGGTCAAGGGGTCAATGATTAAGGTTATAAATTTGGCAACAATATTTCAAGATTTTGCAAACATGGGATTTTAATATAGATCCCTTCCTATCATAGATCAAGGAATGGGATGACTTTTGGAAATAGAGAAGTCAGATTGAGAACCCAAGAATTTAATCATAACCATGTGTGGTAAATTACTTCATATTGTTCACAAATGAGTCTTATAAAGAGGCATAATTGTCAATACGGAAGTTGCCTCTGCACATCATGATCTAGGGTCCAAAGACATTGTCTTATCAAGGTACAACAAATGATATATAAATATATAAATATGTGCTTAATCATGTTTGAGGTTTGATCAAAAATAGGGAAACATAGGTTATATCAATAGGGACCTCATCAACTATGAGGTGTAAAAATATTAGTTCCACATCATTTCACCATATCACAAATTTACCTCAAACATAGAAAACACTAATACCCGATTTAGTGATAATTTGTTTGCATAAACATCACATATCAGTGAATCACCTTAAACATTACTTTGATATATCAATTAGGGATTTAAATTCAAGTTCAAATCATGGCATGATATTCACATTTTATCTACTACCCCATTCTACCCAAAAATACGGAGAGTACATGTCGAGTCAAGACACTCTATTAGAGGCAAGAAGTCATCAAGGGTAGTCCTTAAAGAAAAGATGAGAGGCGTGTTGACTCTCTTGACAAATAATTTACTAATTGTATATGAGAGTGTGTATGCTCTAATACCAAATTGTCATGCAACCATTCTTACCTCAATCCCAATCCCACTTCCTAGATATTGGTAAAGGGATTGAAGCGTTCATCCTGAGGTTGTCCAAATGGATCTCACACACTGAATATACAATAAGAAATAATAACTTCATAAAAAAAAGTTATAAAGAATTAACCTACCTAATCATGATTTTGTAGATAAGTCCATATCATAAGGGTTTGGTCGAGAGAGGAACCAATTCAGTTAATTCCTCATAATTATCCATCTTGTTTGCCTAAATTGACAATCATGACACAATCAATGCAATTGCATGGTGCTATTAAAAACAAGTAAAATAGTTTTATATCAAAGTAGTATACTTGACAGGACTTATATTCAATTAATCAACAAGTAATTTTGAAACAATATTTATTTGACAAGATTTTATTACGAATCTCCCATTATGCTAAAATCGAGAAGCATGATTATATTTATGTGGATCCATCACCCCCAAACAGATGGGGAACATCACTAGGATCCATCACTCCATACAAGGCAGGAGGTTAACAACATGTACACATTTTTCCCTCTAAATGAGGAGGTCTCTTGTACTCAATATCAACAATCATTATTACTAGCAGTCAGAATGGGCAATAACATTTATGTTTCAAGTTTGTCTCAAACTATAATATAGAAAATCAGAAAACTACTCAATAGGGAACGAGGTAGCTCAAACATATACATAGCCAAGTATACATTTTCAAGAGGTATATAAAAGTATCATCATTAATACTAGTTTATTCAAGGAGGAGGTATACTAGCGTACCTTTCACTAAAATTTAGAGTAAGATCTTGAGAGTAAAAGTAGTGTCAAAGTCAAGCCCTGGTACATTAGTGATTATTCATGCATTAGTATTCCAGTAAACAATAAGGGGTCAGAAGGACCAACAATAGCTTTCCTTCAGTGGTATATCATATTAAGATGATGATTTCATGATTCCTGAGATTATAAAAATTGGTATCAAGATCCATACTTAGTTCATAGTAGGACTTTACTCGAGGTCAAGGTCATTGGTCAACTTTTAGATCAACACCAATATAGATATTTCTGCAAAATAGTATTTTATGATCTTAGATAGATTAGATCACAAGATCAGATCTTTATTAGGTTCAACAATACGAAGATCAAGATTAACATAAATATCTTCACAAAAGTATTTGATTCAAAAAGTTCATAATATGATATGTATAATAGATCCAAGACTCATTCTATAGAATTTCATGATATCAAGTCAAGATTTATTTAAGGTTTCAAACTTGTTTTGCAATTCATCATCAAAGTTGATTAGATAAATATATTTTAGAAAATGACTAGGAATCGGATGTTGAAAATACTCCTGAAAACAGACTCTAGATTCACCTATTTTGGATATTAAATGTAGAAGATATGGCTAAAACATGTTTTTCAAGAAAGAAAGAGAGAGAACACCAACCTGAGGATAGAGAAAGTGACTCATGTTACTGAATAATTGTGGTTTCTAGTCTTTTTGGTTGCCATGATTTGAGGGAAAACATGAGAGGAAGAGACCATCTCACTGCAACAACAAGTTCCTCTCACAATGATGGGGAAAAAACGCAAGAGAGGGATCATGGAAGCAATCTATGTTGTTAGGTAATGTGGATGGACACATCCAATAGGGCTTGCGTATATCTATATATATATATATATATATATATATATATATATATATATATATATATATATATTATATATATATATATTTATATATATATATATATAGTGGAGGAAATAAGTAATGGTAAAAATTTCATTATAATTTCATTTCATCTTATGTTAAATGAACCTCAAACCTACATGGTTTACCATTCAAACAACCTTTTGGTCAAGGCGTATGTTCCACATTGTAATTAATCTTTCACAAGAAACGTATTTAAAAAATAATTTTCTCTACTACAACAAAAGTGATATATCTCCTAACATAATTTCTTGGTATAATTAATGTATCAATATTCCACACAATCTTTGTACATTATGTCTACCTCCAACCTACTATCAAATTAAATTGATGCCTTTAAAATAACAGTATGCACCTCAATACTTTCCATTTTGAAATATAATAATCTTATAAAACTCATAACATCCAACTTCATGAAATGTTAGAAAAATATTCTTATTATGTAAAACATCTATCTCTCTGCCACTCATTAATTAGAAAGATTTGGAGGTCTACATAATTCTCTCTACAAAATATATGTAAAAAGCAATAATTGTCATCAAGATTCACCAAACCATCAAAATGACTTTCTATAGTCATGACTGATTTCCCAACTAATTCTTTCTCTACCAAATTGGCACTTATCCTTAAATAAAAATAACACACTACTTCACTAAGACATTATTTTCTCATGAACACTTTAAAAATTATTTCGAATAACATCATCCATTAATCATGATTTCAAACATTATTGATAAATCATATCTCTAAAATGGTAATTCATAATTTCTCCAAAATTTATCAAAAATCAAAATTGTTATCAAAGATATCCATTTGAAGTATCACATTATTCAGATAAAGAAATACCATGATATGGAAATTTTATGGTTTCACCAAAATAATGTAAATGACTTGAACCATTCAATTCAGTTCGAATATAGTTCTTGTATATTTTAGTTGACCCATCAAACGAGGTATGTTTGGTCTGAATTTTTATATAAAGCATATCATCATTACAACTCTTCCACAAAATCTCATCGAAAAATAAATTCATTTAGCCATCTAACTAAAAATATCTCCAAAAACTATTTTTTTTGGCCCATCTGAATTTTATAATTATTCAAACAATCTCCAAAATTTATCAAATATTTACCATATAACTAATATAGGATTATAAGATTCACATAAAACTTTTAGATCATTTGTATACACCAAACTCTCAAAGTCATATATTGGACTATAAACCTTGAAAATCGAGTTTGTCACATCCTTCCCACCTTAAAAGAAATTCTTCCCAAAATTTATACAAAAATAACCTCAATGATGTTACTATCAAATTTATGTTATGTCCTTAATATTAGGATCATGTTGGAATCAAACATCACTTTTAAACTTGTATTGATCAACTAGAGGTCAGAAGATAATAGTTCCAAGTCACGTATCGAGTAAAGGTCGAGATGAGAGTTGAGATTATCCATAATGGATAAAATATGGTCATGATCTAGAAAAATTGTTATTCAAGAATCAAGATTCAAATATCCTAATTTTGGGTTCCAAAAATTCATGTCTAGGATTTTATTTCCTATCCAGAGTACATGTGTGGTAATTCACCCATAACAACAATCCAGTAAAGTTTTTAGATTTCAACATCAATTTCTTCATCAAGTATATTTGAGGTGGGTAATGGTCTAGAACCTAGATCATTTTTAGGAAATTAACCCTATTCTTAAAATTATTACTAAGTCAACATTTTCAAGATCTCAGTCCCTATGTAAAAGGGCAAAAACTTGGATGATCATATCATAAGTCAAATGAATAGAGTTCTAGGGTTAAGAGTACAATATAACTTCCATCCTCAAAATTTTAGGGTCTGAGCTTCTACGTGTCCTGGTTGGGGTGATACTTCCATGATAGATATTTCACATTACAACAATTTAAAACAAACATCGTATTTAAACATCATAATTTTTTGTTCAAAATCAGCAGAAGGCCCCACCATAGTCCACAACAGAATTATACCCTAATTAATAAATTGAGTGAATCCATATAATCAATTTTGCAAAATTTAGAGATTTTGTAATACAAAAGTCACTAGTCATATATCAAGTGTAATCTCAAGATCCACATAAGGTGATTACACAATCACCTCAATATAAAGATCCATAATCATTTTTCAAAATGTAGAGTTGAAATTTGGACATTGGGAGCATGGGTCCAAATATTTCAATGCTAGGGCTTAGGTTCCCATTCAGACCTTGGAGAGATCATTCATCTATATCCAATATTCGAGCAACAATCAAGAAATATTTGTAATATCAATTAGTAATTTATTACCACGGTATAGAGGTTGATGAATGATCTGGACCTAGGTCTTTCTAAGAATTTAGCCACAATCTATAGTCAACACTATTTAAAATTGGGATTCAAGATCGAGTATCAACATTTTCATAGACCTCTCTTATTCGAGACTTAGGTCATGGAATAAAAATGGGGTGGAAGGGATTACCTTTCCAAATCTAAATAATCAAGATGGTGACAATTTAGAGGTAGTCACAAAAAGGGATGTGACCAGGATTAGGGGAGTCATAAGTCAACTACCACCCTAATATAGAACATATGTACTCATTGCCACCAAATATTGATCATATAAATAGTAGGAGAAGTATGAATTATCTAATTATACTTCACAAGGTCAAGGGATCAAAGATTATAAAATTGGCATCAATATTTCCAAATTTTTAGAAACTTGGGATTTTAATATAGCCCCCTTCCTTTCATACATCAAGGAATAAGTGGACTTTTGTAAATAGAGAAGTCAATTTGAGAAATCAAGAATTTAGCATAATCATGTGTGGTAAAGACTTCAGATTGTTCAAAATTGAGTCTTATGAAGAGAAATAATTGTCAATAGGGATGTTGCCCCTTCACATGATGATATAGGGGTGCAAAGACATTGTATTATCAAGGGATGGAAAATGATACATATAAATATATAAATTTGTGCTTAATCATGTTTGAGGTTTGATCGAAAATAGGGGTAACAAGGTTATATCAATAGGGACCTCATCAACTATGAGGTGTAAAATATAAGTTCCACATCATTTTACCATATCATAAATTTACCTCGAACACAGAAAGCACTATATATCCAACTTGGTGATATTTGTTTGCATAAACTTCACATATGAGTGCATCACCTTCAAGTGTACTTTCATATATCAATTTAGGATTTCAATTCAAGACCAGATCATGGCATGATATTCATATTTTATCTATTACCGCATTCTAC
The DNA here is from genome assembly GCA_963693085.1 of Alisma plantago-aquatica. Taxonomy (NCBI): domain Eukaryota; kingdom Viridiplantae; phylum Streptophyta; class Magnoliopsida; order Alismatales; family Alismataceae; genus Alisma; species Alisma plantago-aquatica. Next base: position 320,128,834 of record OY856411.1, on the reverse strand, counting down.
CAAAAAAAAGGGAGAGTACATGTCGAGTCAAGACACTCTATTAGAGGCAATAAGTAATCCTACTACTTTCTAATGAGTGGCTAAGGGTAGTCCTTAAAGAAAATATGAGAAGCAAGATGACTCTCTTGATAAATAACTTACTTGATGTATATGAGAGTGTGTATGCTTTGATACCAACTTTCACGGAACCTTTCTTACCCCAATCTCAATCCCATTGCCTAAACATTGGTAAAGGGATTGAAGCATCCGTCCCTAGATGCCCAAATGGATCTCACACACTTGTATATACAATAAGAAATAATAACATCATCAAATAAAATATTTTAATAACTAACCAACGCAATCATGATTTTGTATATTTGTTCATATCATCAGAGTTTGTCAAGAGCGGAAGCAATTTAGTGAATTCCTCATAATGATCCATCTTGATTGCCTAAATTGAAAATTACAACCCAATCAATGCAATTGCATGATATGCTATTAAAAACAAGTAAAATTATTTTATATCAAAGTAACATACTTGGCATGACTTATTTTCAATTAATCAACAAGCGATTTCAAAGTAGTATTTATTCGACATGATTTTATTATGAGTTTCCCATTATATTGATATCGCAAAGCATACTTATATTTATGTGGCTCCATTGCCGCATCAAGATGGGGGAGATCATGAGGCTCCCTCTCTCTGTAGCAGGGAGGAGGTTCACAACATGTGTAAGTTCCACTATCACAGAACCGGAATCTCAGTCCCATGAACCAAATGTATACCAAAGGCGAAATGCGGAAGCGTAAAGCTTAGCACACATGAACAGATAACAAGATAAATGCACCAACATAATCTCAACAATCAACAAGATATATTAAGAAACATCATTATAGTACATGATTTGAATTACATATTCAAGAGTCACTTTGTACAAGTCTGCTCATGTATACTATATCTGGATCTTACAACAAGTACACTTAGCATAGCTCACCAAGCCCATCAACTTTCTAGCCATCTCTGAACCTAAAAACAACATACGAGAAATGGGTCAACACACGAGGTGTTGAGTATGGGGCCGAAAGATACATATATATATAAGCTTTGCATAATTTTGAAAAGATTTCAAGATTAAACGAACAAGAATAAACATGATAATTGTTTAACAAATGTGAAACCATATTTTATGTCATTTCACTCCATTATACCAACAATATCAAACATGTTTAAGGCCTTTGACCAACTTCCCGTCGGAAGGGTCCGTAAGGGTGCTCAAGCTTAGCTAACCCTTTTATACGGGAGGGACCTCAAGGTCGTAACCAAGAGCCCTTTATCAACATTATTATAATGGAGTTCCATATATATATATGTGTTCAAGTTATAAAACAGACGAAGCAAACATCGAGTATGACATAGCAATACTACATGGCAATATTTGAGCAAATAGACAGACAAGCATATAATATGTCTTTTCAAGCAAGAAAGCAGTAGTCATATAACTCGATAAGGCCCATATGTGATTCAGAGATTCTTAACTTAACACATCCATTACCATCTAGCCACATGCCAAACCTGATTAAAAACAAGATTACATATATGCATTAGATTCTCATTATTAACCCTAATTAGATGCATTTTAGGGTTTTGGCCAAGGTGGGTTCCAAGTTGCTTATTGGTTCATTAGGTGATCTTATACTGATTTAGAGGGCATCATCATGGTGTGGGTCGAGTTTCATGCCATTATGACGTTCCATGCTCTTTCTATAAACATAACAAGGTTTAAGGTATTTACATGTATTCTAGGGTCAAAAGACTCACAACAGAGTAAACAAGGTCAAAGATCATCAATGAATAAGAGCCAAGCATAAGGTATGGTTTAGATCAACAACATAAGGTCATAAGAAACATATTCTGAAATAGGTGTATGTCCATTAGAAGGAAGATTAGCAATCTAGGAAAAGCTCAACATTATAGTCCAAAGTAGGCACATATGTATAATCTAGGTCATTCATGAACAATGGGTTGATTAGGGTCCTTATTAGGGTCACAAGAGAAAAAGAGCTACTGATTTGATGCTTAGGAGGCTATAATTATATCAAAGATTCAAACTCCATCATGATCATGCATTAAAGTCCATGGACAAACTACAACATGCATTAGGGACAACCATGGATCAAAAGGGAAGCTTAGGTGCTCAACTTGGTTCAAGGTGAATAAACATTACTGATTTCATGATTAGGAGAGTGAAGTTCATCAAATTTCCATGCTTGATCATAATATTGCATTAAATATGTTAAGAAGATCAAAAGGTAGACTTTTTGGAAAACATGAGAGCTAGGATCATATTCAGGTCCTCAAACCATGCCTAAGTTGTAGATCTTTTCGAGTTGATCAATTTGATATATAGTGTTGTGTATTTCCGAGCAGCGTAGCTTTGTTAAATAGGTTTACAAAATCAAGGAAAAAAGATGGAGACTAGAGCAAAACATAATCACCTGAATAGATGCTTGGATATGGGCCTCTAGAAAACCTTGTGCGGCCCAGCTACTTCTACAAGAGCCCACGAGGTCAGGTGATCGGGTCCACGCCTGGTCACGGGGACTTCGTCTTCCACCCATGCACCGACACTCCCTTGTTTCAGTGCCAGAACAGGGGATGCCTCCCTATCCTTCGACGCACCTCCAACAGTGAGGCCAAAAGAGAAAGGGCTAGGGGATTCGAAGTGGAAGGGACCAGCGATGTGCTTAGTTCCTTTCGTGGTGCTGCAAGGGGGTGCGAGACCAGCTGGGCGGAGAACTCTGGTGCCGTCAGGCTCTAACCCACCAGTTTCCCAACTGCCACAGGGCTCGAAGATGATAAGGAGAAGGGCGGAGGTCGCCGTCTGCCCTCTTCCTACCACGATGTGGTCTCTGGCTGTGTCAGCATCCACCAGCGATGCCCAAGGTAGCACCCCCAAAGAAAGGGAAGGGTGGCGGCCAAGCTGCTGTCAAACGAAAAAGAAAAAGGGAGATGGAGTTTGGCGGCTTGACCTAGGAGAAAGGAGGAGGGCGCAGGGTTGAAGGGGATTTATAAATACAACAAGAGTATTAGCGTTAAGATCCCAAACAATTAAGAGCTTTCCTTGTTGCCTGATTTGGCTAAAGGCGGCATATATGTTTCCCAGATCTTGTGATTTTTTCCCTAAACGGAAGGGGAAGAAGGGGCAAGAAATTGGGCCTCGATTGTGTTTAGGCCCAATAAGGTTCTAAAAGTCAAGCAAAAACATTAAAACAAGTATAATTGGGTCATCTTCTTTAACTCATAACTTGGGCTCTAAAAGTCTGATTGATGCGATTTTTGTGCCACTGGATTCTTTATTGAAAACTCTACATCATGATATATAATAGGAATCCAAAACAACAAAGTAATGAGTTTCAATATTATATGTAAGAAGGTGACATGGTATATCATGCTACTTAGTCAAATTTCTCAAAATAGAGCAACATATCACCGAATTCGTCATCAAGGTGATCAAATTGGGTCTTCATCACACTCTAATATTGGGATTGAACTCATATTGAGTGATGTGAGCCACTAAAAGAGAAATAAAAAGTATAGTAAAGGAGAGGGAAAATCAAGGTTGTCACATCCTTCCCTCCTTACAAGAAATTTCGTCCTCGAAATTTATCCAGGATCATAAGTAAGAGTCAGGGTAAAAACCATCAGGTCTAGGTATTCCACCATGATTTTCAAGGTATTCCGCACAATGGAATGCACACTAGGTTATCATCATCAAGGGTGTAGTCATCTTGATCATATACATATTACTTAGTGTTCCTTCATAACGTGGAATGATCATGGCATTAGTGTTTTCCATCACCCAGTATCCATACATTAAGGGTTTTTGTTCATATCTTCATGCATGATTTTGCTTTCCCCAAAATTTCTACCAATTCTAATCATTTATATTTTTTTTCATTTTGAATCTAAAATTAAATAGTTTATCATCATGTTTATTCAATCTAAGATCTCTAGACATTATCATATCAATTTCATGATTTCAAAGCTACATATATTATGATTTCATACTAGGTCTAGCGTATGAGCGGGCCTTGTCATGCATATTCAAGTTTTTTTTTTAAATGTAAGTGAGATATTTTTCATACATCATGGTTTACCTCAAGAAACAACAATATTATCACTATCGAACTTTTATTGTTATCTCACTTGTATCTCAAAGGAGCTCCATAAGCTCAGGCCACTCAAGCCAAGACATATATGTGTCCAAAAAGACATATTAACCACAATATTCTACCTATAACACCAATTTCTACCCATCTTAAGGGTAACCACTAGATTCCTTTATATGCAACTACTAACCCGAGTATGAGGCTCATCATGGATATCACACGTCATATACATCATCTTAGGTCTTGGGACATCGCCCTCACCTATATATATCAAGCATCAAATTTTCAATTGCCACTTTCTCTAGGGTTAGATATTTTCATAGGACATCTAGGGTTAAACATTTTCAAGGCAACCATCCACTAGGTCACTCAACTCATATACATAGAAGTATTCTAGATAGGTACTCATCATCAAGTATTTCATCATTCATATTATTCAACATTTCAAATATTTTGGAGTTTAGGTACTCTAACCTTTTCCCAATACGGGTCAACTCATATCAACATGTCTTCCTATTCATATGTCCCATGCTAGAGGTCTTCCTTTGTAAAGAGATTGAGGCCCGTGTTGGTCTCGAACCATATATCATATCTCCACACATACAAGACTAGGTACAAGCAAGCATGTCCACCCACTAGCTATGTTAAGAACATCAACCAAGTGGTATGTATCTTACAAGGTGCTAGGTTTAGCTAGGGTTGCATGGTCAAACTCATCTCATATCATCAAACATACTTAACCTTCCTCAAACATCTTGGGTCCTATAAAACATCAACATCCACATCAAGATCGACATTAACATCATTATCATTATCATCACTATCATCACTATCTTAGGTTATCTATGCTACTCACTAGCCTACCCTTTATCATGGCTCTAGACAATTCTAGAGATTATCTAGACTCTCACACCTAGACTTGATGTTACATCTCTTTCTCCTAGGTTGCATAGACACTCACTGCCTTTCTGGGTGTGGTAACATTTTTCATATGTACATATAATAATACTTGAAATATGTTTTCTCCAACGTTTAAACAGGCGATGAAAACCACCATACTCCATTCGAATAAAACCAAAACCAAAATGAGTTACCACACTCATTAGGCAGTCTAGTATCATGACACCTAGAGAACTAGCAAGAACATGGTGCACACTTGTGTACATATCCTAAGCACATGTCGTGAGTCATGTCTAGGGAGGTAACTTACACAAGTCTACACCTAGTTCTAGAACATCTACGTTCTAACCTAGAGGTTAAGTCAACCTAATCCACAAGGATATTATTAAGTTTCTAGGGTTGAGATGTAAGGTGAGTTTAGTTTGTGTTTCATGTGAGCAATGTTTGGTGTAGTTATTGTTCATGTTCTGATACCATCTGTCACAGAACCGGAATCTCAGTCCCATGAACCAAATGTATACCAAAGGCGAAATGCGGAAGCGTAAATCTTAGCACACATGAACAGATAACAAGATAAATGCACCAACATAATCTCAACAATCAATAAGATATATTAAGAAACATCATTATAGTACATGATTTGAATTACATATTCAAGAGTCACTTTGTACAAGTCTGCTCATGTATACTATATCTGGATCTTACAACAAGTACACTTAGGATAGCTCACCAATCCCATCAACTTTCTAGCCATCTCTGAACCTAAAAACAACATACGAGAAATGGGTCAACACACGAGCTGTTGAGTATGGGGCCGAAAGATACACATATATATAAGCTTTGCATAATTTTGAAAAGATTTCAAGATTAAACGAACAAGAATAAACATGATAATTGTTTAACAAATGTGAAACCATATTTTATGTCATTTCACTCCATTATAACAACAATATCAAACATGTTTAAGGCCTTTGACCAACTTCCCGTCAGAAGGGTCCGTAAGGGTGCTCAAGCTTAGCTAACCATTTTATACGAGAGGGACCTCAAGGTCATAACAAAGAGCCCTTTATCAACAATATTATAATGGAGTTCCATATATATGTGTTCAAGTTATAAAACAGACGAAGCAAACATCGAGTATGACATAGCAATACTACATGGCAATATTTGAGCAAATAGACAGACAAGCATATAATATATGTCTTTTCAAGCAAGAAAGCAGTAGTCATATAACTAGATAAGGCCCATACCTGATTCATAGATTCTTAACTTAACACATCCATTACCATCTAGCCACATACCAAACCTGATTAAGAACAAGATTACATATATGCATTAGATTCTCATTATTAACCCTAATTAGATGCATTTTAGGGTTTTGGCCAAGGTGGGTTCCAAGTTTCTTATTGGTTCATTAGGTGATCTTATACTGATTTAGAGGGCATCATGATGGTGTGGGTTGAGTTTCATGCCATTATGACGTTCCATGCTCTTTCTATAAACATAACAAGGTTTAAGGTATTTACATGTATTCTAGGGTCAAAAGACTCACAATAGAGTAAACAAGGTCAAAGATCATCAATGAATAAGAGCCAAGCATAAGGGATGGTTTAGATCAGCAACAAAAGGTCATAAGAAACATATTCCGAAATAGGTGTATGTCCATTAGAAGCAAGATTAGCAATCTAGGCAAAGTTCAACATTATATTCCAAAGTAGGCACATATGTACAATCTAGGTCATTCATGAACAATGGGTTGATTAGTGTCCTTATTAGGGTCACAAGATCAAAAGAGATACTGATTTGATGCTTAGGAGGCTATAATTATATCAAAGATTCAAACTTCATCATGATCATGCATTAAAGTCCATGGACAAACTACAACATGCATTAGGGACAACCATGGATCAAAAGGGAAGCTTAGGTGCTCAACTTGGTTCAAGGTGAATAAATATTACTGATTTCATGATTAGGAGAGTGAAAGTTCATCAAAGTTCCAAGCTTGATCATAATATTGCATTAAATATGTTAAGAAGATCAAAAGGTAGACTTTTTTGAAAACATGAGAGCTAGGATCATATTCAGGTCCTCAAACCATGCCTAAGTTGTAGATCTTTTTGAGTTGATCAATTTGATATATAATGTTGTGTATTTCCGAGCAGCGTAGCTTTGTTAAAGAGGTTTACAAAATCAAGGACAAAAGATGGAGACTAGAGCAAAACATAATCACCTGAGTAGATGCTTGGATGTGGGCCTCTAGAAAACCTTGTGCGGCCCAGCTGCTTCTACAAGAGCCCACCAGGTCAGGTGATCGGGTCCACGCCTGGTCACGGGGACTTCGTCTTCCACCCGTGCACGGACACTCCCCTGTTTTAGCGCCAGAATAGGGGATGCCTCCCTATCCTTCGGCGCACCTCCAACAGTGAGGCCAAAAGAGCAAGGGCTAGGGGATTCGAAGTGGAAGGGACCAGCGATGTGCTTAGTTCCTTTCGTGGTGCTGCAAGGGGGGTGCGAGACCAGCTGGGCGGGAGCACTCCGGTGCCGTCAGGCTCTAACCCACCAGTTTCCCAACTGCCACAGGGCTCGAAGATGAGAAGGAGAAGGGCGGAGGTCGCCGCCTGCCCTCTTCCTACCACGATGTGGTCTCTGGTTGTGTCAGCATCCACCAGCGATGCCCAAGGTAGCGCCCCCAAAGAAAGGGAAGGGTGGAGGCCAAGCTGCTGTCAAACGAAGAAGAAAAAGGGAGATGGAGTTTGGCGGCCAGACCTAGCAGAAAGGAGGAGGGCGCAGGGTTGAAGGGGATTTATAAATAGAACAAGAGTATTAGGGTTAAGATCCCAAACAATTAAGAGCTTTCCTTGTTGCCTGATTTGGCTAAAGGCGGCAAATTTGTTTCCCAGATCTTGCAATTTTTTACCTAAACGGAAGGGGAAGAAGGGGCAAGAAATTAGGCCTCGATTGTGTTTAGGCCCAATAAGGTTCTAAAAGTCAAGCAAAAACGTTAAAACAAGTATAATTGGGTCATCTTCTTTAACTCATAACTTGGGCTCTAAAAGTCCGATTGATGTGATTTTTGTGCCACTGGATTCTTTATTGAAAACTCTACATCATGATATATAATAGGAATCCAAAACAACAAAGTAATGAGGTTCAATATTAGATGTAAGAAGGTGACATGGTATATCATGCTACTAAGTCGAATTTCTCAAAATAGAGCAACATATCACCAAATTCGTCATCAAGGTGATCAAATTGGGTCTTCATCACACTCGAGTATTGGGATTGAACTCATATTGAGTGATGTGAGCCACGAAAAGAGAAATAAAAAGTATAGTAAAGGACAGGGAAAATCAAGGTTGTCACATCCACCCTCCCAATGAGGAGGTCCCTTGTACTCAATACCAAAAATAATTATTATTTGTAGTCATAATAGGATATATCATTTATGTTTCAACTTTGTTCCAAACTATAATATAGAAAATTAAAAGATTACTCAGTAGGGAATGAGGTAGCTCAAACAAATACATAGCCGAGTATACATTTTCAAGAGGTACATAAAAGTATAATTAATACTACTACTTTGTTCAAGGAGGAGGTATAATAGTGTACCTTTCACCAAAGATTAGAGTAATATATTGAGAGTAAAAGTAGGGTCAAATTCAAGCCATGGAACATTTTTGGGTATTCATACATTAGTATTCCAGTCAATAATAGGGGGTCACATGGACCAACATTAGGGTTCCCTAAGTGGTATCTCATTAATATGATTATTTCATGTTTCTCGAGATTATAAAAATTGGTATCAAGATCCATAATTAGTTGATAGTAGGACTTTCCCAAGGTCAAGGTCATTGGTCAACTTTTAGATCAAGACTAATATATATATTTATGCAAAATTGTATTTCATAATTTGATATTGATTAGATGACAAGGTTTGACCTTTGTTAGGTTCAATGATCACATGATAAGTATTAAGATAAGGATCTTCACAAAAATATTAGATTCAAAATGTTTGATTGTATGATTTGGATAATAGGTCCAAGAGTATTTCTACAAGATTTCATGATTTCAAGTCAAGATTTATTTAACGTTTTGAACTTATTTTACAAGTCACCATCAAAGTTCATTAGATAAATAATTTTTATTAAATCACTAGGAATCAGATGTTGAAAGTATTCCTATTGTTTATGTCTTGTTCTTGCAATCAAAATAGACTATAGATTCTCCTATTTTGTATATTTGAAGTAGAAGATATGGTCAAAACATGTTTTTAGAGAGAGAAAGAGAGAGAACGCCAACCTGAGGATAGAGAAAGAGTCTTGTGTTATTGTAGAACCATGGTTTATGGTCTTTTTGGTGGTCATGATTTGAGGGAAATAGGAGAGGAAGAGGCCATCTTGCTACAACAACATGATGCCATTACAATCATTGGGCAAAAATGCAACACAGGGATCGAGGAAGCAATCCAATTTGTTGGTAATTTTGCATGGACATCGTCAGTAGGGTGTGTGTATATATTAGTAGAGGAGGAAATAAGTAATGATAAAAATTACTTAATATTTTAATTTCATCTTATGTTAAATAAACCTCATAATTACCTGGTTTGACCTTTTAAACAACCTCTTGGTCAAGGCATATGTTCCACAACACATGAAATGTATTTTTTAAAAACAAAATTTCTCTACCGCAACAAAGATCATATATCTCCTAACATAATACCTTGGTGTAATTAATATATCAATATTCCATACAATCTTTGTATATTAGGTCTACCTCCAATCTGTTATTAAATTAAATTAACGCATTTAAAGAAACACTATGTACCTCCATACTTCCCTTTTCAAAATATTATAACCTAGAAAAATTCATAACGTCCAATGTTATGAAATGTTAGCCAAATATAATTATTATGTAAAAAATATTCTCTCCCACTTATTAATTAAGAGAGTAAAATAGAAATATTTTGAGTTCTGCATAATTCTCCTAAAAAAAATATGTAAAAAGCCATTATTGTCATTAAGATTCACAAAACCATCAAAATGTCTTTTTATAGTCATGATCGATTTCCAAACTAAATCTTTATCTACCAAATTTACTCTTATACTCAAGACCTTCAATATAAAAAATCACAATTATAATAAAAAGGCATCATTTAAAATTTCATCTTATTCTGGCAAAGAGATATTATGATATGGAGTTTTCTGTTTCACTGAAATAATGTAAATGACTTGAACCATTAAATTCAGTTCGAATATAGTTATTATATGTTTTATTTGACCCATCAACTGAGATCCACTTTCTTTGAAATTTTATGTCAAGCTTAAATACCATTATATCAACTCTTCCACCAAATCTCATCGAAAAGTAAATTCATTTAGGCACATAACTAAAAATATCTCAAAAAATTATCATTTTTGGCCCATATGAATTTTATAATTATTCAAACGATCTCCAAAAATTCTCAATTTCAACCATACATCTAATATATGATTATAAGCTTCATGGAAACCTTTTGGATAATTTGAATACACCAATATCTCAAAGTAATATATTGGGTTATAAAACCTAGAAAATTGAGGTTGTCACATCCTTCCCACCTTAAAAGAAATGTTGTCCTCAGTTTATACAAAAATAACCTCAACAATTTGACTATTGAATCCATGTTACATCATAAAATCTATGATCGTGTTGGAATCAAACATCACTTTTAAACTTGTATTGATCAAGTAGAGGTCAGAAGATAATAGTTCCAAGTCATGTATCGAGTAATAGTCGAGAACGAGAGTTGAGATTATCCGTCATTGAATAAATAAGGTCAAGATCTAGAAAAATTGTGATTCAAGAATCAAGATTCAAATATTTAAATGTTGAGTTCCAAAAATGCAAGTCTAGAATTTTAATTACTATCTAGATCACAAGTGTGATCATTCACCTACAACAACAATCTAGTAGTGTTTTGAGATTTCAACATCAATTTCTTCATCAAGTATATTCGGGGTGGGTGAAAGATCCCCACCTAGATCATTTTTAGTAAATTAACTCTAAGCTTATATTCAACATTTCCATCCTCAAAATTATTACTAAGTCAACACCTTCAAGATCTGAGTCTTTGTTTTTGGTATGTATGCCCTGAGAGCCAATCATGTGATGATTGGTGGGATACATTAAGATTGATTTGATAAACCTCAATGGTGAGCTTCCATTTCTTTCTGGTTCAGTCATATGAGATAGTGATAGAACAGATTGAATGTCTAAAGAATGACATAACTCAATGACGTATGCTTTCAGGTTGAGGACCTGAACGATGAGATCATACGGATGCTAAGAGTTTGTACATTCTTGTTATGTCCCTAGTCAGATGTCATTGTGGAAGGTAGATAGACAACAATGACACACAAGACTAGATTGTGGTGTTGGTTGATGACAGAATCTCATTAGTCATGATATAGAGATATCAAACCAAACACATAGGTACTTGTTAGAGAATAAGGTACCAGACAGACCCACCGTGAGTTTGACACATGGAACCATGAGATGGTAGTCACAGTCAGTACTCACAGTGATGGTGGTGAGTGTGATTCTTAGACCTGAAATCACTACACTCAACACATGTCGTTGGGCACACTTTGACATCATCAAATGCAGTCCGGAAACATGGGTTGTTATAAAGGTGATGATTGGGTGGCTTTGACACATGGGGCTTTTGAGGGGAGAGTGATAGATATGGGATTTGTCCCTCCTGAGGGAGTTTGATATCCATGGCCACTTGATGAGTAGGATTGAGAAAGGCGTGCACGCATGTGTGAATCAATATGTGATACTGATGTCATACATATCTCTTCCAGTCTACTCTGAGATCAAGGAAGTGAATGAACGTTGACAGGATGACTGTTCCATGCCTTGAGTTCATTCGGGATATCAGTGACAAAGGAATTATACATTCGCTGTAACACCATTCACGGATTGTAGGATGAAAGTTGTTCTCCAACTTTCTACTTTCACTTGGGTAGCACTGATGTGTGACTAGGCACCGCTCTTTGCTTGTGAAGTCATAAGTGTTATGAACTTTCACTGCCAACGTGAAATGGATCTGCAGGGTCACACACATAGGATTTAACCTAGAAGAGGAGTTTTGTCCACAAGCAATGTTTAGATTGATTACTAAAGGAGTTTAGTAGTTCAATTAAACACTCAATCAGTCAATGGCTCAATATCGTATGGTTCAAGGTGTTGGACACATTGATTGGAGTATCGGATTGATTGAAATCGCATTTGATTGATTCTGCACAACCTGCACTCCAAACCGGTCGGTTCATGTGATGAACCGGTCGGCTGAGGTTGCTGAACCGGTCGGCTCAATTGTTGAACCGATCGGCTCATGCACAGAATGAAATGACCGGTTCAAGTGTTGAACTGATCAGTTCAACTGGTGCAATCGAGCAACTTGGGAAAGTAGGATTGGTGAGAATTTTCCTTTCATTTCAAATTGCCCAATTCGATTGGGAATAATATTGGTATTCGATACCAATTGGGAAAGAAACAAGGAAAGTCTTTTTGAGCCGGATTAGGACCATGAACCGATCGGTTCAGGGCACCAACCGATCGGTTGGAGTGCCCCAAACGGTCGGCTCAGGTCCAACCGATCGGCTCAATGGCCGAACCGATCGGTTCAGCAGTGAACCGATCAGTTCAGGTTGCGAGGTGGTTGCTTTTTGTGGAAAATCCCGAACCCTTCTACTCCTACTTTTAGTCCCGCATTGCCCGGGATGGAGAACCCTGTCCCATGATTCTCCTATATATATAAGGGGTATTGGGGGCTTCTCGTAGTACAGCTCAGTGCAACCAGTTGCTCTGCAAGTTGTCATTCTCTCTGGTTTTGGTAACCATGAGAGAGCCCGAGCAAGTGCTTCCCGCAAAAGGGAGGTGCAGCAAGGGAAGGACAATTGCAGTTGCAACAGGAGGCAGGAGAGCGTGTTGGCGACTAGTACGTCAACAGGAGGGTGCGACTCCTTCCACTTCCTTGTGGGACAAGGAGTGTGGAGTTCTAGGTGGTCCGTGTGGACTACTACAGAGGCGGGAGGACACTGCCACTTAGGAGGACAACTGTCATCCGACAGTCCGGTTCGAGTAGGAGTTGTCAGTCCCAGTGCGACCAGGAGCTGCACAGATGCCGTCGAAGTCCGGAGTTGAAGACCGCGCATTGCGCGAGGTATTGTCGCCGAGCAAACCTCGGGACAAGGTATGATTCCACAAACCATCCTTTCCTATTATATAGACGTTGACGCGTTTCCTCGGTGTGGGTTGGGGGAGAAAATTTTTTGTTTCCGCTGCCTTCTCTGTCTCCCCTAAAACCCAACATTTGTATCAAAGGTCAAAAATTTGTATGATCATATCTTATGTCAAATGAATAGAGTTCTTGGGTCAGGAGTACAATAATATAACTTCCATCCACAACATTTCAGAGTCCTAGATTCTACATGTCCTTGATGGGGTTATACTTATGTGATAGAGATTTCATATTTCAATAATTTGAAACAAATATCATATTTTAATGTCAAAATTTCTTGTTGAAAATCAATGGTAGGTCCCATCGTTGTCCACAAGAGAATTATACCCTAATTAATAAATTGGGTGATTCCACATAGTCAATTTTTCAAAATATTGAGATTTGGGAATAGGAAAGTCACTAGTCATATATAAGGGTAATCTCAAGATCCACATAGGGTGATTATACGAGTCAGCTCAACATAAAGATCATTACTCATGTGTCAAGATTGAGAGTTGAAATTTGGACATCAAGAGAATGTCTAAACATTTCAAAGTTATGTCTTAGGTTCCCATTCCAACCTTAGCGAGATCATTCATATATATTCAATAATCAAGAAACAATTGAGAAACAATGGAGCAATATATGTGAAATCAAGAACCAATTTTATCATCATAGTATCAAGGTTGATGAATGATCTAGAATTAGGTCTTTTTAGGAATTTATCCACAAGATAAAGTCAACAATATTTAAAATTGGGATTCAAGATCGAGTATCAGCAATTTCATAGACCTGGCCTTTTTGAGACATAGGTCAAGGAATCAAATTTGGGTGGAAGGGATTACCTTTCCAACTCTAAATAATCAACATGATGACAATTTAGAGGTAGGAATAAAAATGGATGTGACTAGGATTAGGGGAGTCATAAGTCAACTACCACCCTAATCTAGAACATATGTACTCATAGTCACCAACCGTTGATCATAGAAATAGTAGGATGAGTATTAATTATCTAATTCTACTTTACAAGGTCAAGGGATCAAAGATTAACTTCAAAAATTGGCAACCATATTTCAAGATTTTGCAAACTTGGGGTTTCATATAGATCCCTTCCTTTCATAGTTCAAGGAATGGGACTACTTTTAGAAATATAGAAGTCAAATTGATAACCCAAGAATTTAAGCATAATCATGTGTGGTAAATAGTTCATATTGGTCAAAATTGACTCTTACAAAGAGGCATAATTGTCAATAGGGAACTTGCCTCTTCACATCATGTTCTAGGGGTCCAAAGACATTCTCGTATCAAGGTATGGAACATGATACATATAAATATATAAATATGTGCTTAATAATGTTTGAGATTTGATAAAAAATAGGGGAAAGATAGGTTATATCAATAGGGACCTCATCAACTATGAGGTGTAAAATATGAGCCAACAATATTTCACCATGTCAAAAATTTACGACAAACATAGAAAGCACTTATATCTGATTTGGTGATATTGTGTTTGCATAAACATCATATATGAGTGCATCACCTTCACGATTACTTTCATATATTAATTAGGGATTTCAATTCAAGATCAGAACATAGCATGATAGTCATATTTTTACTATTACCCCATTCTACCCAAAAATAGACAATGTGCATGTCAAGCCAAGACACTCTATTAGAGGTGAGAAGTCATCCTACTACTTTCTAAAAAGTGGGTAAGGGTAGTCCTTAATGAAAATATGAGAAGCGAGAGATTATCTTGAAAAATAATTTACTTAATGTATATGAGAGTTTGTATGCTCTTCAACTTTCATGGAATTGTTTCAATCCCAATCCCACTGCCTAGAGATTGGTGAAAGAATTGAAGTACATGTCCCTAGGCTACTCAAATGGATCTCACACACATGCATATACTATAAAAAAAAATAACTTCAGAAAACAAATGATTTAAACAACTAACCAAGCCAATCATGATTTTGTAGATTTGTCCATATCATCAGAGTTTGTCAAGAGCAGAAGCAATTTAGTTAATTCCACATAATGATCCATCTTGTTTTCCTAAATCAAAAATCATGACCCAATAAATGAAATTTCATGGTACACTATTAAAAACAAAATAAAATCGTTTTATATCAAAGTAGTATACTTGGCAGGACTTATATTCAATTAATCAACAAAAGATTTCGAAACAATATTTATTCAACATGATTTATTATGAGTTTTACCACTATGATGGTATCGAGAAGCATGTTTATATTTATGTGGCTCCATCATCCCAACAAGATGGAAGAGGACACCAGGCTCCATCTCTCCATACAACGGAGGAGTTAAACCACATGTACAAGTTCAACCCTCCAAATGAGGTGGTTGCATGTACTCAATATCAACAATCATTATTACTGGACGTCAAATGTGTAATATAACGTATGTTTTGGAGTTTGTTGCAAACTATAATATTGAAAATCAGAAGAATAATTAGTTGGGAACCAGGTAGCTCAAACAAATATAGAGCCAAGTATATATTTTCAAGAGGTATATAAAAGTATCATCAATACTACTAGTCTATGCAATGAGGAGGTATAATAGCGTACCTTTCATCGAAGATTAGAGTAATATCTTAAAAGCAAAAATAGGGTCAAAGTCAATACATGACACATTAGTGGGTATTCTTGCATTAGTATTCCACTCAATAATATGGGGTCACAACGACCAACACTAGGGCTCCTTAAATGGTATCTCTTACGATCATGATTTCATGTTTGTTGAGATTATAGCGATTGATATCAAGATCCGTACTTAGTTCATAGTAGGACTTTACCCAAGGTCAAGGTCATTGGTCAACTTTTAGATCAAGACTAATATAGAGATTTCTGCAAAATAGTATTTCATGATCTTAGATAGATTAGATCACAAGGTTTGATCTATATTAGGTTCAATAATCACAAGATCAAGTTTAAGATAAAGATCTTCAAAAGAGTACTAGATTCAAAATGATCGATAGTATGCCTTGGATAATAGATCCAAGATTAATTATACATGATTTCATGATATCAACTCAAGATTTATTTAAGGTTTTGAACTTGTTTTGCATGTCACCACAAAATTCATTAGATAAATATCTTTTATAAAAGGAACAATAATCAGATGTTGTAAATAGGCCTATTGTGTTTCTCATGTTCTTTCGATCAAAATGGACTATATATTCGCCTATTTTGGGTATTGGATATAGAGGATGTGTTCAAAACCCATTTTTATAGATAGAAAGAGAGAGAATACCACCTGAGGATAGAGAAAGTGGCTCATGTTACTATAAAACTGCGGTTTTTGGTCTTTTTGGTGGGCATGATTTGAGGGAAAATAGGAGAGCAAGAGGCCATCTTAATGTAATAGCATAGTACTGTCACAATCATGGGGCAAAAATGCAAGAGAGGGATCATGAAAGAAATCCTAGTTGTTGGTAAAGTGCATGGACATAGTCAATATGGTGTGTGCATATATAACTCAGGGAGGAAAGAAGTAATGATAAAACTTCCTTTATAATTAAGTTTCATCTAATGTTAAATAAACCTCATAATTACGTGGTTTGACAATTCAATTAACCTTTTAGTCAAGGCATATGTTCCACATTTTAATTAATCTATCAAAGGAAATGTATTTTTGAAAAACAAAATTTCTTTACCGCAACAAAAGTCATATATATCCTAACATAATTCCTTGATGTAATTAGTATATCAATATTAAATATTATATTTGTATATTATGCCTACCTCCAACCTACTATTAAATTAAATTGACGCCTTTGAAACAACATTATGCACCTTACTACCTTCCTTTTAAAAATATTATAACCTTGTGAAACTTCATAACATCCAACATGATAATGTTTGCCAAATCTTCTTATGATGTAAAACTTCTATCTCTCTCCCTATCATTAATTAAGAGAGTAACATACAATGATTTGGAGGTCTTCATGATTCTCCTAATAAAATTTATGTAATAAACCATAATTGTCATTAAGATTCACCAAACCATCAAAACGTCTTTCTATAGTCATGACTGATTTCTAAACTAAATCTTTATCTACCATATTCACACTTATCCTTTAATGAAAATAACACAATGCTTCACTAAGACTTTATTTTCTCGTGAACACTTTAAAATGTATTTCAAATCACATCATCCATTAATCATGATTTCAAAAACTATTTATAAATCATATCTCCAATATGGTAGATCTATATTTTTTGAAAAATTTATCAAAAATCTAAATTGTAATAAAAAGTATCTACATAAAACTTCACCTTGTTTGGACAAAGAAATATCATGACATGGAAGTTTTATTGTTTCATCAAAATAATGTAAATGACGTCGAATATAGTTCTTGTATATTTTCTTTAACCCATCAACAGAGATCCATTTGGCTTGAAATTTTATATCAAACTTAAATACCATCATAGAAACTCTTCCACCAAATATCATCAAAAAATAAATTCATTTAGTCATCTAACTAAACATATCTCTAAAAAAATCATTTTTGGCCCATAAGAATTTTATAATTATTCAAACGATCTTAAAAAATTCTCAAATATTAACTTAGATCTAATATATGATTATGAGCTTCATGTAAAACTTTTGGATGATTTGAATACACAAAAATGACAAAGTCATATACTGGATTATAAAACTGAGAAAATTGAGTTTGTCACAAACATGCTCAGAGATGATAATCTAGGAGAAGATGTCATCGACAACAACAACGTATACCTTCTCAATAGAGACGGCCTACGATCAACCTTCCGTTATAAGGAAAATATAATAAGGGTATTCTACAAAGTCCTGTGTAGAACTATAATTGAAAAAATTATGTATAGGGATAAAATGGGCACAACTTCAATGCCATTTCGATTCTGGTAGATCAATTGTACAAGGAAAATCACAATGCACCCTCAGTTGAGAGCTACAAAACATTCTATATAACATGAAGAAACTACAACTCATAACTCTACCATGCAAGGACTTCAACCACTGGCTTCTTACCAAGGTGGATCTTTCCACAAGGTGGGTCATTACTTACAATTAAAGTGTGAAGGGCCTACCAAGAAGAATGATGGTTTTTGAGGAGCTACAACATAGGACGATACAAGGAATCTTGACATGTTTGAAACAACTGATAAAAGGAGTAAATAGGTGGTATCATCCAAACTATAGGGAGATTTACATAAGCTACCACTTACCCCAAGAAATGCATGCCTTGAGGGGCATCACTTTCATGGTGTTGAGAACAATTGAAGCCATAAATAGGGAAATTCCTCTCAAGAAGATTTCTAATGAGGACATCCATGCTCTATGAGGGAAGTACATAATGGAAGTCATAAATGATAGAAAATTCTTATACAACTAGAACAAGGTGGACATCCTCAGGAAGATGTACAATCCTATTCCTCTCCCTAAAAGGACTCCATGGAGAGAGCAAATCAAAAATATGGAGAAGGAAATAGAAGTCCCTCCTGATGAAAAATGTGTATCCTTCTCAGTTATCCCTCATCCACATTCAAAGAAAACCTCACCTCCATAGGAAAGCATGACATGCCTGATGATTCCTCCTCCTTAGTCACTAACCATATCACTTTGTCGGCTAGAAAAAATCTTCCCTCCCATATCTACCTGTGTAGAAATAGAAGTCAGACCTATGTCTCCCAACACTCTTACTATACATGCACCTAGAATGGATCCAGAAGGAGCTACTTCCCCACCTCATGGAAATATCAACAACCGTGAGGCAGAAGAGAAGTAGCATACAATGAATAAGTTGAACTCCTAGTCCCCTCCAACCAAAAAGATGAAGAAGTGGGGGCAATCAAAGAAGATGGAATAGATGAACTTGAGGATTGACCTGCATATGATCTAACTCCAACCAATCTCATATAATGTACTTTTGAAAACTTTGATAGGAAATACTTGTTATGTGCTTTCGGTTGAAGATATTAATTTCCACATGAAAGAACGATAATTGTAAGAAAATGAATTTAAAACAATTTTTGAATGAGATAATGTACAAGTACTACTACCAGACCTTCGTTAGATATTAACAATTGGAGGTTATATGACTATCAATGTCATGATGGCTTGCTAGTTACTCCTAGCTAACAAGCTATGAGACGTGTATATGGTTTTCTATGGGATCATCGCAAACATAATACACAAAAAAGAGTTCAGATGAATTCCACATCCTATCTATCACTTAAATTACAATATCCCACATTTCATACTTGTGTCTATCATGCACAACGAACAATGAGCCCCGCTATCAGTTAATACAATGGCTCAAACTACAATCTTGTATAAAAGTTCAAATGTGATGTTTAGCACTAAAAGAACCACCTACCGCAAAATATCTAACAACATCACTCAACAAAAAGCTACTTAGGTGGCTACAAATATTTTTGAGATGATAAGAATGTACAATTGAGGACTCTTAGAGGAAACAATTGAAGTTTAAGAAAGTACAGTTATGTCCCAGGAGCCAACAATAAGAATGAGGCTTCAACAACTATGGTTTCTAGTTTTTATTGTGGATGGAGATGCTGGCCACATCCGATCAGAAGGTGGAGCATTATTATGAGTTTTATTACCATGACCTTTGAGGGACATACAAACTGTGAATATTAATGTGATAATGGGAATTAACAAACACAAAGACTTAACTTGCCTGTTCTCTCTCAACCTCACTCTTTGATACCCGTAGGATAGGGTGAAACATAAGTTTGGGGGGTTGTCAAGTAGGAGATCTCGGTACGTCAACTGGACCAAAACCTTATGTTAGTTATTTTTCTTTATTTCACTTATACAAATTTTGAATTTTCTAGTATTTTGAAATTTAGAATGGCAAAAATTTGTCTATACATAAATTTGTCTATACATATAGTCTAATATTCTCAACATTAGGAGAAAACACTTTGTAAATAAGAGTTTAGAAGGTAAATTTTGAATCCAATTTTCCTAGAAGTTGTCACCATTCTTACCTTAGAACTTCTTATCCTCAGGCTAATTCTTAGCATAATAATTCTAAGACTATTGTTTTTAGTTTCTAACTTATCTAGTAAAATTCTACTTGACCATACCTTCACACCATTCTTATCGCAAGATCCCTGTAGAAACCCTTTGAACTAAGGAGGAACCCACCTGGCATACCCCGGATCAACCACGCATCTCCTGAGTGTAGGTTGCAAAATGTGATGCCAACAATAGAGGAAACAACTACCATTTCTAGTGCTAAATCCCTACTGGGAACACAAAAGGCTCGACAACTCACTTTCCTACAAAAAAAAATCCCATTACTTCAAATCCTTGTGAGAAAAAATAAAAGTCAAGTGTGAATAAATCCATGACAGTTATGTTGGGGAAGATGTTTAAGGGCTCGTCCCCTCCATTGTACTGATGCACTAAAGAATGAAGATATGTCATGCCCGGTAATGGATCTAGGGAGCCAAAAAAATATCCACCTATATTTTGATAGTTGTTTCACATAATCGTCTAAAACTACATCAGGACTGACATTTGAGTAAAATCATCTTCCAATAGTACTCATCGGTGAGTAAACCCTAGAATGATAGGAAATGCAAGAAGCCTTGGCCCACCTTTACATCATTTGCTAGGACTAACCAAAAGATAAACGTCAGTTGTGAAAAGCTATCACTATGACATTTTGTATAAGTACGGCTTGGAAATGAGATTAGGTGTGGTTTGTGGAGGGGACACTCTTCCCGATAAGAGGATGCTCCAAGCAAAGGAGGTAATGAAAATCTATACTAAAGATGGAGGAAATAGGGAGTGTAGAAAGTAGTCCAAATTATTTTATAGAGATCTTGACATAAGGATGAGATGAAGGCAAGGTAAACAACAAACAAAATCACCAAACAAATAAAGCCCTAACATTTTCTCGATGTCTGCAATCTTAGTGTACTATTTTGCTTGTACTAAATTTCAATGTGTGAGGATGAAGATCAACAAGCCAGTGAGGCAGCTCCAGGATCTTGTTCTTAACATGTATATGGTATGTAACAGATAATTTATAAGCTACAAGTTCCCCATGCCATATCTGCATTAGTCGTAATACGTAAAGGTAATTGGATAGACTTCATTTATTGATCCAATTGATAATTTTTCTAATTCAAAAGTTATGCCTTCTTTTTCTTGATGCAGTAACGAAATTAATTTTAACTGAGACATAATTCCATTGTAATTCTTTTTTTTGCCTTCTCATATCATTATCAATATGGCTGTATATAGACAAATATAAGCTTCAGCTCGTGCATAGGCTGTCTCTTCTAGCAAGCCTTCCTTCTGTGAAGATATGGCCTTGCTCATATCGAGGCCTCTTACTCTATGTATGATATGTGCTTCTCATCTGGTTTTACATGAGTATGGTTTAGGACTCCCTTAAATGGCGATGTGTTGATTTTCTATTTTTCGGTTTTTTATGGATGCTACTTTTATTTTTCATGTGCAATCAGATATAACATTGTAGTTTGATGGTTTTTTTTATCATTTATTTTCTAACTTCAGTGTTATGATCCAATATGATATTGCCTTTATTTCTCATTTGTCAGGTCTTCACATTAAAAAAGCTTAAAGCTTGCATAGACAAATATATGAAAAAAAGTAAACATAGAGCTTGCTTTCCAAAAAACAATCTGCCTTTTCAATAAGTGAAAGGATCTGGGCTTCCACAATTTGTTTTGTGCATATTGGTACTCTTTCTAATGAAGAAGTTTGTATAAAGGAGACAATAGGTTGTTAAGGAACATATCTTAACATATTGGAGCAGTAGATTGTGACGTAGTAATCTGACTTCTCTCTATTGAGCTCTCTTTGATTGTGTTGTATTCATTTCTAGCCAGTAAATGAAGACATAATCAGTGATTGATGATTTATAATATTGCTCCTAATGTTAGTCTTTCTTGTAGAAATCATGAATGTGTTTTTTGTCCTTGGCTGATGAAATGAGGTGTTCATCATATGGGTCGTTGAGGTCTATTTATGTTCTATTAACATGGTGTAGCAGACAATCTTTTCTTTTTTTGGAGATGAGGAAGTTCTCTCCCTAAGTTTCTTAGCAACTAATTAATTTCAGTTTTGTGTTTATAGGATGACCCAGTTTCATGGTCCAAATTTCAATCTTGAGGACAAGCTAGACTCTAAGTCTTGGGGGTTGACAACATCCAATTTTTTGGATATTTCATTCCTAATTTTACCCTTAATTTCCCCTATTTATGCATATTCACCCTCATTTTCTCATATTTTTCTCGTGATTATCAATTATACCTTAGTTGGTAGATAATTACTCATTTTTATGTAGGTTTCTCACCAAAAAATGGTTTATACCATGAGGCAGAACTCCCATTGGATTCCACAACCAATAGACTTGCCACGACATCATACTCAAGGGATAACTATTGCATACCATCCATCAGTTCCACAACCAATGGCCCTTCACAACGTTCAACACCACTAATAGACAAGGTCCATAAGAATGCCCATTGGTTCTCAAATCCGATTGGTTCCAATCAAGTCAGAACTAATTGCTAGTCATAATAGTCAACCACGAATGGTTACCAGAACCGTTGACTCCTTTGTCCCCAAGGTGGAGCACCTACTAATGGCATGCCAGTCAACCGATGGCTAGGCTAAATAGGTCAAACAATGACCAGCCTACATCCATCAGTCCATAAAATATATAGAATGTAAGAATGACAACTAATGGTCAGTCGTGGCACCAAATGATGGTATTGTTGGGTTTTAGGGGAGACAGAGAAGGCAGCGGAAACAAAAATTTTCTCCCCAAACCCATACCGAGGAAACGCGTCAACGTCTATATATTAGGAAAGGATGGTTTGTGGAATCATACCTTGTCCCGAGGCTTGCTCGACGACAATACCTCGCGCAATGTGCGGTCTTCAACTCCGGTCTTGGACGGAGTCTGTTCAGCTCATGGTCACACTGGGACTGACGACTCCTCCTCCTACCGGACTGTCGGATGACAGTTGTCCTCCTGAGCGGCAGAAACCTCCCGCCTCTAAAGTAGTCCACACGGACCGCCTGGAACTCCACACTCCTTGTCCCACAAGGAAGTGGAAGGAGTCGCACCCTCCTATTGACGTACTAGTCGCCAACACACTCTCCTGCCTCCAGTTGCAACTGCAGTTGTCCTTCCCTTGTTGCACCTCCCTTTACGAGAAGCACTTGCTCGGGCTCTCTCTCGGTTACCAAAACCAGAGAGAACGACAACTTTACAGAGCAACTGGTTGCACTGAGTTGTTGTCTGAGAAGCCCCCAATACCCCTATATATAGGAGGGTCATGGGACAGGGTTCTCTGTCCCCGGCAATATGGGACTAAAGCAGGAGTAGAAGGGTTCGAGATTTTCCACAAAAAAAACCAACTCGCAACCTGAACCGATCAGTTCACAAGTGAACTGGTCGGTTGGGGACCTGAACCGGTCGGTTGGAGCACCAACTGATCGGTTGGGACCCATGAGCCGATCGGTTCACTTCTGAACTGGTCGGTTCGTGGTCCTGGTCGGTTCCCGATTGACTTTCCTTCTTTCGTTTCTAATTGGTATCGAATACCAATCCTTGTTCCAATCAAATTGGGCAAGTGAAACGCAAGGAAAATTCTCACCGACCTGACTTTCCCAACTTGCTCAGTTGCACCAGTTGAACCGATCGGTTCCACACTTGAACCGCTCGTTTCACCCTGGGCTTGAGCCGACCGGTTCAGCAACCTCAGCAGAATGGTTCAACACTTGAGCCGATTGGTTGGGAGTGCAGGTTGTGCAGAATCAATCAATTGCGATTTCAATCAATTTGATACTCCAATCAATGCATCCAACACCTTGAACAATATGATATTGAGATATCGATTAATTGAGTGTTTAATTGAACTACTAAACTCCTTTAGTAATCAATCTAAACATTGCTTGTGGACAAACCTCCTCTTCCAGGTTAAATCCTATGTGTGTGACCCTGCAGGTCCATTTCACGTTGGCAGTGAAAGTCCATAACACTTATGACTTCACAAGCAAAGAGCGGTGCCTAGTCACACATCATTGCTACCCAAGTGAAAGTAGAAAGTTGGAGAACAACTTTCATCCGACAATCCGTGAATGGTGTTATAGTGAATGTATAATTCCTTTGTCACAGATATCCCGAATGAACTCGAGGCATGGAACAATCATCCTATCAACGTTCATTCACTTTCTTGATCTCAGAGTAGATTGAAGGAGATATGTATGACATCAATATCACATACTGATTCACACATGCGTGCGCACGCCTATCTCAATTCTACTCATGAAGTGGACTTGGATATCAAACTCCCTCAGGAGGGACAAATCCCATATCTATCACTCACCCCTCAAAAGCCCCATGTGTCAAAACCACCCAATCATCACCTTTATAACAACCCATGTTTCAGGACTGCGTTTGATGATGTCAAAGTGTGCCCAACGACATGTGTTGAGTGTAGTGATTTCAGGTCAAAGAATCACACTCACCACCATCACTGTGAGTACTGACTGTGACTACCATCTCATGGTTCCATGTGTCAAACTCACGGTGGGTCTGTCCGGTACACTTGTTCTCTAACAAGTACCTATGTGTTTGGTTTGATATCTCTATATCATGACTAATGAGATTTTGTCATCAACCAACACCACAATCTAGTCTTGTGTGTCATTGTTGTCTATATACCTTCCACAATGACATACAACTAGGGACATAACAAGAATATACAAACTCTTAGCATCCATATGATCTCATCGTTCAGGTCCTCAACCTGAAGGCATACGTCATTGAGTACTGTCATTCTCTAGACATTCAATCTGTTCTAGCACTATCTCATATGAGTGAACCAGAAAGAATTGGAAGCTGGCCTTTGATGTTTATCAAATCAATCTTAATGTATCCCACCAATTATCCTATGATTGGCTCTCAGGGCATACATACCAACAAACTCCCACTTACACTGTGAGCCAATCACCCTTGAATCATATTCATAGTGATCTTCAAACATGTCCCACATGTTACTGTGCTCTAGTGCCAACATATTGAGTAATGGCAACACCTTGCCAAAGTCAGTATAAATTGCATGTCTCTCATCTCTTCGTTGTACGTCATACATATGAGATGCAGTTGCCGTAATATGAGATCTAGTATTCCTTTGCTAACCTTTAGCCACATTGCATGATCAAGGATTCCAAACTTTTCATCAATGAGCAGAATATCTATAAGTTCATCTCATGAACTTCCAGATCCATATAGTATCCACTGATGTTCTCTAACAAATGGACACTCGGCATTGCCTTTTAAATGGTCTTGTTGGAACACTTCCAATTATCTACAAACTTTCACTTTTCTATATCATATATATGTTTTGCGATTAATTTTCTATCCTTTCGGAAGTTTGCATCAATGTAACTCTTTACATCGAACTCTTCCTTATCACCACAGAACTAGTACTTCACAAGTACTTATCAAGTTCTCATGGTATTCCAGTAACACTTACTGGAAGTAGACATACATCCACTCGTCATGTCCCACATACGAGTTATCAGGATGAGCACATCATATTGACATGTCCTACATACAAGATGATGAATGCATTTTATTCTTGCCATGTCATACATGCAAGACAATGGGATGATTACATACATGATAGATCCATATCTATTCTTAGTGTTCCCATTCTTCATAATAATTGGACACTTGGCCTTGGGATACTAATATCCATATAACATGGACAAGTTTTCTCCCACAAAATCTGTGCATACTGAACCCTTCAATACAAATTGCCAATGTATGCTTTCTCTTTCCAGGTCAAGAGATTTTTCCAGAACTATCTCTATTGATCTCTATTCCTATCATATAGGAAACATCTCTATCTTCCTTAAAGATAATTTCCACTTTTGGATTTCCATTTTAGAATATTTCCATTTCACATCAACATGTGGAATGTGAATACGCTCCCACTAAATCACAGATCCCTTCTTTTCCTTTGACATATCAGTCAAACCCTTTGACTATATCATCAAAGTAAAGATCCAATTTTGAGTTGCTTGTACTCAATCAATCATGTTGATTAGTCCATTGTAACTTTTAGAATTCATTTTCATTAGTGGATTCATAAACCTTATAGGTTGTGTCACATACACATCCTTGTTTTATTCCTCATAGAATGCGGTTTTAGTATCCATATGCCAAATGTCTTAGTCATTAAGTTGTAATCAACAAGCATCATCCTTCTCAAAATGTTATCCATGTGTCTTAACACTTAGACTCATTTGCACTTATGGATTTCATCCAATGAGTTCTACCATCAAGTTCATACCTTATGGTTCACATGGAAATCATTTAGGATGTAATGGTCATAAACCATAACTCAAGATTTGGTTCCTCCTATTCATCTAGATAGTTGACTCATCACATGAACAACTCATCCATAGATAATTGAGGTGTATCTGTTAAGGGTATAAGAACTCACAACTCCTTGTGATTCTTAATGTCCGTTATTAGTGTGAGGTATTCTTTTATTAATAAGAATTCAGTTATTCGATAATCACTCTCTAACTCCTTAGAGTATGATTCCTTCTTGATTTAGACATCACCATGCCTTAATCATGAGTTCACTATGATACACTATCATAATCACTCATAAGGATCTCAAACATTTGGTCCAAGCATTTCATTCATTGATCTCATCAAGAATTAACACTTTACCAAATTTGCACTTCAACTATGATAATCTTGAACACTTCAAGATATTCACATTGGTATTTCTCTAAACACCATTTGAAGTATTAGCATTTGTTCCAATAGGTATGTAAATACATCACATGTATTATACCTAATAGGATAATCATTCTCCCACTACCTTTAGCGATGATTGATTAATCATGTACAAGAGATTCAAGTCTCTTACTGGTTCTCTAACCAAAAGAGTCTAGATTTTTCCATTACATGGAAACTAGAAATGAATTTCTCATGATTGATGCTAATTTGATTGTTTGAGTTATCTATAACTTTTAGGTATCATTTTATCTTATGCATATCAAATACCACAAGATAAACAAGGCATTGCCACAAAGACCATATCTATAAGATTGAAACATTAACTTTATTAATTGCCATCATTGTCATACAATATGAAAAAATAAAGTGTTTCTATCCCTTGGCAATATAAGAAATAGCAGTTCTCAACTCTATTTCGTGCCATTTAGGATGAAATAAACTGAAAGGTACTCCTATCTATGGAAGCAACACTTGCTCCAATGATGGGTACTTCTTTCTTGGTCCTTTCACAAAGGCCATCACTTCTTTGTGGATATTGCATATCATATATGACATATCCATATCTTGGTATCATATACCTCAAATAAAGAAGTGGTTCATTTCCTGATACCTTAGGTGGAGATATCCATCCCCTCCTTCATCTTCTTTTGTTCTTCCAGATATAGAGGACAATCCCTCATACACCCTTTTCCCATGTGCCTTGAGGCTGAAGATGACTTGGATTGCTGGAAAGCATCAGAACACTTCTTTGCTTTGCCCTTATCCTTTCCCTTAAGAATTACCTTTCTCCTTGATCACATCAAAGATTATGGTTTGTCTTTCTTCATCTTTGTCTCTACTATCCTCAACATGTCCAACAACTCTGTCAACGTGTGTCAAAGTTGTTCATGTTGTAGCTTATCATGAATTGTATGATTCTCGCAACACTTGCAGTATCATACCAATAGCCAACCCTTGGCTCAGAGGGAATCCTTCTTAGTAAGGTTTTCCACATACCCAATCACATTGAGTGTGTGAATACCTTACTGGATCTCCTTTTGTCATGACATACTAGGACAATGTCTTGGAAACATCATATTTCTCATGTTGTCTCTGCAACTCATAGTTCAGAGAACACAACATCAAGCACTCCTCATCAATGTCTTCCTCAGTATGCTTCCATAAGCATACTTTCAGCCATTGATGTGGTGGGATCAAGTTTATCTGGTCTTGGTATAACTGGGACATAGAGCTTTTGCTCTTTGAGAACACTTCTCATCATCCTAACCAGACATGGAATTATTCCCATTTAATTTGTTGGTCTCAAAGACCGATCACAAATAAAGTGATTTGTTGATTAACCATTTATTTATGCAATTTTAGTCCAAAACTTTTTTGACTTGTTTGATTGATTTGAAAAGTTGAAGATAAAAATTAGGCCTTTAATTGATTATCTCTCCCACTATTTTACTTCAAATTGATAGCCCTCACCATCAATTCAGAAGATTACAGCGTACAACCTTCTAGTTGGCAAGATCCTGAAATCCTCTAAGTCATGAGTCAGCTTTGGCTGATCGCCCACAACTTAGATCTCTCAGGTAGGCAACTCTTACCAATTGCATCATATGCAACTCTTGTTGAATGAACATGCACAACACCTTGCCATGAACATTCCTTGCCTCTGGGCTTAGACGCTCTAAGAATCACCAGTTAAGTCTAACCCAAAAGCCGACACGGTAAACATGCACCCTGCTTTGGCAGAACCTACATGTCTACCCTTCACATTTCCACAAGATAGATGGCGCACCGTGCTTTGGTGTAACCTACGCTTGGTCGATCGAGATTTTCATGTGTGCCACTAATGGAAGGCATATAAGACTTAATATTTTAATGAGGGATTTGGTTTTTATATACATATACATATCCAATCACCACAATACATAGTACGTATCATATACATGCTATATCCCACAGAAAACATGCACAAAATGATAAAAAGTGATGATTATGGCCATCCTAATGTGATTCCTCGAGCCAAGAGGAATCACGATCATCTAGGTCTACATCACATGCAACCTTTACAAGATGAACTTATGTGCCTTTGCCTTCCGAGTTGATCAACTCATCATATGAATGATCTGCTCTCTCTGG
This sequence comes from Alisma plantago-aquatica, assembly GCA_963693085.1. Classification (NCBI taxonomy): domain Eukaryota; kingdom Viridiplantae; phylum Streptophyta; class Magnoliopsida; order Alismatales; family Alismataceae; genus Alisma; species Alisma plantago-aquatica. The sequence goes on along the minus strand of OY856411.1, from coordinate 320,099,543 downwards.
CCGGTCGTCTGGTGCCACCAGCCGATCGGTTGGCTCCTCCAACCGATCGGTTCGCCTGGTCGTCGTGCATCTCGTCATGTCTGCCACCCGCTCGTCTCTCTCCTTGAACCGGTCATCAAACGATCGGTTCACTCCTTGAACCGATCGTCTGGAACGTCAACTGATCGGTTCACGCCTTGAACCGAATGTCTCAGTTGTCGTCTTGATGTCCTCCGTTCTTTGACATAACAGGAAATAAAACTATCCTAATATTACATTGCTTAAAAGGGAAACCTCGAGTTACATTCGGGGGGAGCAAAGGTAGGAAAGAATCTTGAATTCTTTCAAGTTACATCAGGAATAGGAGATAGGGAAGATCGGTGCGCAGACCGAGATGCAAGCAACCACACAGAACCACACACAGATAGGGGTTTATAGGCCATAATCACGCTACACACATCCACCACAAAACTCGTTTAAGGGGGACGCGTATCGAGTGCATTAATAATACATATCATATATGTAATTTGGGATTTGTGGATTTAGGATTGGACATGCATAAAGCCGATATTATTCGCATTGTTGCAATAAATAAAGGCGACAAACCAAAATCGATCATATCGATATTCCTAAAATATAGAGCAATTGACATGGCTCTGATACTACTGTTGGGTTTTAGGGGAGATAGAGAAGGCAGTAGAAACAAAAATTTTCTCCCCAAACCCATACCGAGGAAACGCGTCAACGTCTATATATTAGGAAAAGATGGTTTGTGGAATCATACCTTGTCCCGAGGCTTGCTCGGCGACAATACCTCGCGCAATGCGCGGTCTTCAACTCTAGTTTTGGACGACGTCTGTGCAGCTCCTGGTCGCACTGGGACTGACGACTCCTCCTCCTACCAGACTGTCAGATGACAGTTGTCCTCCTGAGCGGCAGAAACCTCCCGCCTCTGAAGTAGTCCACACGGACCACCTGGAACTCCACACTCCTTGTTCCACAAGGAAGTGGAAGGAGTCGCACCCTCCTGTTGACGTACTAGTCGCCAACATACTCTCCTGCCTCCAATTGCAACTGCAATTGTCCTTCCCTTGCTGCACCTCCCTTTGTGGGAAGCACTTGCTCGGGCTCTCTCTCGATTACCAAAACCAGAGAGAACGACAACTTTGCAGAGCAACTGGTTGCACTGAGTTGTTGTCTGAGAAGCCCCCAATACCCATATATATATAGGAGGGTCATGGGATAGGGTTCTCTGTCCCCGATAATATGGGACTAAAGCAGGAGTACAAGGGTTCAAGATTTTCCACAAAAACAACCAACTCGCAACCTGAACGGATCGGTTCACAAGTGAATCGGTCGGTTGGGGACCTGAACCAGTCAGTTGGAGCACCAACAGATCGGTTGGGACCCATGAGCCAATCGGTTCACTTCTGAACTGGTCGGTTCGTGGTCCTGGTCGGTTCCCGATTGACTTTTCTTCTTTCATTTCTAATTGGTATCGAATACCAATCCTTGTTCCAATCAAATTGGGCAAGTGAAACGCAAGAAAAATTCTCACCGACCTGACTTTCCCAACTTGCTCGGTTGCACCAGTTGAACCGATCGGTTCAACACTTGAACCGCTCGTTTCACCCTGGGCTTGAGCGGATCGTCTCAACACTTGAGCCGACCGATTCAACAACCTCAGCCGACCGGTTCAACACTTGAGCCGATCGGTTGGGAGGGCAGGTTGTGCAGAATCAATCAATTGCGATTTCAATCAATCTGATATTCCAATCAATGCATCCAACACCTTGAACATATGATATTGAGCTATCGATTAATTGAGTGTTTAATTGAACTACTAAACGCCTTTAGTAATCAATCTAAACATTGCTTGTGGACAAAACTCCTCTTCCAAGTTAAATCCTATGTGTGTGACCCTGCAGGTCCATTTCACGTTGGCAGTGAAAGTCCATAACACTTATGACTTCACAAGCAAAGAGCGGTGCCTAGTCACACATCATTGCTACCCAAGTGAAAGTAGGAAGTTGGAGAACAACTTTCATCCTACAATCTGTGAATGGTGTTACAATGAATGTATAATTCCTTTGTCACTGATATCCCGAATGAACTCGAGGCATGGAACAGTCATCCTGTCAACGTTCATTCACTTTCTTTATCTCAGAGTAGATTGAAGGAGATATGTATGACATCAATATCACATACTGATTCACACATGTGTGTGCATGCCTATCTCAATCCTACTCATCAAGTGGCCTTGGATATCAAACTCCCTCAGGAGGGACAAATCCCATATCTATCACTCACCCCTCAAAATCCCCATGTGTCAAAGCCACTCAATCATCACCTTTATAACAACCCATGTTTCAGGACTGCGTTTGATGATGTCAAAGTGTGCCCAACGACATGTGTTGAGTGTAGTGATTTCAGGTCAAAGAATCACACTCACCACCATCATTGTGAGTACTGACTGTGACTACCATCTCATGGTTCCATGTGTCAAACTCACGGTGGGTCTGTCCAGTACACTTGTTCTCTAACAAGTACCTATGTGTTTGGTTTGATATCTCTATATCATGACTAATGAGATTTTGTCATCAACCAACACCACAATCTAGTCTTGTGTGTCATTGTTGTCTATCTACCTTCCACAATGACATCCGACTAGGGACATAAAAAGAATGTACAAACTCTTAGCATCTGTATGATCTCATCGTTCAGGTCCTCAACCTGAAGGCATACGTCATTGAGTACTGTCATTCTCTAGACATTCAATATGTTCTATCACTATCTCATATGACTGAACCAGAAAGAATTGGAAGATTGCCTTTGATGTTTATCAAATCAATCTTAATGTATCCCACCAATTATCCTATGATTGGCTCTCAGGGCATACATACCAACAGGTATAACTAACAAGCAATAACTCATTGATTATAAAACTAATGATGTGATTACATAACTTCTCGTCGATGGTATCGTCGAGCACAACAAACATTCAATATAGTTAAGTGTGTGCCCAGAGGCACATGATCAAGGGACTTGTAGCGTAAGTAAAGTACCCAATAGAACCACCTTGGGCACAAGACCAAGGGATATAAATAGAAGACGCCATGTGATGGAGAAGGTTCATGACATGAAAGGGATGGTAGAGTGTCTTTGAGCAACTACCTTACCATTGATCTTTATATTGTACCATGCACCCATCAATCCATGGTCTCCAAGTATGAGAGTCCAGGGGTAGCACACCTCCACCTCCACGAAGTTGTTGTAGACTTATTATTTTATAGAAGTAGGGAGAAGGAGTTCCCATCCTCTCTCCCAACACCAAATTTAAATTGAAGAAGATTCACATCGACATTCACCAGTCTATGGTCATTTTTGGTGTATCTTTCTTCTTCCTCTCTAAATTTATCTACCATCTTTCATCCCCTTTATTCCATTTTGTTTATCATCCTCATGTCTAACCACACTTGTAGTTCCGCCAAGTTACTCATTACCATGAATGACTAATTATATAGCTTGTGTTGGATGTAGCCACTAAAGCTCTCCCATCATGTAAATACTTATATCCATGGAATATATGCTCTTAGCAAAGTTTATCTCCATATTTTTTGTCTTATTGATTTAGTTGCATGATTAGCTACCATCTCATATTTTTTGATTGTTAATTCCTTGAAAGATTGGTAATAAAAAATATTTAAGTGATATGGAGTTGTATGAATGTATGAGAATTTTTGAGTGCTTAATCAAATGATCATATGGTTTCATTGTTTGTTTACCATCTTGAGAGAGAGACAACCATATAATCTAGGTACTATTCTTGAGAGAGGAGGTATCAAAAACTACCAACGATTGCTTATGAATTTGCTAAGAGTACAAAATTGGTGTTAGTATTGCATGTTAGTGAGGGACCTTAGATGGTAAAACACTATACATGTTTCCCATGAATACATGATACCTTATCTTTTGACCTTCTTTTTTTTTTATTTTACTTTTTTTGAGTTGTTTTATTTGCTTATTTCTTGTTTGTTAATGTATCACCATTACATAAGGAACACAAAACTTTATCTCACCCTTTGTTTGGTGTAACCAAGCTAAGACTTCTAATTCTTAACACATACCACCCTTTTCCTTGTGGAACGACCTTGATATACTTCATCGAACCCCATATTATGGCTGCGGGGGCCTGAGTGTCAGAATATAAATTAAAAATTCTTATTACTCTAGATATGCTCCTTTTTGGGCATGTGATTTAGGTTTATCACTTTGGAATTTTAAAGATGAAGGAGAGACTGACTAATCAATAGTTTGGCACTATTCACCATCAAAGTCATTACACTGGAATCGTCCTTAAACCACTGAGCATAGGCTTGCTTGTTTTTTTCATTAGTCATAGCATTAGGAGGGATTTTAGCATCAATAATATATATGAATAATGTCCTTGGTCATTGAGATATAGTTCTAAAGGTGTCGACCAAAGGTGATATTTTGAGCTGTCAAGTTTCAAGTTTGTTACACACAAAGACTGAGGAGGATTAATAGTTTCTATAGATACTAGAGGGATGACACATTTAGATAACAAGAAGTAGCAGTTGTAGAAGCAACATATTTGGAAAACATGCATAGGGGCAGTGTATAGCAGTAGCAAATTGAGATCAACAGATCTGAGAAACCCAAATAGGGGCAGTATAGTGCAATAGTAGATCTGGATCAACAAATTGGAGAAACCCACATAGTGGCATTAAAGAGTAGCAGGAGATCTGAATCAATAGAGATGAGAAATCTGCATAAGGGCAGTAGAGAGGAGAAGGCAAGACCTAATCCACCAGGGTATGAGATTTACTCCATCACGTGGCATAGGTAAAAGAATGTATTACTTTTAGGTTTTCAACTTGATATTTTGGAATTATCTGGAAAGGATCAAGCAGAATAGAGGTCAATGGGGTGGTGGTCATTGGGGTGGAGGTTGATGGGATGTAGCTTGTGGGGTGGAGAACATTGAAGGTTGATTAGGGGTGGGGGTTTATCAGGTGGAGGTCAGTGGGGTGTTGGAAGTTTAGGAGGTGGTAGAGATTGATGGTGAAGGTTGAAGGGGTGGAGGTCAATGGGCTTGGTGGTTAATGAGTGAAGGGACGTCAACAGGCTGGTGGAAGTTGAAGAGGTGTTGGGAGATCGATGTGGTGGTTGAAGTTGAAGAGGTCAAGGGAGGTCGATTGGGTAATGGTCGATGGGGTTTGATTGTTGATGGTTCTTGAAGGTCTACTAGTTAGTGGAGGACAATAGTGTGGTGGAGGTAGATGGTGTATTCAATATAGGGTGTGGTGGTGCATCAACATCATAGAATTCATGAGGATCGAACACATCTATGCCATATAGAATGATAAAACCCATATTTGATGTGTTCAACATAAATTCAATGCACTCACCTTTATAGCATAAGAAAGTAAGTGAGAAAAATAATTAGGAAAACTGGGATAAAAGAAAAGATAAAGACAAGACATGTTTAAAGCACACAACAACACATAAATTATAAAGCATATATACTAATATCTTCCAAAGATTTGTAATTTCTTCTTCCTCTCCTACTCATCTTGTTGGTTCTTGGTGCTTCTCACTACATCATATGAGTAGGCTGTGAAGAAGATTCTTGGTGAATTTTTTTGGAGACGTTTGCATCCAAGGCAATAGGTGGATTGCGATATACTCCATTGCATTTCTCCCAACTACTTCCTCTGAGAAGGTTGTAGGAAGCTTGTTGGAGATACTTCTTATGAGAAGGTTGCATCAAAGGTCGGAGGTTGATTGCGATCTACTTCCTTGAGAAAGTTCTCCTTGAGGTAGAAAAGGATGGTTGTCTTGAGGAACAAAAGACACATATTAGTTTTATGTATTTTGTATCTATTAAAAAAAGGAATAAAACAAGGTTGAAAATCATGCCTGGGAAAAACCAGGTAGTGGACTGACATCTTTTGATGAAGCCACTCTATATCGACTATCTCTTGTGGTGTGCTTTCATTGTGTAATTACCTACCTTACATGTTTTGTTGCATCATCTTTTAAGAAAGTGAATCTAACCTCCTTAGTGTTTGAAATTGCATAAAGTTTCTATTAGCACTATTCACCCCCACTGTAGAGCACATCAATAACTGACAATAAACGTAACACAAATGAAAACTCTTACTACACATATCATCTCATGTTTAAGTCCTCAACCCAAACCATAAGTTATTGAGTTAAACATTTTGACGACATTATCAAGTTTATCTATTATCTCAATTTTAAATAAGAATAATAAGCACGATTGATTTTTATTAATAACCAAATCAACTACTATTACAACCCCAAATTTTGGGTTCCTTTGGTGAGAAATGTAATTTCTCATATTAAAGATATTTGGACAAATAATGATATAATTTGTTGTGAATAAATGGATTTCGTTTAAAATAGCCTTGTTGTTTGATTTGTGGGCTTTATTGGCTATTGGGCCCAATAACAAGGAAATTCAATTAATTAATGAATAATTGAGTTGTTGAGAAAAGAGAGATGAGGTAGAAACCTCTAGAAGGAAAAGGAATGTAATCCAAGAATGAATTTCGTGCCTCTTGGGTTCCTTGGGTTCCAAGGAGTCCAAAGTTGCAAAGAAAAGCAATACGAAAAGAAAAGATTAATTAAGTATTTCTTTATTAAGAAAGAAATTGAAAATATTGACGAAATGTGGAAAATAAGTGAAAAGATGTATAACGAAGTAATCCTTAGTGGAATTTCGTATTCCAAGGATTCCTAATAATAAAAGGAATACTAATGAGGAAAATAAAAGAGAAATAAAGAGAAATCCTCAAAAATAGAAATATTTTAATAAGAACTCAACATGATAATGTGTAATAATGCATATTGATGCATTTAAGGATAATGAGTATTCCCTAAAAAGGAATTTCGAATTCTTTGAGTTTCTTGGGGTCCAAGGAGCCCCAATAAAGAGGAAAGAAAGATAAAATATCAAAATTTCAAAATAACGAGATAATGGGAATACATAATTAATGAATTATGTGGTTTTGTTAAGAAGAAAATATTTTCTACTTAAGGAAAATATATTTTCGTTGCCAATAAATTAAAAGGCATGAATAAAGAGATTAAGAGAGGGAATTTTTGTATTTCTCAGTGTCCATGCATCACGGAATATCAAGAAAAAGGAGATAATGAAGAGATAGAGATATGGTTGCTTCACAACCAAGGAAAGTATGTTTCCTTTTGAGTTTGGGACTTGAGTCCTCTTGAGGCACGCCTTAGAGCTTCGTACTCTCTCCTATATAAGGGATACGAGCCTGGACTGAATCCAGAAGAACCCACATGTAGTCCTCCACTCTTCTTTCTCATTTGCATTCTTAAACCCTTGCCCAGGTTAGTAGCGTGAGCATGGAGGTAGAAGGAGCCAAGGCAAGGTCAACTTGATGGCTTGATGTGCCACGTTGCCAAAGAACGACTTGGCCGTCAAAGCTAGGCCCTGGAGCGCGCATATCGACAGATGCAAGGCTGCAGGGGCGGCTGCAATAGGCAGGGCCGACGAGGGAGAAACTGGCTGACTTGGCTGTGGTTTGAGGGATGGTTGCGTGCGCCCAAGCAAGACGGAGGCAAGGAACACATCCCCTATGGAGTTCGAGCCCAAACCTGGGCGAGAGAGCCGTGCCAAGGCCTGCCCTAGGCGGCCGCTGCTGTTGTTGAACTGAGGAGGAAGATGACGGCCGTTGGACGGTTTTGCCCCTGCGCAGGCAGAAGAAGATACAACTTACGCGGGGGTACAATGGTAACTCGGTTATGTTTCCAAATCGATTGCATTGCATGAGAAACGGATGACATGGCGGCTCTTCATTGGCTAGAAGTAAGTGATTTTATTAAAATCATAACTAATTAATGGTAGCTAGGATTGATAAGAATAATATATCAATTTTGCTCAGAAAAATGAGAGGAATCCAACAAAAATATTTTCGAAAGCTAATTCCTCTTACAATTCAAAAAGTAATGGAGGCTATTAACTTTAGATGTAATAATGTTTAAAGAACCCTATTTTGATACGATTAAAGTGATTAGAAGGGTTTAATCGCTGATTAGAGTGGATATTAGCCTGTTAATGATAAAAAGGAACATTAGGAAGAAAAAGGATGAACTTTGCATATAATTAGTTAATTTGGAGTTTCATATGCACTAATATACTTTAATGGGCCTTGAAACCCTAATGTTGATTAATTTGACTATTAATGGTTTTAATTGATTAATTTCTTAATTAATGTTGGAATATGCTATTTTGAGCATTAAAGTTCCTAATTTGTGGATAAATACTCTAAATGTAGTAATTAGGGTTTTCTCATGAATAAAAGGTGGGATTAATGGTAAATCAAGTTCATATGTTAATTAGACCCTAATGAACTTTGAATTAATGATAAATGTGTGTAATGATCTTGTCATGGATGAAAGGGATAAAAATAGTAGCTTTAAGGAAAAAGAAGCTTAATTGATGATTAATGTGCCTATAATATGAAAATAAGGTTATAGGTGGTTAAGATAACCTTAATGTTGTAGAATAGATGAGATAATTAGGGTTTATGAGTAACGGCATAAAATTAGGGTTTAATATGGTGAAAGATGAAGGGAAACCCTAATTGCAAAACAAAACCCTAGAAAGTGAATCCAAATTAATAAAGTAGATTCTTGATAAAGTGTGTAATGAATAGAGTACATATTCTTTTCAGGAATTATGTGATTGTTGAATTACTTGGATTGCATGCTTGGTTGGATTTTCTTAATGCTTCTGAAATCATCAAGTCAGGTATGTGGTTACACTTATGACTACACGAATTAGTTTTCTGAGATTTTATCGATGTTTCCATCATGGCTTGAATTAAACTGTTGGATGTATTTGATTCATGCAAAATTATAATGTGAATATGACTATCACATAAGAAATATGCCTACTAGCTCAGATCCTAGTCCCCTCTGTAGCTTAATGTGTAGACCTAGTAAATGGCTACCAATGGGGTAGGGCCATCAGGTCATTGGATGACTTAGTAAATGGCTACCAATGGGGTAGGTCCATCAAGTCACATTGAGTTAGAGATTGGACTACATATGGGTAGTGCCATGCGACTCAACCCTAGATATTGATCTACCTGTTAGGTAGGATAATGCGGGGTTTAATAAGGATCTACCTAGAGAGAGGTAGTATCTCAGTCTGTTGCAGGGACAACACAGAGATAGGGTATATGAAAGCATTGAGTAGTATTGCTTAAAATGTAATCTTAGATGTTAAATGATATTTGGTTGACTACATTGTTAATCTAGTTGCACAATTATTGTTTCCCCCGTATACCAGCTTCTTGCTGACCGACGTTTTGTTTGTCGGCGTTTTAGGTACAAATGAAAAGAACAAACAGTAAAGTGGCATATGTCGAACTAAATGAGAAATAACGTGCAAAGGGGGATTAGTTAGATTAGTATCTTCATGGATAGAAGTATAGAAATCCCAGCTTTTAAAAGGTAAGTAATGTTTTTATTTTATACCATTTTTTAGTTTAGTAGTAGAATTTCTTAATTATTATTGAATATTTGTCGAAGCTTTGATCCTGTTAATTGAATAATGGCTCTGACCTTCGGGTCTCCCTTAATTGGGGGTTATCGGGAGGCGGGGTCGTTACAATTGGTATCAGAGCATAGGTTCCTCAATTAATCTTTAATAATTATTGAATTTTACAAATTCCATAGAACCAAGGGAGTTATTAGAGGAGTGTCCAAAAGATTGAGGTGTCTAGAAAAGGATCACTTTCGGGGGCTGGCAATATTTTCCTCTGCACCGCTAGTCGGAATACGAGGACTCTCGGATTGTGTGACTTCCTGGACGATGTCTTAGGATATGACTCGAAATAAGACACCTTTAGGACTCTCTCACCTCATTCATCCCTTCTCAACTCAAATTTTGTTAAGGACCTTAAGGATTAGGGTTTTCTCTCTTCTCCTCACCCTCTTGAGGAATGGGTAAGGTTAATAAGGACTAAGGAATCCTCCACCAAATTAATGAAACACATGTAAATAAGATGTCATGGACATTAGCTTAATAGATTAAGCGTAAACTAAAGAATAGATACATGCTTAGGTCGTAAGACACGAGTTGTCATTGCCCTCAGGAGAGATATGAGGATAGACCTCCTTGGCAGGAGGATGAGTAGAGAGAGTTAGTCTTACAGGTAGAGACCTCCATTAAAATTAGATACCTAGCACATCCTTTGAGGATGATGTTAACCCTAACCCTAAGGGAAGATTAGAGAGAGAGAGATGACATGATGAGCTAGATGTCATGGTTGACCGAGTGTTTGGTTGGACATGCCTTTGGGATGCCATAAAAGGGTAGATGACCTAGTACCTTTGGCGACCAACCCGGGAGAGGGTCGTGCATGCTAGAGAGAAGGATATCTCCTTCATGGATGAGGTTAGAAGAGAACCTATAGTTACCCTATGGGCTTAGGAAATTAGGGTATAGCTTGATGAAACCATGGTTAAGGGATCATGGAATAAGCATAAAGGGCTATGAATAATATTGAGCAAGCCTAAGTTCGAGCATATGCTTCACCCATGTGAAGGTATGCTAGTAAAGCTTGATCCTTCATGGAGAAAGGAAATCTAGTTGTAAGGTTGTATGTAGAGTTAATTCTAGAGAGGAAAGCAGGACTCATGCAAGAAGGTTGGAAACCTAAAACCCCGAGATGTGAGGAACAATCAGGAGTTGAGGATGATGCGACCTACATGGATGATAGTGGTTGCCTTATGCTTGATTCCTGTAGGCTGATGATATATTGGTTGCATTTAGAGGAACCAAACCCTAGAGAGAGGACGATGCTTCTAGTACCCATGGTATAAGTGGTTACCTGCCGGACGAGATAAAGAGTGCTTTAGACCCTAAGGAGGTTTAAGTAACCAGTTGTGAGGCTTTATAACTAGTTTGTTTTCCTTGAGGAGGACTCCACTCTGTGGTGTTTCTCATATAAAAGGATCATGGGAGTACCTGGCATACATTGGACATGCTTGATTCATGGTTAAGAGGTTGAGCATGTAGTTGGATATCCAAAAATGAACCTAGGGTTCCTGGCCGAAGAGGGGAAGTAGTGTACCTAATGCTCATGATGAGAATTGAGTCTCTATAGTTTCGATCATGGTACTCCTCATGTGTGGAGGTAAAGGAAACCCCTTAAGTTAAGGGTATGTTTGATGAAACCTTCACGCCTAAGTTGATCTAATATTGAGGAAAGAGAACAAGTACTACCTAGCATGGTGTAATAGGTGACCTACTTGTGCCTTAGTAGCTGTTGGGTTAGGCATGTTCATGTGAATGTAAACCCTAAGAACGGTTGTGACCTTGTTGTCAAGAGTTGTAGTTTCCTCCCATCCTGGGAGAGGGGCCCTTTGGTAGGGTGTATACCAATTTTGCTGGTTTGAGGTAACCTAAAGAAGTTTCATAGGATCTTGAGAAGCTAAGTGAAAAGTACATGGTATGAGATTGAACCTTTAGACCTATAGTTAACAATCTCTAAGTGCATATGGATGTGTTACCATGGAGTAACCGGTATGGGGCCTGACCAAGGTAGGCAGGTCACCATGACCCCTTTGAAGGGATGAAAGTTAGTCATGAATGCAGAGAGAGATGATGAAGGATTGGGTAAGGTTCTATGTTGGACATGTACTATAATGAAACCTAAGTCTATCCTAGGGTCAGGTAGGGGTAAGACCGATGGAAGAAGGAGTTGCCTAATTCCCTAGTTGCACATGACCGTAGGGTCAGGAGGTAACAGCTATCGTTGTCTGAGGGCCATGGGTTAGGGGATTGATCACCTTCATGAAATCATGGGACCCAAAGGGAAGATGAGTAGGGCACTCTCAGGATGCATAAGGGAAAAGGGATGACCCCAAAAGTGTCGGCACCCTATAGACCTAGAGGAGACGACCAAGGATTGTGTTTAGACCAAGTAGGGTTGAGACCAGTTTTCCATGAAAGTAATTTTGATATCATGATGTTTGTGACATAGGTGGCACGTTTCAACTTAGATTTGAAAGTGTACTGGCAAGGTGGGTTGTACCATATCTACTCTTGGAACAGGAAGAACTTTGTATTTGGACTGCAGCGAAATGCTTATTTCCTTTTGTTATGGGAGTGAGAGATAAGACAATATGCATGCCTTACACCAAGGATAAAAGATGATGGAAGTTGGAACGTTGCTACAAGGTATAAGGATAGAAATGATAACATACCTTTGTGGAGTGAATGATACATGGATGGTTTACAAACACTAAGAGTATTAAGGAAATCATCTTGTGAGGATGTTTTATCATGAGCTATGTGGAATTTGCAAGTTATCCAAAGTTGAGTTGAATCACCATGAGGATGAGCTCACAGTTTCTTGATGAAGAAAAACTTAGAGTTTGAGATGAGATGATAAGTATAATATGTGTAGGTGTATGTCTTCAACATTACCTGACACCTAAGGAGGTGAAGTAGTAATGAATACTCTAATTGAGATATAACTGCCTAGTTTAACTAGAGGCTAGAAGAGGTTGAGGATTGTTCGACTAACCCTAAGTTTGGAAATAAGATGAGTTTTGGCTAACACACAGTTGTAATAAGATATGTTGAACAAGTTAATGGTTGTTGGGTTAGCCAGTTTAGTCCTTGATGTAGTGAAATGATGGTGATAGAACCGCGGATACACTTCTTTGGATAGGAAGGTAATAAAATCCTGATGAGATTGGTTTAGAGTTTCTGAGGTATCGATCTTGAGGAATCATGACATACATGAGATCATGGTTTTAAGATCACCATACACCATGATAATACAAAGATAGTAAGTGATAGTAGCATTTTGAATGATTAATACGAAGTTGCATGTAGCATGTGGCCATGCAAGCCGGGGGTGAAGGACGAACACCAGTAACCAAGTGCTTTGACATAGAGGATAAAGAGTCCCCGAGAGGGAATGGGAGTTCACCTCTATGGGTGTTGTGGTAAGTCTCCCCTTGGACAAGAAAGATCGAGATGTAATAGGGGTTATGGTAGATCACCTTACCTAGACAACATGAGAAAGAAAGGACTACTATCAAGAGACAGATTCGGTTGAACTACTTAAGAGAGAAAGATGGTTCAACCACATCATGATGCGAGTTCAAAACTTCTTGAGTATGACCAAGGTTCACTTCCATGAGGTGGAAGTGGATACATGAAGGACTTGATGATAGTACAGTTTATCACCCCATACTAATGAACAGTATGATCCAGACTAGAGGGTCTGATGAGAGCATGTGTGCTCATTTAGGGTGATACATAGAGACAGTTCTTAAGATGTGATGTTAACCACCATAGCCTCTATTGGGATGCAAGAAGTTCTAGAAGGAGGTTGTGTCGGTCACCACTTCATTAAGAAGATGTTGGTGAAGGAGGCCTCATGAAGGTCAGAAAAGAACCACAATGTGTGCAGATGAAGTCACTTTGATCATGCAATGGTTGAGAGAGGGCCCAGTGGTGACATGAGTCACAAGCTGATGCAAGGCAGACTGACATGTAGTTCCCTGTGGGAGAACATGTGATGTGAAAATCCGACCCCTCTAAGCTATAGCTGATAAAGTTGAGTCCCTAATATATGGGTCCATTTGAGATGGATTGGTGGAGATGGTTCTGTAACCTTACCCCTCAGGATAACATGATGTGTAATGTGTTCCATGGGTCCAATATAGAGCACTATGTGAGGTACCCAAGCCATGTGTTGAGCCCTGAACCTATTCATCTTTTGAGAGGCTGAAATGTCCTGAATCACCTATGAGGGTACAATATACCAAGGTAAGAAAGAACTCAGATGGAAGAAAATGAGATAATGAAGGTTCTTGGGAAACACCATGGAAAGGGGTGAAGCCACATGGTATCCATGATGGACATAAGAAGACTTATATTGTTTGCTTGCTTGCTTGATGGAATTTTGAGGGCTAAATTCTCATAAGAGGGGAAGGATGTTACAACCCCAAATTTTGGGTTCCTTTGGTGAGAAATGTAATTTCTCATATTAAAGATATTTGGACAAATAATGATATAATTTTTTGTGAATAAATGGATTTCGTTTAAAATAGCCTTGTTGTTTGATTTGTGGGCTTTATTGGCTATTGGGCCCAATAACAAGGAAATTCAATTAATTAATGAATAATTGACTTGTTGAGAAAAGAGAGATGAGGTAGAAACCTCTAGAAGGCAAAGGAATGTAATCCAAAAATGAATTTCATGCCTCTTGGGTTCCTTGGGTTCCAAGGAGTCCAAAGTTGCAAAGAAAAGCAATAAGAAAAGAAAAGATTAATTAAGTATTTCTTTATTAAGAAAGAAATTGAAAATATTGACGAAATGTGGAAAATAAGTGAAAAGATGTATAACGAAGTAATCCTTAGTGGAATTTCGTATTCCAATGATTCCTAATAATAAAAGGAATACTAATGAGGAAAATAAAAGAGAAATAAAGAGAAATCCTCAAAAATAGAAATATTTTAATAAGAACTCAACATGATAATGTGAAATAATGCATATTGATGCATTTAAGGATAATGAGTATTCCCTAAAAAGGAATTTCGGATTCTTTGACTTTCTTAGGGTCCAAGGAGCCCCAATAAAGAGGAAAGAAAGAGAAATTATCAAAATTTCAAAATAACGAGATAATGGGAATACATAATTAATGAATTATGTGGTTTTGTTTTGAAGAAAGTATTTTCTACTTAAGGAAAATATATTTTCGTGGCCAATAAATTAAAAGGCATGAATAAAGAGATTAAGAGAGGGAATTTTCATATTTCTCAGTGTCCATGCAATAAGGAATATCAAGAAAAAGGAGATAATGAAGAGAGAGAGAGAGAGATGATTGCTTCACAACCAAGGAAAGTATGTTTCCTTTTGAGTTTGGGACTTAAGTCCTCTTGAGGCACGCCTTAGGGCTTCATACTCTCCCCTATATATGGGATATGAGCCTGGACTGAATCCAAAAATACCCACACGTAGTCCTCCACTCTTCTTTCTCGTTTGCGTTCTTAAACCCTAGCCCAGGGTAGCATCGTGAGCATGGAGGTAGAAGGAGCCAAGGAAAGATCAACTTGATGGCTTGATGTGCCACATTGCCAAAGAACGACTTGGCCATCGAAGCTAGGCCCTGGAGCGCGCATATCGGAAACTGCAAGGTTGCAGGGGCGGCTGCAATAGGCAGGGCCGACGAGGGAGAAACCGACCGACTTGGCCGTGGTTTGAGGGACGGTTGCGTGCGCCCAAGCAAGATGGATGCAAGGAACACATCCCCTATGGAGTTCGAGCCCAGACCTGGGCAGGAGAGCCGTGCCAAGGCCTGCCCTAGGCGGTCGCTGCTGTTGCTGAACTGAGGAGGAAGATGATGGCCATTGGACAGTTTTACCCCTCAGCAGGCTGAAGAAGATACAACTTACGCAGGGGTACAATGGTAACTCAGTTATGTTTCCAAATCGATTGCATTGCATGAGAAACGGACGACGTGGTGGCTCGTCATTGGCTGGAAGTAACTGATTTTATTAAAATCATAACTAATTAATGGTAGCTTGGATTGATAAGAATAATATCTCAATTTTTCTCAAAAAACCGAGAGGAATCCAATAAAAATATTTTTAAAAGCTAATTCCTCCTGCAATTCAAAATGTAATGGAGGTTATTAACTTTAGATGTAATAATGTTTAAAGAACCCTATTTTGATACGATTAAAGTGATTAGAAGGGTTTAATAGCTGATTAGAGTGTATATTAGCATGTTAATGATAAAAAGGATCATTAGGAAGAAAAAGGATGAACTTTGCATATATTTAGTTAATTTGGAGTTTCATATGCATGAACATACTTTAATGGGCCTTGAAACCCTAATGTTGATTAATTCGACTATTAATGGTTTTAATTGATTAATTTCATGATTAAAGTTGGAATATGCTATTTTGAGCATTAAAGTTCCTAATTTGTGGATAAATACTCTAAATGTAGTAATTAGGGTTTTCTCATGAATAAAAGGTGGGATTAATGGTAAATCAAGTTCATATGTTAATTAGACCCTAATGAAATTTGAATTAATGATAAATGTGTATAATGATCTTGTCATGGATTAAAGGGATAAAAATAGTAGCTTTAAAGAAAAAGAAGCTTAATTGACGATTAATGTGTCTGTAATATGAAAATAGGGTTATATGTGGTTAAGATAACCTTAATGTTGTAGAATAGACTAGATAATTAGGGTTTATGAGTAATGGCATAAAATTAGGGTTTAATATGGTGAAAGATGAAGGGAAACCCTAATTGCAAAATGAAACCCTAGAAAGTGAATCCAAGTTAATAAAGTAGATTCTTGATAAAGTGTGTAATGAATAGAGTACATATTCTTTTTAGGAATTATGTGATTGTTGAATTACTTGGATTGCATGCTTGGTTGGATTTTCTTAATGCTTCTGAAATCATCAAGTCAGGTATGTGGTTCCGCTTATGACTACCCGAATTAGTTTTCCGAGATTTTATCGATGTTTCCATCATGGCTTGAATTAAACTGTTGGATGTATTTAATTCATACAAAATTATAATGTGAATATGACTATCACATAAGAAATATGTGTACTAGCTCAGATCCTAGTCCCCTCTGTAGCTTAATGGGTTGACCTAGTAAATGGCTACCAATGGGGTAGGCCCATCAGGTCATTGGATGACTTAGTAAATGGCTACCAATGGGGTAGGTCCATCAAGTCACATTGAGTTAGAGATTGGACTACCTATGGGTAGTGCCATGCGACTCAACCCTAGATATTGATCTACTTGTTAGGTAGGATCATGCAGGGTTTAATAAGGATCTACCTAGAGAGAGGTAGTATCTCAGTCCGCTGCAGGGACAACACAGAGATAGGGGATAGGAAAGCATTGAGTAGTATTCCTTAAAACATAATCTTAGATGTTAAACGATATTTGGTTGACTACATTGTTAATCTAGTTGCACAATTATTGTTTCCCCCGTATACCAGCTTCTTGTTGACTGACGTTTTGTTTGTCGGCGTTTTAGGTACAAATGAAAATAACAAACAATAAAGTAGCATATGTAGAACTAAATGAGAAATAACGTGCAAAGGAGGATTAGTTAGATTAGTAACTTTATGGATAGAAGTTTAGAAATCCCAGCTTTTAAAAGGTAAGTAAAGTTTTTATTTTATACCAGTTTTCAGTTTAGTAGTAGAATTTCATAATTATTATTGATTATTTGTCGAACCTTTGATCTTGTTAATTGAATAACGGCTCTGACCTGCGGGTCTCCCTTAATTGGGGGTTACCGGGAGGTGGGGTCATTACAACTACACAATATCCCTTTTACAATCACCATATCATGTCTATCAGGGTATATAACAAAAATTTTCTACTCTTATTACGTATCAAAAAATATTTAAGACATTATTATTATAAAATAAGAGGAAAACCAAAATTTTAGATGATTCCAAGTTAGTTAATTATTTGGAAATTAATTAATAATTTACCTGTTGTTTACTTGAAAACCAAGATTAGGGTATCCCATATTTGGCACAACATAGGATATGAAAAAGGTGAAGATAATTAAAATTCAGCAATATAATAGAATTACTTGTGACTTGAGGAATTATTTAGGTAATTACTTGACTGACAAAATAAGGGTAGTAGGACTTTGTATTTTGGTATCAATTTTACATACAATGAGATAAGGAAAACATAAAGCTACCCCTACATGATTTATCAAGATTTTTACTAATTTTAATAAAATGAAAGAATTTTTATTTAAATATGATTCAAATAACTCATGTTAACCAAACTTCCAATAGATCGAGACACATGGAAATTTTGATGGGATGATAACCTAGTACAATTAGATGATTATCCAACAAAAACCAGATTGTCAACTATCTTGTTCCAAGAGGCATGTTAGGATCAGATTCTTCCATGCATAAAACTAATGGTAAGTGGAATTGAACATATTATAATTTAAAGGAAGCATGCAAATTAAAAAATTCTTTGAACATGACACATTGAAAAAGGGATACAATTTATTTTAAATAATTTTTTTATCTGGAATTATATAAGAATCCTCAGGTTTTACACTGAATTTCCTCTTGTATTGCCCCAAAGTGCCTCTTGGGTTGCACCTAAGTGCCTCTTCTCTTATGCACTGAAGTGCCTCTTAGTTTTCTTTGAGGGGCTTCTTGTTGAGGATTTTATATAAGTTATCTTTTAACATTATATTGCTATTAGAAACTCTTTCTTTGCTTTTAAATCATAATTTTTACTTTACTCTTAATGTATGTGAAAGTGATGCAATAATACGAACAATAAAAACATAACATTCAATTCATCACAAGTTGATTGACTTTTCAGCAACTGAAGTGGATTACACATTCATAACATTCATTGCATACATACATATATGCAAACATTACTCATGTTCAATTAGCATGGACAACTTACCTTGGACATAGAGGAGAACTGATTTCTATTTCTAGGTTTAGTAAGCCCTCATGACGTTCTTGGGGTTTGAAATCCCTAAACATCCTGATCAAAACATTCAATATATCAAATTGTATTCCATTCAAAACCTAAAACCTTGATTTTGATAACATATGAATCCTTGTTTCCAAATTAGATCCAAGGTTCTCTTTTTATTCAAAAAGGATAGATTTTAACTTTTAAGATCATTTAAACATATTATGATCATTAAAACTAAGGAATTAGAGTTTTTATACATTTAACACATTAAAGTTAGAAACTTTAGACATATTGAGACTTAGAAGCAGATATATGTCTTGAAACTATTTTTGTTTAATTCCTTGCATTTTTATGAGCAAATTGATATATAGTTTTGTCATAATATCACCTACGTTTTAATTACTACATTATTTGTAAAATGAACTTACTCGGTCCATTGGGAGACTTCCAAGTTAGCACCCTTGGATCGCAAGCCATTTCCACACAGTTCCACCCGAGCCAATGGCTTCTGGCCATCGAACCACCACGTGCCATGATGGAAGGAACTTTAACAAAGGTTGAAATGACCTATTTTCCCCTTTCCCAAAAAAAAACATACCCACTCATGCAAGTGTCTTTTGGCCTTTCCAGTTGCATTCGCCTTCAACACCGTGACATGCCCAATCTCACACCTGCAAAAGTCATCTAGGGGATTGATCCCATGAGTGAGGGTGACAATAAGACACATGAGGGTTGTTGATTATCCGAGGGGCATCACTGGAACCTCCGAGGGTCTCGTCCAAGCCAGGGTCATCGTCATTCTTCCTCGTCCACCACAGAAGGAAGTCGCTCACCAGTATTTGCCATCACAAGTCATTTTAGCCAAAAAGACATTGTCAGACCTTCTCCTACCCCCTACACACTAAAGGAAGGATCGCCATGGCTTCCCCTTGGCGCCACCCTTGAGTCTAGCCTCTGTCGTTGAGGGAGCCACCTACTGGGGGTTCTATGTGCTTGCACCTCTATGCCTGGCATGAGGCCCTTGGGCGAGAACGCCTCCTTCTAAACCCATCACATTTCCCTTCCATCAGCTTAAACTAAATAGATATCTAGGGGCCATTGCTTCCTCTTGCGGTTGCTACCTCCAAGGATTGGAAGGGGAAAGGTAGGTTGGGGATGCCTAGATTCCTAGGTGTATAATGGCACCCTACCATTTCTGAACTCCAACCTTCAGTCATGGAGTGACCAAAGCGGAAAGGAGAGTGCTGACATATTATAGAAGAGGTCGGTTTCACATTATGCTAAAGGGGGAAGGCGATGAACTAAACAAGAGGAGAGGGTAGGAAACAAGAAGGATGAAAACCCACCATATATATACATTACTATATATATTGACTTCATGAAATCCTTCCCACATATATATTTATATATATGTATATATATATATATATATATATATATATATATATATATATATATATATATATATATATGTGTGTGTGTGTGTGTGTGTGTATATATATATGTACATATATGGCTGTGTATTCATTGCCCACGTGGGTACAGTAGCTTTGCTACCCGTCCAAAGTGACACGGTGGCATAAATAGTAAATAGTTTGAAAAACTGAAGAAGTAGATTCCATCTTCTTCACGCATTGTTCTACCGCCGACCTGCTCAAATCGCACATTTTTGTGCATCCACCGTTGGACGGCCTCCTACATTCAATGAACCATTTTCATACCGAAGGCATGTAGCATTCCTACTGCTGTTGGGGTTGGGTACCTTTCAGCTCATGAGATTTGCCATGTCCCCGTGTGGCTAGTTTGTGGGATTTTGGCGGTCGGAAGAGAATCATAGAGAGTCATCGGCGATAGAGAGCATTAAAGAAGCAAGCAAGGGGCAGAATGGAATGGCTGGAGGCAAAAACCGGGAAAGAGTGCAATTAGAGCCCCAAAAAATTTAACTTGTTTCGGATTCATGGCCGATAGTCACTACTTGATTATTGTTCTCCCCCTTCTTCCCTCTTAACCTCCACCCTCACTCTCAGCGGGCCTAATCTACATGATTGATATCTATTGTGCATCACTACTTTTAGGTAAAAAAGCAATCAACCCTCATCATTAGCATCATCCCAACCTGCGCTCATCTACTTATCATTTACTGGCTTCGATGTGCGTCGTCGGTGGCCTTTTTTTCTTTCTTTTGCACTCTTAATGACCGTCTCTGTGAATGAATATTCTGATGTTGACAGTGGGTTTGGGCTTGGCTTCATAAAATCATCCCATGGTTACGAAATCATCACTCTTACTTTATAGGAAATCTACTGTGTGTTGGAAACCCAATTTGTGTCTAGATTTTTGTTTTGAAGTAGTAACTGTCATAAATGCTTTTATGTTCCATGATGATTTTTTATGTGCATTTACAGTTCTTGGTCAGCAATCCCTATCTGCATCTCTATACCCGAAGAACAAGAACGGCTTCCCCAGTTATCAATTTTTGTAGAGGATGACGACAAAGGTGTTTTTGCATTCATTTGAACCTTCTCTGACGTTCCTCGGAGTATCCAGTGAAGATATCAATCTTCACCAGATCAAAACCACGCTCCAGACCTACTGTTGTGAAGCTCACACCATTGAGGAGGAGGGAGGGGGTGGGAGAATTCCCTGATCTATCTGCATTTTAGGAGTAGCAGTTTGTCCAGGCTACAACTAGTTAGTTTTGTATTTGCTTTGTCACTTCAATCAATTATACTCATTTTCTCGCTTTTTCATCATCACAATGTGTATTCATCTCTCTGTCTTTTGTGTGGGAAAGAAACCCAATTTTGTGTGTTCATTTTTCATTTTTGAAGTAGTAACTGTCATACATGTTTTTATGTTTCACATAATTACTCTTTTTTTATACGTGGTTACTCTTCATACTGACATAGTTACTCTTTGGTATTTTAGGGTTACTCTTCAGTCTTACAGAGTTACTCCCACACACTTTCATGGATCCCATCCTTGATATAGATGCTTCCAATGCAAGTGTCGTCCGTGACAATGATAATCCTCATTCTTATCCTTCTGTTGGTGCTTCCACTCTGACCCCAGCTGCAGTCCCTAGAATTGGTCTCTAGTTTGGAAGTTTAGATGAAGGTATCTCCTTCTATTCTAGCTATGCTGGCATGATTAGTTTTAACGTTAGGAAAGACAACAACATGTATGAATGGGGAACTAAGATTCTAGTTTCCAAAGATTTGGTTTGAGATAAGTACGATAACGGCTATTCTAAGAGATCAAGAGGGCTTCTGAACCCCGTTTGTGATGAAGTGGGTAACTTGCAGGATAATCTATCCAAGAAGAACAAGCGTTCTGTGAAGAGGTGTGGTTGTGGAGTCATGATCCGGTTCACACTGGATAAGTCCTCGTCCATGTGGGTTGTGACTGTATTTGTTGAGGAACACAACCATGATCTTGTTGACGATGCACATCTCCGTTACATGAAGTGTAACTCATCTCTTGATGAAACTCAAAAAGAGATCCTTTCTTCCATGACCCAAGCTAACATACCTATATCGAGACAAATTGCATTGATAGCATCTGAGTCTGGCGGCTATGAAAATCTGACATTTACCAGCAGACAAGCTCATGGACACATTAGTAGTAAGAGGAAAGAGTCGGCCAAATACAACGTCGACATGGTTTTGGATCGCTTTCCTAGGTTTAAGGTCCTTGATATGAAATTCTTCTATACATACCAAAAGGATCTTGATTGTTGCTTGACTCATTTGTTTTGGGCTGATCCTATCTCTGTTGAAGACTATGGGTTGTTCGGCGATGCGATTGTATTTGACACCACCTACCGAACCAACAAGTATTCGATGGTTTTTGGAATGTTTGGTGGTGTTGATCACCATCGCAAGATATTGTTGTTTGCTTCATCTTTGCTGGTTGATGAGAAGTACGACTCCTTTGTCTGGGTTTTCAAGCAATACTTACTTTGTTTTGGCAAGGAGCCAATTTCCATCATAACCGATCTGGACCATGTTATGAATGTTGCCATCATTACAGTTTTTCCAAATTGCAAGCATCGCTTCTGCAGCTGGAACATCCTACAGAAGCTTCCCTCTAAGCTTGATGGTGTTCATAACAAGGACCAGATCATAAGCTCCTTGAATGATTATGTCTGGAATGTGGATGATGTCAACATTTTTGAAGAGAGGTGGGATTCTGTAGTTCCATAGAATGATATGTTTTCCATTACTTGTCTTTCTGATTTGTATGCAATGCGTTGGGATTGGGTTTCGTGCTATATGCAGTCTTCTTTCTTTGCGGGCATGAGGACAACTCAAAGGAGCGAGAGCCTCAATGCATTCATTAGAAGCCATGTGAATAGTAGGAAGACTCTCTTTGAACTTGTATGTTCCTTAGAGACTGCTTACTCTCATGTGTGGGAGATTGAAAATTTCAAAGACTTTGACGACGAGTATAGTAAACTCCCATTGTCATCACTGTGGTCTCTAGAGGAGCAAATGAGGGGTATATACACCAAGTCCATCTTTAAGATCTTCTAGTCTAAGGTTCATCAAAGCATGGTCTACACTGTAAAGGAAGCTTCAGAAGAAGGTGTCTTTGAGGTGTGTCGTGTCGGTGGCCTTACATCTTCCCATTTCTTAAAGAAAGAGTCGTCTAGTGAGATTGTTTCGTGCAATTGCTTCATGTTGGAATTCAAAGGTATCCCTTGCAGGCACATCCTGTCTTATTTGAAGAGTTGTGACTTTTGCACTCTTCCCGAGCCATACATACTGAAGAGGTGGACCAAAGGGTATAGAGAACACCCTTTCATTTTTGGCAAAGCGTCAGTTAAACATCCATCCACTGGGAGGACACTTCAGCTTGTTTCTGCCTGCAATTCGATTGTCAACATAGCGTGTAGGAACAACGCTATAGATCTTTTCCATGAAAAACTATTAGCTTTGTGAAATGAGCTCTTAGACTTGGATCTCGCTAATACTGGTGTAGGTGCTGGTGTAACTGCTTCTAATACAGCTTCTTCTTCTACTGTCAAGGCCCATATCCCTAGTATTTGCAAAACTAAGGGGAGACCTAGATCGACCGATGTAAGGTTTAAATCTGGACTTGAGATTGCCCAGTCTAAAAGAGAGAGGCAGTGTAAGAATTTCTTAGTGTTTGGGGTTAACCATGATAGTAGGAACTGCCCTATGAAGAAGTAGTCCATTCTCCAGGGATACTTTTTCTGGACTATGTGTTGTTGTTGTTTGCTGCTCAACGATTATCTCTGGTGCTGCTTGTGTGGTCTGTTGATGTTGGAAGTGTATATTTGTTATCTCATCTAGCTACTACTATTTTATGTTCTTTCGACCTGCTGGTGCTGCTAGCTAACCCTTCCTTTCTGCTGCTGATGTTGATTTTGGGGAGCATCCTAGTGCTGCTAAGTGTGCTATTCTTTTTTCTATTATCATGTGGTTGGGAGTTGCTGCTGCTACTACTATTGATGGATGGTTGTCTTTTTTAGTGGAGTTTGTAGCTGATTAGTGCGTGAGTGAGGCATATTCAAATCTGTAATGGGTTGCTCTTTTTGTGTAGTTTTGTGACATTGATTTTGTAACCCTCCATGTATTTCACTTGTGTTTGTAATCTATCTATGTGTTACCTTGAGCTCTAGTAGTTGTATGTATACTTTGAATATGTTATAAAGAATCTGTTCTGATCAGATGTTACACTTTTAAAGAATATGTGTTTCTCTTCATGTGCAATGGATACTCTTTTCTTATGAAATACCTACATTTTTGGATTAGTACAATTACTTTCATGTTTGTTCAGTTACTTACAAAATGTTAGTTTGCTACTATGTGGTTCACATACACTGGTTTTGTGTTTTTGACAAACCATCATCCATAAGAGTTACTTTACAAAGTACAACAATTACTTTTTGAACAATAGAGTTACTTTTTATATTGTCACGGTTACTCTTAATGTTGTCACATTTACTCTTAGTGCTCTTATAGTTACCTTATGGATTACGAGCTCACCACTCTTCTTTGTCAGTGAGTTCTGATACAGTTACCATTTTTTTGGAATCTAACACTTGCTCTCATGCTCGTGCAGTTACACAAACCTTCATCCACAAAGAGTTACTTTACAAAGTACAATAGTTACTTTTTTAACGCTAGAGTTACTTTTTATATTGTCACAGTTACTCTTAGTGTTGTCACAGTTACTCTTAGTTCTCTTATAGTTACTCTTAGTGATCTTACAATTACTCTTAGTGCTCTTACAATTACCTTATGGATTACGAGTTCACCACTCTTGTTTGTCAGTGAGTTTGGATACAATTACCAATTTTTTGGAATCGAACACTTGCGCGCATGCTCGTACAGTTACACAAACCTTCATCCACAAAGAGTTACAAACCACACCAGGTGGGTCCAAACACCACACCAGAAAAAGTCCATATACAACAAGAATAGCTAGGCAGAGGGCTATTCAGAGGCAAAGCAGAAAGAAAGGAAGAGAGGTACATAGAACTATACAACAAGGAAAAGGGGATGTACAATCTAACTATCATCGGGCTGCTAGAAGGTACCAATAATAGGCCGCTGCACTAACAACAAACATAGTCTCTGGAACAAATGATCCAGAAAACTACAGCCAAACCAGCCATTAGGACGGTCCATCAACTGAACAGAAAAACTAAAGAGCTCAGGGGGTCAGATCCATCCCTGGCGAGAGCTATCATACACACCATTCACTCCATTGCAAAGAAGAGACAACAAACTAAAACAACAACTTTAGAATCCTCAAAACTTCTGGCGGGTAAGCAAACTAGACTACAACAACAAGAGGAACCATAACCATTGGAACAAGATAACCAAAAAATACAGCCAAACCAGCCTTCAGGATAGCCCAACTTCAAAATAAAGAAACATCCGTATAGAGCAACGGGTCAGCATCAACATCGCTCTCACCAGGGATGTATCTAAGCAGTTCATAGCAGAAACAACCAATTAAAACAAAAAATCTGTATATCAAACACACTAGTTCATAGCAGGAACAACTAGTTAAAACACACCAATTTAGAACGAAGAAAAATATGTATATCAAACACACCAGTTCAAAGAAGGAACAACCAGTCAAACAAAAAAACCACTAAGAATCAGGATCAGATCAAATAATATATATCACTGTGAAGTAAAAATCTCTTAAGAAATAGTATTACAAACTGGGGATGGGTATTTTTTATACAAGGGATTATGAGAACATTAGGAATGGTAGAAGGAGGTATGTTGTTCCAAAGTGGGTGAAAGGAAGAGAACCATCAGCCACAGTGACGAAATGAGAGCAATAGAACTTAAAAGAAGAGGATAGCAGACTTGTTGTTGGTGTCATGCGAGATCAATCACTGCTACATAGTTGGGAGGTGATATGTTGGTCCTGGCGGCTACTAAATAGTTGGGAGGTGGTAGGAGAGGCTAGGAGGGAGGAAGAAGAGGTAGAGCAGGGGCTATGGGACGAGATGAGCGGTTGTGCTGAAGAAAGCCACAACCTCATAAGGAGGGCTGGCTTGGTGGTGGAGGGACTAGGGAGTATTTCTAGTTACTGGGTAGATGACCACCGCCATGGGTATCTGTAGGTGGGGTTTATGGCTGGTTATTGGGTAGACAACCACCGCCGCGGGTATCTATAGGAGGGGTTTATCGACGACCACCGCCGCGGTGGTGAGCCCAGGATGGTTGGGGGCGGTAGATGGTATAGGCGGTGATGGGGAAGATTATCGACCAAAGTCAAGGAGATAAGGGCGGCAGAGCATACCTATTTATGATCGGAAGGCTGGAAAGAAGAAGAAGCAGTGTCATCTATAGATGTTGCGGTGTCAGCTGTTCTAGATGAGTCAACTTGTAAAGGATTCACCCATGAACACAGCAGTGCTTGGTATTTCTCCCTAATGAATAGTTGATCTGTAGAGTCATCCATTCCAGATTCACCAGGCATTCTGAAGAGCAGAAGTAGTTTGGTTGTGTTTCTAAGAAAAAATATGTGATCCATGATGTGATAGTCTGGTGATCGGTTGTCCTGAGGAAGATGATCCAATCTCTGTGAAGCTTGAGCTGTGTGATCATCTCTTTCCAGTCGTTGCCAGTGGAAAGTGGTCTGTTTTCATTTTGAACAAGGGTGATCTGAAATGTCTGGTTTCCGATACAGAAGGTGGTGTTGCCTGGTTTAATGTGAAAATGGAGATATTTCCATTATATAGGAAGTTGAATGGATTCCATAGTTTTGTCATTAAGGGTGTAGTTCATGGGTCAGATGAACGGCTTAATGGTAGGATGTGTTGAGGTTTATGAGAACACTAGGAATGTTAGAAGTAGGTATGTTGTTCCAAAGTGGGTGAAAGGGCGAGAACCATCGACCACAGTGACAAAATGAGAGCATTGGAAATTAAAAGAAGAGGATAGCAGACCTGCTAGAGTTACTTTTTATATTGTCACAGTTACTCTTAGTGTTGTCATAGTTACTCGTAGTGAAGAAAGCCACGGCCTCATGAGGAGGGCTGGGTTGGTGGTGGAGGGATTGGGGAGTATTTCCACAAGAGTTACTTTACAAAGTACAACAGTTACTTTTTGAATGCAGGAGTTACTTTTTATATTGTCACGATTACTCTTTGTGTTGTCACAATTACTCTTAGTGCTCTTATAGTTACCTTATGGATTATGAGTTCACCATTATTCTTTGTCAGGGAATTCTGATACAGTTACCATTTTTCTGGAATCGAACACTTGCTCTCATGCTCGTACAATTACATTACAAGGTGTCCCTATTACTCTATCTTTCCACGTACATTATTTTTGTGATATGTGTTTTACCTCTCTATTTTTAGTGTTACTCTTACAAAGTATAAGAGTTACTCCTTTGAATCATAGGGTTTCTTTTCTATAATATCACAATTACTCTTAGTGTTCTTATATTTACTCTATGGGTTATGATATCATCATCACTCTTCCTCTTGAGTTAGTTTATTTTTTGGCAGGATAACTGAAAGTATATATCTTCATAAAAAACCATAGCAGCGGTACATTCCAGAATACAACACTCAAAGCATAAAATGTTATATATTATTCCCAAAAATACTCATATTTACAATATGATTTAAATCAAATGTATTTTTCAGGCTTTTTGCAGCACACAAGTAAATGTATCTCACAGCGTTACACATCAGAACTCCAAAAGAAAATTGTTCAAGTTATACATTTCAATTAATAATTCAATATTTCAGCTAGAATTTAGCCATCTATCTAGGCTTGAAATAACTTCTTCCTCCGCGCTCTTTTCTTCATGCACTTCTGCATTTGCTGCTTCTTTCTGCTCTATTTCTTGCTGCTTCTGACCTTCATCTTCTTCTCCCTTGTTATCCTCAGATGGACCTTCTTTTATGTCATCATTTGCATCCTTTTCATCCGATTGTACAGGCTACAGCTGCCCCCTTGCCATCATTCTCTGAAAAATATTATCCCTTATTGTCGGCATGTCCTTGCGGGTGAAGTCCATATGTTTTCCATTGACCAGGCATTCTAGGTACTTCATGACGAAGATCCCACAGTCAAGTGAGTCTTCTTCCTACTATGGGAAAATCGGGTACTCCTGTTCCCACTGCGACAATTGGCTTTCTTTTTTCGGTGCAACCCTAAAGAATTTTTGCACAATACACACCTACATCAAAAAACACAACTTTTATTAATCATCAATCAATGAACATTAATCCTGTAAATCCACTACTAATAGAGTTACTTTTTATAGATCGCTCACCCATCTAAGGAATTCCTTTCTTGACTTTCTATTTCCACTCATCGAGTTATATGACCAGTGTGCTCCATCCCTGAAGCTTGCTTCATACAAGTGCCAGTGATTGTCATTGTTTAGTATGGTGAACACTGAGTCCACTGTGTTCCAATCTTTCAACAGAATGTTGAAGAGTGGAGATAGCATGTCAATCTATTCTTGGGTGATGTCCTTGACATCAAATGACAGCTTCTGCTACAAATGTAGAATTTAAAAATGCACATCTATAAGTTTCAGTTTGTGTATCTATTTTTGTTTTTTGATGTAATTTTGTGTACAAATTTTACTTTAATTACTAGAGCAGAAGTGCTCATGCAGTGCCCTGTCAAACCCTTCTTCCTCCACTTGTTTGTGCTTGCCTTGAGCATCTCCACAAAGCATTCCAGAACCTGGAAAAAAACACAAGCTTTCTTGTTTAGCAATCCAAATTATCTATTTCAAAGAGTTATACTACATTCTTGTTTCTTACAGGTGACTGCCTCATTTGATCTTTGTAGAGGAGGGCAGCGAGGTCCTTCCCCATGCACCAAGTGTCATCACTAAATCTCCATTCTCATTTTGACCTGCCAATCATTTTTATAGATGTTATACACATGAGTTGGATATTGAATAAGTAATGTTTTATATTTGTACACTTGACAAAATAACAAATTCTCTTACATTTCTTCTATGTT
The DNA here is from genome assembly GCA_963693085.1 of Alisma plantago-aquatica. NCBI lineage: Eukaryota > Viridiplantae > Streptophyta > Magnoliopsida > Alismatales > Alismataceae > Alisma > Alisma plantago-aquatica. Next base: position 320,070,513 of record OY856411.1, on the reverse strand, counting down.
GTCCATGAAGTGATGGAGAATTTCCCTAGTTTCTTTTGTTTTTAAATGCTTAAATCCAATGAAATTTGATAGCTTGTGTTGTCAACAACAAAAGAGTAGTCCATGTTAGAATCAATCTTCATTTTCCACAAGTTACACAATCCTAATATGTCGCATACAGTTACTCTTTATGTTCCTACAGTTACTGTACTAATTCACACAGTTACTCTAGACTATCGTATAGTTACTCTTTATATTCCTATAGTTACTCTTCTATATCACAAAGTTACTCTACTATATCAAACAGTTACTCAAGTATTGATATACTTGAAAGGAGATGCAAACTTACCTTTTCCTCCCTCCTTTTCTTTACGTTCTTCTCTATGCTTCCTATTATGTGTTGTTCCATCTTCTTCCTCTTTGGCAACCTTTTTCTGGGCTCATCCTTCTGCCATTCTTCTTCTTTGATTATTTTCTCTGGTTGTTCCCTTGTTTATTCTTGGTTGTTTTCTTCTGCATCTCGTGCAGACTTTCCTTGGTCAGAACTATCTGCTTCCTTTTCTTTCTTCTTCTCCTCTTCATCACCAATTTTCTTATCATCATTCTCATCTTCTGATTCCTTCTCTTCCACATACTTTCTTCTCAGGCTCAGCCTGCCTCGTTTCCTCAGTGTGTCGTCCTTCTCCACACTCTCCTTCTCTACTTTGTCCGTCATATCAACATCCTTCTTGTGAAGCACATCTGACCTCTCTTTGGGTTCATCAACATTCACTGAGGCAAACCCCTATGCAAAATGTTGGAACCCACTGGAAGGTGGTTGTGCTTTGTCACCTTCATCTCCCCACTTTCTCTTTAGATTTTTATTTTCCTCTTCTAGCTCGGCTATCCTTTTTTCTAGTCATTTCTTCTCCCTCTACAGTTCAATGAATGCCTCAACAATTATTTTTGTGCAGATCTCCTTCTGCATCTTTAGCTCCTCCTCCAGTATCCAGATTCTTCTCTCCAGGGTGGAGTTCTCAACAGTCACTCCTTTCTTGATGATCGGCTCTGCTGGCGCCTTATCTTCCGTTGGGTTGCTTTTTTCCCCTTTTTCAGCAAGGTAGTAGGGCATGTCCTTCATTGTTCTTGCAACTCGCCAATCATCTCCCCTATCTAGCTTCATCCTTTGACAAACATGTCAAAAAAAAAAAATTATGTGTCACAATGCAAACATGTAGGATTATGTTGTATATTAGCTTTTGTAACAAAGAAAAAATATTCTAACATCCTTAGGGTCCACAACCCCTAAATCCACCGATTTCTTGACCGGCGCATCCCACTTCTTTATCCTTAGCTTGGCGTCAAGGAAGGTTGACTTTCCCATATTCGTCATCTCATATGCCCAAACATGCATTTAATAGAGAGAAAACATAATACATATGTAACTGCCCCCTAGTCATTATTGTAACAATGTAGATGAAAATAATTTTGTTCACTTACGCATAGGCACATCACACACCCTGTTGTGTAGAGGGTGGCTTTCTCTTTCTCCCCTTTCCTCCTCAGCTGGACGATCTCCTTCAGCATCTTCATATTCTTGAAGATACTCCCATGCACCAGCTTTGCCCAATTCGTCTTCCCAGTGGCAGTAACATCGTCTAGGTAGTGCATTATGTAGATTGGTGTGCAATAGCTGGTGTCTGGGAGTAGGAATGTTACCAGCGGGTGCAACATCCACGCACGACACATGTTTTGATTGTCCGCTGGATCGTCGGTCTTAGCATATTCTTGCCAAAGCTTTGATAAGTTTTCCTTGTGCAAGAAATTCTTTTCCCTTAACCACTTTGAGATCTCACCTTCATTGCCTTGTTTACTTGTTGCCCTGGCAAACTATTGCCATATTGAGCTCACTATCTCAAAAATTTTCCTAGGTATTATATCCATACCTTTGCTGGGGATACCTAGAATTACCCCCACATCCTCAACAGTCATCCTTCTTTCCACCCCTTTGGACAACACAAATCTGTCATCATCCACATATCTATCTATTAAATCGTCCAAAAGGACTGTGTCAACCATAAGATTTGGCATCTTTATCATGTTTGCAAATGTCGTCAACCTCATCATTCCAAGCTGATTACTTGTAAACACCATGTTGTTGCTGGTGGTGATGTAGCTCTTTATGTAACACATGTGGTATAGCCTTTTGTTTCCCACTGCAAACATATCAAAACTTACTCTTAGGTTTTTTTGCTTATTACTTCTTAGTCAGTCAATTTACTCTTAAATTTTTCACAATTAATTATATGTTGTAGGGTGATCACATTTTAAAGCTAATTGTTTATTTTTTAATAGCAATTTAATATACTGCAAGTAAGTGTCCTATGAGTGTAACAACAAACTAACACAATTATAAATACATACAAGCTTACCTCCATCTGCCTTTCCTTTCCCCTTTTCTATCCTCTTCATTCTTTCCTCATTTTCTCCCTCATCGGTAGTCATTTCTTTTCCCTTCTCTTTCCTCATCCTTCTTTCCTCTTCCCCCCTCTCATCAGCAGCCTTCGCTTTTTCCTTAGTTGCTTCAGCCTTCCCTTTCCCCTTCTTTTTCATTTTACTTCTTTTCACCTCTCCTTCATCCACAGTAGCCTTTTATGTCTCATTCTTTTGCTGACTTTCATTTGTAGTGTCAACATCCCATTTCTTTTCTTCTTCTGCATACGAACACAGTTACTCAAAAAGTGTAGTCTTTAGCTTAACAATATGGTTTTCCCACTTTAACTACTATATCTAGTGTGTGAGATACTCTTTGTTCTGTAATAGTGATGGAGCTAGAACTTACACTAAAAGATTACTCTTCCAATGGAAGTCCTAATATGCACCAAAAACCCTAGGGAGTTGATGTCCTCTCTAGGTTTACCTACAACTGGTGCTAGATAAATGCTCCAACCCCACAAGAGTGTGGAAGCCTTATCATAGTACATATTTAGGATCGAACCCAAAGGACAACGTTAAGAATCTGAGTGTCTTTTTCTTGTTTCGTATCAATCTAAGTTAATCATCTAAGACCAGAAGTTTGATTTGAGTTATTTAACCTAAAACATGCAAAAGTAAAGGCAAGAATAAAAACTAGTTTAAGGATTTAAAACTAAGATTAGCAAATGATGATGGATCACTGGGGTGATGCGGGTATTCACCTCCACTACACATGAATTGTACTTGTACCAAACATAGCAAGACTTGTAAGCAAGATACATGGATGTTGTACAATACTGATGTCTTATAGGACAAGAGTAATGCACACATCCTTCATGGGTTGAGTAACTCTCATCCGGTACATATCTACGTGTCAATGAAGATATGTAGTCTCCGAAGAGAAAATCTTACTCAACCTCATGAAACGTGCATCGGAAAACTAGCAAGCGAGCGATGATTACCAAATCGATTAGTATCCTTATAGTCTATCCCTCTTTCGAGGATATAGCTACGAGAAACGTGGGAGTGTTGCAACGTCAGCCATTCCCGAATGAATGGTCAAGTACTTTGCACCACTCTCTCCTCAGAGTGTGTTCCTTGACCTGTCAAGGTTGCACTTTTGTACGTCAACTGATTCCATTTCATAGTACAAAAGTACAACGATGGAGGTGAGTTTACTCCACTCCTTAGAAAGCATTCCTAGATACCGAAACGGATGCACGGTGGATACACACACCAGAAACCAACACTAAATCGGTATTCGAATCTCAAGAGCGGTCGTAGACAAACCACAACGAAAGACAATAAATGCATACAGGAACGCGGCCAACATTCAAGCATCTATGGAACGATTTAGTATTGAATTGGAAAGATAACATCTTTTTTATACAAGTTACAAAACACGGGCAGCGGGGCTAGTCCCCGCACCCCAGTGAATGGAACTACTCGCTCCTCATAGAGGGAGCAACAAAGAAAGAGAAGAGAGAGAAAGAAAGCATTGTCTGAGCAGATGAGTAGATCTGTGACAGACCGGTGTAGATCGTCGCAGTCTCTGGGACTACTCCATTGTAGTAGATGATGCCTGTCTCTCCGCCTCGATCTTTGGGTCAACCTCCGGAATTGCAAGAGTAGGATGAGGTGGAGCTATGGTGTGAGCAATGGTGAGATGGTGATGGAACAGCCTTCTAGATCTACGCCCAGACTGGCAGCACACTAGATCTGGACTCAGCTCGGGATTCTGGGGCTGTGTGTGAAATTTGGTCAGAAACGGTGCTCGGGCAGCCTGGCGGCGTCTGGAACTGCCCCCCAAAATAGGGACCCTGCTGGTCCTATTTATAGAAAAATTGTGACTAAACGGTCTGGAGATTCGTTTGGTCCTGGGACTCGTTTGGTCCTGACAATCATTTGGTCCTGGGACTTGTTTCCTACCTGACACTCGTTTGCTCTTGACACGCGTTTGGTCTTGACACCCGTTTGGTCCTGACAGTCGTTTGCTACTAAACGAGTGATGATCGTTTGCCGCTAAACGAGTGACGATCGTTTGCTGCTAAACGAGTGGCGCCTAAACGACCTCAAGCATCCAGCCTCCAAACGATCTTCGACCTTCTCCAAGCAAACGATCAACGTTCCATTTCTAAACAGTCAACTCTCCGCAAACGATCATCTTGGAAAATCGATCTTAGTGACCTTCAGAGTTATCGAATGATCTCCGACCCCTTTTGTGTAGGTGCGGCGGCCTCGGGGCGACCCCATTTGACTTGCGAAGCACCCCCAATCGATCTTGATTTGGAGCTGCAAATAGGTGTTGGTCGGAGGTTGAAGATGACGCGCCACGACCGTGGCAGGGCACCACGGTCGTGGTGGAGATATAGTCACACGGTCGTGGCACCTCGCACGGGCGTGGAGAGGGTGAACTCGGCTCTGATGTCATTGAGCCACGGTCGTGGTGAGGCGACAGTCCCACGGCCGTGGCACCTTGCACGGGCGTGGTGGCCGAGGTCTTGGCTCTGTGGGCGATGCGCCACGGTCGTGGCGTGCCCAACATGGTCGTGGCGGATAAGTACCACGGCCGTGGCGTGTCTAGCACGGTCATGGCGGATGGGGGCTTGGCTCTGCTGGTGATGCACCACGGCCGTGGCGTGACCAGCACGACCGTGGCGAGTGCTCTGCTTCATATACTTCATTATTTGCTGCACAAGCCTGGGGCTTTGAGGACAAAATGCACAGTTGATGTTTGATTGGATGATTGAGGGTGATCTGCAGAGGGAAAGGATAGTGTGTAAGGGATAATAGCATCAAATGAATTGGTAATTAAGACTATTTAAGCATAATTTATGTGGGAATGAAGAAATACTGAAAGTAAAGCAAAGCAAAGGTGATTTAGACATAATGAGGTATAGAAGCCCTAGAAATGGCGACTGTAATGATGAATCTGGAGGATTCATCACCACACCGAACTTAAGCGTTACTCGTCCCGAGGAACAGATTTAAAACTTAAGACAGTCGACAAAAAGCAAAAAAATTAGGGAAAAAACGTCGGGAATCCTCCGAATTGGTGGTTGAGGGTGGATCTGGAAGATTCATCACCACACCGAACTTAAGCATTACTCGTCCCGAGGAATGGAAAACTTAAAACATTTGCCAATGAAATCGTTCATCTTGTGATTGCCTCATCCTATTGTCAAATCATAATTTTGTTCATGGCTCAGATTGATACAGCGTCAAAGCTTCCTTAGATCACAGAATACATCTTCTGATATCCTCATTTCTGAGTTTACTTTGCTGAAGTACATCCTTCTCACTCTCTGTTGTATCGTTCGTGTTTAAAGAGTTCTATGAGACTTTGGACAGACCCACAGAATCAACAAAATGCATATGATCTGACACTGGTGTTGAAAAAGGAGAGAATGGGGGTATGATCAAGAGATAAGAGTCTCTCCTCTGATTGAATCAAGACTCTTGTCATTCGTTGACTCGTCGAAGTACTTTGAATGATTTGTGCACAACTCTGGTTGACTTAGCCTTACACCCGATTTTTTTCTAAAGGTAACTCAGAGGTGTGTATAGGTTGGCTTAAGGCTTTTGGTTGTGTTACCTCTTCGAGAGGAGGTAAGGGGTTAATTTTGGATCCTTAGGATCTCACTACCAGTCACGACACATCTGACTTCATGAGGGCAGCTAATGTACCGGCCGGGCAAGACCTTTATCGGTTATCCTTATTAGGGCACAACTCTCATGTTTTTATTCACACTCTCGCTTTTATTCATTCTCACTTGGCTAGGAGAAAGGGTATTTTTTTTTTTGGATTTTTGTATATTTGGGCTGCCAAGCCTCTTTTTGGAATCAGGGTAGGTTTTTTGCCAACCGCGGTATGTGCACAATCATAATTGTAAACTCTTTGAAGTGAATTGAGAAGGTGATACACCCCTGTTATGTGTTGAGGGGTATGGAAGAAGCGGTAGTGGAAAAAGAGGTGTGGTGTACCACACCGAACTTAGAGTTTTGCAGAGGTGTGGTTTAACACACCGAACTTAAAGTTTGGCAATGTTCTAGTTTTCACTAGAAAGGGGTGTGGCGTGCCACACCGAACTTAAAACTTTGGCATGGTTAGAGAATAGAAGGGTGTGAAAATGAAGGAAGAAGCGTAGAAGAGAGTTCAGATCATGATGCAGTTTGCTTAGCGATTCCATGCGATGGGTCTCTGTTCTCCATCCCACTCTACTCAAAAAGAGACATGATAAAACATCAAATGAGAAATCCATACAACAGATCCATTAGCCAGATAGAGGCGTGATGTATTTGATCTATCTCGGCTTTATTGAAGTATATCATCTTTTCCTGTTTGGAGGTTTGACATTAGGATTCATAGGCTATTCAAGGTGAAAAACATGCATTGGCTAGTTTTAAGCATTCTTTTCTTGGGAATTTGTAATGAAAAGAGGTGATGATCTCAGATTCGAAAAACAAAAGCCGACTAGATAAAGGCTTTATTTTTAGAAAACTAACAAAAAGGTAGAAAAAATTATGAAAAAGAAACTAAGAATGGAAAAACAGGAAGCAGTAGAGATAAAGGGTGGAGTGAGAGTCATACCACCCTCCCTCCACCTCGAACTCATAAATTCACTCGTTACCAAACAAATATTAGGTTCGAGGTGGAGGGTAAGGGTTGCGCAATGTTAACCAGGTGGTCCTCTTAGTTGGAAAAAGGAACGACAAAGATGCCTCGTGATAGCCGGCGCCGAGAAAGAGGAAGTGGCCCGAACAACCTGTTGAGTGGGTGGTTGTGGCAACTCGAACGAGTCTTCTGGACGACTTGGATGTACATTTCTTTCACCTCGTTGTCCGTCTAGAAGTATCTAGAGACCTTCCCCCATCAGCGAGGGAGGTGAAATATAAGCAGTTGAAATTGGAGGGATATGCGAGAAATCAAGGTTATGTCCACTTGTGCCCTCCAGTTGTGGCTCACCCTCGAAGTTCAAAGTAAAACTACTTTCTTCAAAATCTAGGGCAGTTGATTGAGGGTCGGCCACTTGAACTTCCTCCTGTCCAGGATCAGGTGGTGGATCTGGTTCTGGCTTCATTTCATCACCTGGCTTTTCTTGTGTGGGATATGGTAGCCAGGATGGCGTTTCTTCATCAGAGGGGTTATTTTGAGAAGTATCATCATCTTTATCAATGTTGAAATTAGTAAGAGCGTCGTTCTTCTTTTCAAGGTTTTGTTCAGAATTTTCCTCGTAGAACATCCTTAGTTCATCCAAGTAACTAGAAGAGGATTTGACTGGTAAAACGAACTCTTGCTCGGGTAAGGAAATCATGGGATCCTGAGATAGAGGTTCCAATGATGTATCTTCATGGGAAGGATTAGTCCATGACATCGTTTTGAGGGCTAAAATCCCCTGATGAACCCATTTCTTCGATATATACCGTTTCTGAGTCATGTTGTTGTTCCAGTTCTTCTTCATAACACTCCTTCGGTTCTATTAAGTGCTCGGGAAGGGTTTCTATGGGAGGAATGGAACCTAGCTCAGGTATTGGACATATCTCAGTTTCTTGAATATCAGGAGGGGCTTCTTCATAGGGATGAGTGACTATAGGGGGATATGTTTGCGACTTGTTGTCTTCCCAAGGGACATTACAAGAGTTCACACTAAAACTGTAGTTCGTTCTAAAGTCAAGAGATGGCTCATGTTCCTCTTCATATTGCACTATCGTCTCATTCAAGTGACTGGAAGGAGATTCAATAGAAAGATCATGCTCTTGTTTGAGGACTGACTTTGTCTGGACTTCTTGTAATGGAGGTAACTCTGGTAACATCATCTCATGAAAAGGATTGGTCGTAGATTCATCATCATGCAATTCATCATCTCCCCATGATTTTTCTTCATCATCATCGGGGTCAGTGAGAGTAATGTGGTCCGTCCCTGAATCAAGATCTTGATCAGTCCCACCCTCAAAGTTTGTTTCTAGATCAGCCGAATGATCAGAAATTTCTACATAAGGACAATTCAGATTATGTTCCAGTAATGGAGTCATTTGAGTCTCTTGCATAAAAGACGTCTCCTCATATGAATCGATCACATATTCATCTAAGTCCGACTGTGAAGGAGTGTAGAGTTCTTGTAACGTAGACCCTTCCTCATTGGAATTTAATGACAAGACAGTTGAAGTTGAAGAATATTTGTCGTATAAGGAGTCAATCATTGTTGATTGTCCCTCAATCTGAATGGTTGGATCTGGGTTTATGGGGGGGGAAATATGGACAAATACCGAAGTTCATCCCCAATTTATCTTCCAATTGTAGAAAATCTTCAGATTGACTGCTCATTCTTTCATCTAAGAGCATAGTGCATGAATCATTATCCGAGTCAGACCTTGTCTCGGAAAATGGTTCTTTCTCTTGCGATGTTGTGAAGGGATCATCCTTGAATTCAGTCATTCACTCAGAGAGTGATTCCCCACTCTGCATTGATGCTTGAAGATCATTGGAAGGCACCTCCCACATGATATCGTAATCATCATCGTAATCAACATGTAGACTAGGGCTATGCTTGGTTGAAATTGGTGGAAGTTCTTCATGTTGGTCAGAAGCATTGGCAAGTTGTGTAAGTTGATCAAGATTGTCTATCAACTTCTTGGTCGCAGCATTCTGATCAGCTAGTTGTTGAGCCACTGTGAACTGTAAAGCTCATAGTTCTTCCATCGACGTGTGTTGCTCTTTATGGAAAGGCTCTTCACCGCACCCGTTGGCTTGATCCTCATGATAATAGTATTGATTTGCATTGTTTTCCAGATTCCCTCCTACATTGTAGTCCACGCCTTGAAATCCACCATAGTTAGGTTTTTCATAGTAGCCTCCAGGGTGATACAAACTATAACTTGCATTATATCCATAGTTGTATGAAGATGCTGCTTTGAGTTTCCCAGCTATCCGGTTCATGATTATTTGACGCAAGGCCATCACGTAGAGAGGAGGGACATTGAAGCAGTGAATTGATGTGTGGGAATAGTCACCACATAGTTGACATCTAATGGTTGGTGGTGTCGACTGCTTCATTTTGAACAGAGTTGGTACCTGAAATCAAGGAAAGAGTATATCAGGCTTGACCAACCACTTCAAATCCAAGAAAATATGCGAGATTAAGCCCTTCACTTTTTAGGTTTTTGAAAATAAAATGAAAAACCCTAGAGAAACCTAAATCAACACGAAATTCGAAAAATATGATTCTTATACCATTGTCCCCGGCAACGGCGCCATTTTTTGATGGAGCTAGAACTTACACCAAAAGATTACTCTTCCAATGGAAGTCCTAATATGCACAAAAAACCCTAGGGAGTTGATGTCCTCTCTAGGTTTACCTACAACTGGTGCTAGATAAATGCTCCAACCCCACAAGAGTGTGGAAGTCTTATCATAGTACAGATTTAGGATCGAACCCAAAGGACAACGTTAAGAATCTGAGTGTCTTTTTCTTGTTTCGTATCAATCTAAGTTAATCATCTAATACCAGAAGTTTGATTTGAGTTATTTAACCTAAAACATGCAAAAGTAAAGGCAAGAATAAAAACTAGTTTAAGGATTTAAAACTAAGATTAGCAAATGATTATGGATCACTGGGGTGATGCGGGTATTCACCTCCACTACACATGAATTAAACTTGTACCAAACATAGCAAGACTTGTAAGAAAGATACATGGATGTTGTACAATACCGATGTCTTATAGGACAAGAGTAATGCACACATCCTTCATGGGTTGACTAACTCTCATCCGATACATATCTACGTGTCAATGAAGATATGTAGTCTCCGAAGAGAAAATCTTACTCAACCTCATGAAACGTGCAGCGGAAAACTAGCAAGCGAGCGATGGTTACCAAATCGATTAGTATCCTTATAGTATATCCCTCTTTTGAGGATATAGCTACGAGAAACGTGGGAGTGTTGCAATGTCAGCCATTCCCGAACGAATGGTCAAGTACTTTGCACCACTCTCTCCTCAGAGTGTGTTCCTCGACCTGTCAAGGTTGCACTTTTGTACATCAACTGATTCCATTTCATAGTACAAAAGTACAACGATGGAGGTGAGTTTACTCCACTCCTTAGAAAGCGTTCCTAGATACCGAAACGGATGAGCGGTGGATACACACACCAGAAACCAACACTAAATCGGTATTCGAGTCTCAAGAGCGGTCGTAGACAAACCACAACGAAAGACAATAAATGCATACAGGAACGCGGCCAACATTCAAGCATGTATGGAACGATTTAGTATTGAATCAGAAAGATAACATCTTTTTGATACAAGTTACAAAACACGAGAAGCGGGGCTAGTCCCCGCACCCTAGTGAATGGAACTACTCGCTCCTCATAGAGGGAGCAACAAAGAAAGAGAAGAGAGAGAAAGAAAGCATCGTCGGAGTAGACGAGTAGATCTGTGACAGCCCGGTGTAGATCGTCGCAGTTTTCGGGACTTCTCCATTGTAGTCGATGACGCCTGTCTCTCCGCCTCGATCTTTGGGTCAACCTCCGGAATTGCAAGAGTAGGATGAGGTGGAGCTATGGTGTGAGAAATGGTGAGATGGTGATGGAACAACCTTCTAGATCTGCACCCAGACTGGCAGCACACCGGATCTGGACTCAGCTCGGGATTCTGGGGCTGTGTGTGAAATTTGGTCAGAAACGGTGCTCGGGCAGCCTGGCGACGTCTGGAACTTCCCCCCAAAACAGGGACCCTGCTGGTCCTATTTATAGAAAAATTGTGACTAAACGGTGTGGAGACTCGTTTGGTCCTGGGACTCGTTTGGTCCTGACACTCGTTTGGTCCTGGGACTCGTTTGCTACCTGACACTCGTTTGCTCTTGACACCCGTTTGGTCTTGACACCTGTTTGGTCTTGGCACCCATTTGGTCTTGACACCCGTTTGGTCCTGACAATCATTTGCTGCTAAACGAGTGATGATCGTTTGCCTCTAAACGAGTGATGATCGTTTGCTGCTAAACGAGTGATGATCGTTTGCCGCTAAACGAGTGACGATAGTTTGCTGCTAAATGAGTGGCGCCTAAACGACCTCAAGCATCCGGCCTCCAAACGATCTTCGACCTTCTCCAAGCAAACGGTCAATGTTCCATATCTAAACGGTCAACTCTCCGCAAACGGTCATCTTGGAAAATCGATCTTAGCGACCTTCAGAGTTATCGAATGATCTCCGAACCCTTTTCTGTAGGTGCGGCGGCCTCGGGGCGACCCCATTTGACTTGTGAAACACCCCCAATTGATCTTGATTTGGAGCTGCAAATAGGTGTTGGTCGGAGGTTGAAGATGACGCGCCACGGCCGTGGCAGGGCACCACGGTCGTGGTGGAGCTACGGTCACACGGCCGTGGCACCTCGCACGGGCGTGGAGAGGGTGAAATCGGCTCGGATGTCATTGAACCACGGCCGTGGTGTGCCACCACGGTCATGGTGAGGCGACAGTCCCACGGCCGTGGCACCTTGCACGGGCGTGGCGGCCGAGGTCTTGGCTCTGTGGGCGATGCGCCACGGCCGTGGTGTGCCCAGCACGGTCGTGGTGGATAAGTACCACGGTCGTGGCGTGTCTAGCACGGTCGTGGTGGATGGGGGCTTGGCTCTGCTGGTGATGCACCACGGCCGTGGCGTGACCAGCACGGCCGTGGCGAGTGATGTGCTTCATATACTTGATTATTTGCTGCACAAGCCAGGGGCTTTGAGGACAGAATGCACAGTTGATGTTTGATTGGATGATTGAGGGTGATCTGCAGAGGGAAAGGAGAGTGTGTAAGGGATAATAGCATCAAATGAATTGGTAATTAAGACTATTTAAGCATTATTTATGTGGGAATGAAGAAATACTGAAAGTAAAGCAAAGCAAAGGTGATTTAGACATAATGAGGTATAGGAGCCCTAGAAATGGTGACTGTAATGATGAATCTGGAGGGTTCATCAAATAGTTACTCCAACATTTCTTCAGTTACTCTAGACCAACATATAGTTACTCCAATGTTTTGATGTAGTTACTCTAGGCATCATCTAGTTACTCTACTTCTTATAACAATTATTGTTTTAACATGCATTGTTACTTTTTAGTCAAAATCTTTTTGTTTTATGTTTTTCATTTGTAATGTACATGCAAACACAAATTACCTTGTCGTTCTTCATTATCCGCTTTGTCACGCAGAGGTTCTTTAGTCGTGCTATCTCCATTGCCTCCATTACTAGCAGTAGCCACCTTACTACATTTTTCTCTTTTTGCTGAAAGTTTACTCATTAGAGGATTTTCATCCCATCTTTTGTTCCCTTTCAATTTTGTCTAAGGAGTCACAGAAGAACCTCCCTTCTCCCCTTCCGCAGCCGCTTCTTGTCCCGCTTCATCCACTTCTTTGGCCATCACAGCCCCTCTTTTGTTCCTTTTCTATTTCGTCGGAGTAGTCATTGCAACACCTTCCTTCTCCCTTTCTACACCTACTTCTTTTCCCACTTCATCCCGTTCAATCTCCCCTTCCGCGGCCGCTTCTTTTGCCACTTCCTCTGGTTCTTTGGCCATCTTCTCGTTGGATTAATAGTGGTGCAATTCAAAGTCGTTGTCTTCTTCAATCAAAGTCCGTAGATTCCTTCTCCACGGCGGCATTATCGAGGTCTTTCGTGATGCCTTCCTCATCCTCATCATCTCTGAATAGGGTAGCTACTCTATAATTGAGATGCAGTGAGAGAGAGAAGGTGGAATCAAAGATGATGGAGACGGAATTTGCAGTCAGAGCGACTAGAGACGGGGGAGGTGGGGATAGAGGGGTTGTGCGATATTGTCACCAGTGCTTTTGTGTGAGAACGGAAGTTATAGAAGGGTAGAGCGAGGGTTCGAATGGAGGTTTTGGGGTATTTTTTGCTCGGTGTCTTTCTTCCCTTTTTCTTGCTTTTTACGGCCTTGCCACCGCGCCCTGCTGTCATGTAGGTTCTACATTGTTACTCATGCGGGCATCTAAGATCAACTCTCTCTCTCTCTCTCTCTCTCTCTCTATATATATATATATATATATATATATATATATATATATATATATTCTTACACCTACAAACCTCGCTTACATTATCCCTCTCATTCATTACCTTGGAATAGAAGGAAAAACCCATACAACAACTTTCCAACTCTATAATCCCTTTCAATATCTATACGAGTCCAAATCACTTCTCTTTATTTTCCTCATATTAATTCTATTTTTTACCACTCTTATGACAAAGCCCATAGAAAGTATGTATGGTTTTGCCAAAAAGGAAGACATATCCAATAGGTATCCAATATAGGAAATACATGTCCATGAATTCCATATTTGTCATTTAACCTAATTTCAATACAATAATGGATCACATATTTAGAAATATACTTTCATTTTTGAATATTTTAGTCCAATTCAATATAATCAATTATTATTCACTTAGGGCCCATATTGCATGTATTTTATGCCTTTTAGAAACTCTCTTAGAGGAGAGAGAAAAAAGAGAATAAGTAATACCTTCCTCTTACATTAAAATCCATAAACAGAAAAAGGAAACTTCTTTCCCAAGGTATCTAATTCATATTTATAATTTGAAATTGTACTTCTTTATCTTTCTCTTTTATTTTTTTCAAACCATTTTCAAGAACATGAAACTGGTGTTCACAAATTTTGAATTAATTGTGATTTGTAATACACATATGAAAGAGAATCATCTATTATGAGTCCCATTTTGTTTTTCTTACTTAATTTTCTTATAAGGAATATCATTTCATGGTCCTTTTGTATTAAAATCCTCAACTATTTTATTTTAAGTAAAACAACACTATAAGGTTTTTATTATTCTTTAAATTTTGGGATGTTACAATTCTACCCACCATAAATAAATTTTGTCCTCGATATTTTCTTTAGGCTAATACCCACCTTAGGGTTTTGCTTACCTCTTTAGTTAATTATATATGACATACCAAGGTCCATTTCTTTTCAAAATACAACATATGGCATTAAATTTTCATAAAAGTTTATATGAACATGGATTAACTATTATCTTAGTCTACTTCTATATTTAGGGTTTATGAGACCAAATCATCTCTATACTAAGGGCATTAACCTTGTCATGACTTTCTATCATTAGGTGTAGATGACAATCTATTTTAGGTATTTTATTTCCCATCTTTTTTTACATCCCCAGGGAGGTGTTGATCAGGCACATACCCAACGATGAGAGTTCCTATTATGCTACCTTCACCAGCCTAATAGGACACATGCTTCGTACGACACATAGTATTATGAAGAGGAAAGATGCATAATAAATCGAATGCTTATGCCATCCCTTATCATTCCTCACATGGTGTGCACCAACCATTGAGATAAGAGAGGATATGGCACCAGCTAAGATTAGGTCAATACCTATGATCTAAACAAGATATACAACTATTCCTAATATATATTTCTACTCTAGGGTGAAAATTCTTGTTATCTTAGGATTTGATATTCTTCCTTTGAGTCCCTTCCTATACCTTAATCTCATATCTTTATACTAAGGGGACTATGTGAATCATATTTTCCTAGTTGCCATTTACCAAATTGCTCTGATACCATATTGTAACACCCCACATTTCACAACATAAAAAATCACTATGTGGAAACACTTTACTCAAGGGGGTCTCACAAGATGATTTTGTTTGCAATTTAAAGGTAAATGAAACACTTTGCATTGATTGACATAGATTCATACATAGTTCTGGCAAAAGAAAACCACATCAATTTCATCTAATCTACTTTAATAGCAAGATCATACATGCTGCGAATGATATCTAAACTTTGGATCAGCTTTATAAACAAAGCCCCACTAGGTCTTTTCTTCTTGAAGATTCCTTGAGATATTCCCTACATGTCAAAAAACATTTCTTACTCCCAATAATGCTCCTTACTTGTGGGAATCATGCCCCCATCCATGCATAAAACCAATGGTAATTGGAATTGAATATATTATAATTTAAAGGAAGTATGTAAATTGAAAATAAACTATGAACATTAAACAATGAAAAAGGGACACAATTTCTTTTAAATCACTTATTTTATCTTATCTTATATAAGAATCCTCAGGTTTTGCACTAAAGTGCCTCTTGGATTTCACTAAAGTGCCTCTTGAGTTGCACCAAAGTAACTATTTTCTTATGCATTGAGGTGCCTCTTAGTTTTGCTCTAAGGAGCCTCCTAGAGAGGATCTTATATAGGATATCTTTTAACTTTATCTTTGTCTGAGAAATTCTTTTTTTTCTCTTAAATCTTAATTTTTACATTAATCATAGGAGTCATTTGGGTAACCCCATTTAATGTATAGTAGTAGTCAATAAATTACAGGATTTAAACCGCCAAATTAATAACGTATGTAGTTTTTGATAATAATGTTTGGGAACCACATGTGTTGTTGTGGCTTCTCGGCTATGAACCTCCCCAAGGTTATTGTTTCTAGGTATTATGGCGTCTCTCTGCAAGAAATAGGGAGATGGGTATCGAGAAAGGGATTTATGTCAGCTAGAGGTCCACATCCCCTTATCCTTGACTTTGACGACTTCTTTAGGAAGTAATAATTCGTCCTCCTTAACAAGTATTTTTCCTCCCTCGTCTCCCTCGCCCTGGGAAACTTCTTACTGATTTGGTGTTGGGCAGAATGATGACCATTGAACCAAGCATGATGCTACAAATAAGACAATACTGATTATGAACTATGGCTGTGCAGATCGTCATCCAGTAGTGATGGAACCTCAAAGACACAGGTCATGCTTCATATTCATGTCTAGGGTGCCCGAGTTGCCTTTGTCAGCGGTGGGGGCACCACAGGAGGAGGACCTCCGGCTCCTCGCTCAAGACTGTGATCCAGAAAAGTGTAGAGACGACCGAGGAGGAGTGTTTTCAAAGGCAGGAGAACGGCCGGAAACGGCCGCAGGAGGAGATAATTGTAGGTCGATGGAGGTATTGGGGGGGATGTTGGTGGTGCAGTCGGGGCAGAACCCAGAGCGGGATTCCAAAGCTCGCCGATTTTGGTGACTTTTAGGATGGACGTCGAATCTATAGGAGAAAACTACGGCAGTCAGACTGCCAAATTTTATAAAATCATATACTTGTATCCAAACGATCTTAGTATAAATGCAGTATTCAGAATGCCATCGTGAAATACAATACCATGTTGAATTATTGCATCCGAACAACCCCTTAATGTACATGAAAGTGATACAATAATAAGGACAGTAAAACATAACATTCAATTTATCACAACTTCATTGACTTTAAGAATTTGAAATAGATTACACATTCACAACATTCATAGCATATCTACATTCATATAAGCAGACATTACTTATGTTCAATTAGCATGGACCACTTACCTTGAACTTAAAGGAGATCTAATTTATCTTTCTAAGTCCTGTAAGCCCTAATCACATTCGTGGGGTTTGCAAAACCTAAACACCCTATTCATAACATTCAATATATCAAATTGTATTCCATTCAACACCTAAACCCCTAATTTTGATACATATGAATCTATATTTCCAAATTAGTTCCAAGGTTCTCTTTTTATCCAAAAAGGTTGGATTTAACTTGTAAGATCATTTAAACATATTATGATCATTAATAGTAAGGAATTAGGGTTTATATAGATTTAGCACATTAAAGTTAGAAACTTTAGACATTTTTAGAATTAGAAGTAGATATAGGTCTTGAAACTATTTTTATTGCATTGCTTGTATTTTTTTGATCAAATTGATATATAGTTTTATTATAATCTGACCTACGTTTTAATTACTACACTGTCTCTAAAAAGAACTTACTCGGGTGAATGGGAGACTGCTAAGTCAGCACACTTGGATCGCAATCCTTTTCCACGCAATTCCAACCTAGCCAATGGCATGTGGCCTTCTCAACATCGTGTGCGATGATGTCAGGCGCTCTATGAATGGTCAAAATGACCTATTTGCACCTTTCCTAGGAAAAAATGTCTCCACTCGTGCCTCTCATATTAATTATATATTTTGTCCCATGCTTATGAAAAAACCCATAGAAAGTATTTATGGTTTTTCCAAAAAGAGAGACATATCTGATAGGTTTTCAATATAGGAAATACATATGTCCACAAATTCCATATTTGTCATTTTATCTAATTTCAATACATTAATGCATCAAATATTTAGGAGAATACTTTCCTTTTTGAGTATTTGTATTCAATTCAAGATCATCAATTATTATTCACTTAGGGCAATATTGCATGTATTTTATGCCCTTTTGAGCAACTCTCTTGGATTAGAGAGAAAAAATAATAAGTGGTACCTTCCTTTTATATTAAAATCCATAAAAATGAAAAAACAGAATAAGTGGTACCTTCCTCTTATATTAAAATCCATAAAAATGGAAAAAGGAAACTTCTTGCGCAAGGTAGCTAATTCATATTTATAATTTCAAATTCTACTTCTTTTATCGTTCTCTTTTATTTTCTTTAAACCATTTTCAAGAATAGGAAACTGGGTTCACAAATTTTGAATGAATTGCAACTTATAATACACATATGAAATAGAAAAATCTATTATGAGTCCCATTTTGTTTTTCTAACTTCATTTTCTCATAAGGAATACCATTTCACGGTCTTTTTTATTAAGATCCAAAAATATTTTATTTTAAGTAAAACCATTCCTTAAGGTTTAAGTTATTCTTGAAATTTTGTGATGTTACAACATCAAAATAACATACAACAAAAAAATTTATGAATGTTTACTTATACTATATTATAACATTAAATTTTTGTGGCTATTATATGCCTATTTTACCCTACATTTCCGTAATTATCCTAGGTTTTGATATGGTAATTCTTGGATTTACTTGAAATTAGATCTTCTCCTCCTAGTAACAATAACCTTGTATACTTCTGTATGAAAACATTAATTTTAGAGCATGCAGCCTTTTCATCAGTTTAACGCACCATACAACCAATTTAAATGATTGGATATGGCAATCATCAACTCTCCCCCGTGCGGCTACCCTAACCGCGCTGGCGATTAGGGTGAACAACGATGGGTCCCTTCTTCTCCTATGTGGTTCCCATCTTCTTCTTTGTGGTTACCCTTTCTTGTAGGTCAAGGCTTGATACTCTTGTGGACTCGGTTCATAAAGTAATGGCAAACGAGATAGCAGACAGATTTGTGAAGCTAGGGTTAGAGGATGCGGAGGATGAGGTTTTGGATTTATCGTAAGGGGGGAAAGGTGAAGAATATTCCCATGTATTGTTGGCTTTGGTGGCCCAGCTGTTGACTGACATACCATATAACTTCTGGGCACTTAAAAAATTCTGACGTTGGCATGGGCGCTGAAGGAAAACGTGGTGTTCAAGCACTTGACAGTGAGGTTTTCGTCATATAGTTTCTGCATTGGAAAGATGAAAGGAAAGTAATTGATAGAGGGCCATGGCACTTTAATAATCGATTATTACTTACGATCAAAGCTGAAGAGGGAGATGTCCCGGATAGTATTACCTTCACTGAATGTCTGTTTTGGGCCTGTTTGTATGGATTGCCACTTGGGAAACGTTCGGTGGTGGCGGTTTCTGCAATTGCTGGAAAGATCGGGCGACAGGTTGAGATAGATCGTGACGATCTCGGCTGGGAAACATCCACTAGAGTCCTAATCAGGCTAGACATTAAAAAACTTCTGAAATGATTCCAAAGAATCAATGATAAGAAGGGAGGCACAATCACAATTGAAATCAAATATGAGCGGCTACCTAATTACTGTTATATCTGCGGGAAACTGGATCACGTGGATAGGGACTTTTCCATTAAAGAAGAAAGCAGAGAAATGCAGCGCAGGCGGGGTGCATGGTTGTGTGACTCTCCTCGAAAGCCAAGGTTATCTACCTCGGAGGAGCTGTATGGGCCGAAGGCATAAACAAAAAAGCTGATTTTCCATGTAAAGCCAAGCAGTAATTCGTATTCAGACTCGACTCTGGGCATAGCTGGAGGATCGAGCCTTGGGGGGGGGGGGGGGGGGGGGGGGGGTGGGTTACTCACGACGAGGGTCGCAAAGCGTACATGATTTACAGCTGGAGGAATCATCTACTCTGAAGAATAATATTGTAGATCCCCCCATTACCAGGAAGGGAGATGGACACCCACACCCATACTTGTCTCGGACGCGGGACAAGGGGGCGAATAACATACTGGGAAAGCATCAAGCAGATGGAACATCGTTAATAGAGGATTGAAGGAGGTTTATCTAGGGTGGAGATGAGGGTCTAGTGGTAGGACGATCCTTGGGAGCTATAGGAGCGCATGAGGAGGTTATTAAGCATGTGGGAGCTGAGCACGCAGAGGCCGGCAATCAAAGATTCAGACGCAAGTTGTAACAAAGGATCCGGTGGTGGCACACGTTTTTCAGTCTCTGTGCAAGGATCTTAGTACGTAGGAAAGTAAGGCAAGTGACAGCGGCAGAGCACTTCTCTCTCACCCTAGCGCCGCCAGGGTTTTTTCTTCCATAGACGGCTGGCTGGGGAGAGGGGGTTTAGCCGCTGCAAAGCGGTGCCCCGCTCCCCCTCGGCCGCTTCTCCTCCGTCATCAGCCTGTCGTTGAGCCCGGCTACGACGAGTTTTCTATTTTTTTCTCTTTTACTGGCTTTCTATTTAGATTGTTCTTTTGTTTTGTCTATCTCGCTATTAATCAGCGCTGCTTTCTTTTCTCGTGGTAGATTTTTCTTTCTCGGTCAATTTTGTTGTGGAGTTTGGATGGCAGCAAGTGCGGGGAAAATATCCTTTTGGAACACCGATTTGGTGCAGGTACTCTACCACATATACATACTCAGGTTGAAGGTATTCCTCATAAAAAGTTACCTTAGCCAACGAAGGAGAAGAGGGATCTATACATCATTGTCCTTATCAGATTCCGATATGAGTTTTCGTAGTGGTTTGTATCTGTCCTTGATACTTGTGTGATCTTTTAGATTGTTTTTCTCCTCATGTAGATGCCGTATGGCACCTCCATAATGAAATTTGTCTCTTTAACTTAAAAAAAAATAGTACATAGGAAAGTCATAGAGCATTTCCGTTAAGAAATAATTTTGGCAGCAACACAAACACCATGTTTGAAGAAGGGATTTCGGAAACCAAACGGCAGACCAGAGGACAAAAGCTAAAACTTAAGAAAGGGGAGCAGCTTAACCACATACCAACTACAATGGTGAAGAATAAGAAAAGTGAAATTATTATCAGACATCAAAAAATAAATGAAGAGCCGACTGAAAGTGGTGATGAAAATCAAAGTTAGTGGTTGACAGGAAAAAGAAACTGGAAAACTAAGGAGACAGGGATGGACGTGGACACAGACTTGAAGAGTATCTTTGTGCAAAAAAAAACAATTAGTGCAAAGGGATGAAGAGGACAGGAGGGAGTATGCTCTATAAAATATAGTAGCGGGTGCTGACATGGACCAGGCCCATGAACAATAATGAAAATCTTAAGTTGGAACTGTCGAGGACTGGGAAAACTTGGCATGCGACGAACTCTCCATACATGGTGTTGGAGAGAGAGCCCAAATCTGGTTTTTATCTCTAAAACAAAGATTACTCATACAAAGTTGGAGGAAGCTAAAAGATTATGTGGTTTTACCAAAGCACTGTGTCTGACTAGCATTGGCCGTTCTGGAGGCATGGGTTTGTGGTGGGAAAATATTTCTGTAGAAGTAACTATTTTTTTGCAACATCATATTGAGTGTTGGGTTACAGAAGAGAAAGGCAGAGCAAAGTGGGAAGCAATGGCAATTTATGGATGGCCATATCAACAGCAAAAAGTACAGACATGGGAACTCATGAAGAATTTGAAGGCTAATATTTCCACGCTCGTTATTTTCTTTGAGGGCTTCAAACACATTCTATCAAATGATGAGAAGTGGGGTGGGCCACTCAAGCAAGAACGTTGGATGCAAGATTTCAGGGATGCAGTTGATTTTTTTTTTAAAGTAAGCATTGACATTATATTAAGAAAAGCCATACGGCATCTACAAAGACCGGAGATCCAAGAGATCTCGATAACAAAGTAGCAATGGGTACAAAGACGTAATGCAAGATGATCGGATGAAAAGAAGACTCTTCTGCCTGGATTCCTCCCCAACACGCTGATAACACCAAATTTTGTGATATTTTTTACCATTATTTCGCTGTCAAATCTGCCCTTTTAAACTGTTTTCCTCTTCTTTTTGCCACATTTTTTAATAAACAGGCCACACTACGCTCTTATCCCATTTTTATCATCTTTTACAGGGTTTT
The DNA here is from genome assembly GCA_963693085.1 of Alisma plantago-aquatica. Classification (NCBI taxonomy): domain Eukaryota; kingdom Viridiplantae; phylum Streptophyta; class Magnoliopsida; order Alismatales; family Alismataceae; genus Alisma; species Alisma plantago-aquatica. The sequence goes on along the minus strand of OY856411.1, from coordinate 320,048,769 downwards.
CTCTCATTTTTCCACTCTTTTATCAGCAAAAAGGTCTGTCCCGTCCCATGAACGTGTTCTACCTGCATCGGCCCTCCAACCAGTCGGTCGACACACTCACTGCCCGACATAGGGCAGCACGATACAACTACCGAGCGACACGGGGGTGCCGCGTAAGGAGGATCTGACGGGCGATACACCACTTACCCGATAGGGAACTATACTCGCCATGACTACTGAAGTGTGTCGCGCGATACAAGCCACCCACCGGCAGGCGCCCACTCGTCACGACGACCGACACACTTACAGCCTGACACCCTTATGTCGGGCGACACGCATATCGAGCATCCCTGAATCCGTAATGATAGAGCTGATGGAGGACACGTGGCGCCTAGAGAACCACAACTTCCCCCAACCGCTGCCTATAAATAGCAGCTACATGACTCTGATGGGACGGGTCGGAATCTCGCGAAAGCTAACTTGGAAAAGAACCTGGAGCTAGCGTGTCGCGTCCCAGAGGTGTACCGAGCGATACTAGGTGAGCAATTCCCCGACCCGAGAGGGCGGTAATGGTTCACTTAGAATCTGTCCTGGTCACCACTGCAGCCCGATATCAACCAACAAGGGCACCCAATATGAGTAACCCGACACCCTAAGCGGTCTCTAGCCCGGTACGATACCTAGCTTGATACAAATCACCCGTCACGGTGTGTCGCCCAAGAGGGTGGCGTCCTGTCACAACCGTATCGGGCAAGGGTGCTTTGGTCGGTACGTCTTCCCGTCATGGCATATCACCCGACAGGGAGTGCCGCCCGACACAGGTGTATCGGGCAGAGCCCTAAACCGGTATCGGGCTAGAGAGCCCTTAGGGATCTGTTGTTGCATGTCGCTCTTCTACATCAAGAAGGCGATACTTATCTTTCCTTTTCAGTCATTTAATTTCTTTACTTACGCAATGTAGCCAAATCCTTTTATATAATGATTATGCTAATGGAATTAGAGAAGTTTTAAATATTTGTTGCTTTATGTTTGGTTCCTTTCGTTGGATGGTTACTTTGTTTAGCATTCGAACTCTAGCTTGTATGCTTGGATCATGTTTTGACTATCTATCGAATCGTGTTTCCCGCTGCAACTCCCTCGAGAGAGGTGATGTAGCTCTAGTGTTTGGTCTGATCGGGGAGTACGAGAGTACCCAGGATCGAAGATGCTTCAATTATCTCTCCACTCTAACCCAAGTCCAACAACCTTGAGAGAGGTATTGGTGCTTAGTTAGAGGTACCCTCTTTGAGAGAAGGGGTACTGGATGTTCATGCTGCCGCTTGTTTACCAAAGTTTCCTCCTCTGTTCCTTACCGAAGCAACAGTTTTATCTCCTCTGGTCCCATTGCGCAAAAACCCCTAAAAACTGATAAACGCTTAAAACCTTAATTTTCCTTGTAACTCCATTTGGAGATAGTTTTCTTTTAGTTTATCGATCTTAGCCTGTTGTTCCCTTTGGGAACTTTATCCTCACCTTGGCTTTACCGGAGAGTTATGTGTTGATTCCGTGTTCTTAACGCTACCACCCTTGTCCCTGTGATTCAACCCCGATCACTACTTCGGACCCCGTCATCGTTGTGGGGGCCTAAGAGTCAGGTAATTTAAAATTCCGACTACTTGAAATCTGCTCCTTTTGGATGCGCGATTTAGGCCGGTCAACTTTTTGGCGTCGTTGCTGGGGACAAGGGAAAATGGTACTATTGACGAACCCAAATCCATTAACTACACTCCCGTGCCTCAAGCTTAGTAACAAGCTTGACATCACTACCTATGGATCTTCTAACCTGAAATGAGTATAGAGTAGTTCATCTTATTAATACAAGTTTTCTAACTTGATTATACGTTCTATTCAGGTACTCAGGAAAGAAGCTTTCTGCTCATCTGAGCACCAACATCACTAGACATGCCACCTCACATCGAACCACCTTTTCCAAAGGGTGAGCAACATGTAAGAGTTAGACCTCACTCGCCTCCGCATGAATACAATGACCATTATGACGGCAACCATCAACATGAAGATCCTGAAACAGAACAATTCGAGGATGACCATCTCCATGAGAGACATCATCATCATCAAAGACGCAGAAGAAATCAACATAACCAGGCGCAAAATCAAGAAGACAGTGACAGTGAAGACTCTAACGAAGAAGAAAAGGCCCTCACAGAGTTGGCTGCTACGAAGGCCAACAACTCAAGGTGTCCTGTGGTCATCCCAAGGTTCAATGCCACAAACTTTGAGTTGAAACCTTCTGGCATATCAATGATCCAGAACAAGACTTTCTGAGGAAGTTCAAAGAATGATAATCCTTACCATCATCTAGATGTTTTTAAAAATATATGTGATACGATTAAGATGCGGGGAGTCCCACAGGAGGTCATTTACTGCAAAGGATTCATCTTCTCTTTAGAGGACAAGGCTCTATCTTGGTACCTCGGGCTGCCGCATCAAGCTCTGAATGGATGGAGTGCACTTGCAGATGCTTTTGTGAATAAGTTTTACCCTACGGAGAGAACTGTCAGGAATAGGAAAAGGATAACGTCATTCATGCAGAAGCCGAATGAGAATCTACATGAAGCCTGGGAACGGTATCAAGAATATCTGAGGGACTTCCCCCATCACAACTACAAGAAGGGTTTTCTAATAACCACCTTCTACAATGATCCAAAAAGATCATCGAGAACATGGCCGAATTACAAGCCGACACTAACTACGACAGATCTGATAGAGGACATGCTAAGAAGGCCGATAGCGAAGGGCCCTCTGTCGAATCCAAAGCTCTGGAGGCTATCACCTCTCAGATCCAGAAGATAGCCACTGACGTCAGACAATTGAAAGAATTAGGTGGAAAAGGGAAGAAACAAGTGGAGAAAGTCATGAAATGTGTCACCTGCAGAGAAGGTGGACATGGGGTTGATAACTGTGTTTACACCCAACCTAATGAGTCAACTGAAAGTGAATCCGAGGTAGAGGAAGCCAAGAATGTCTCTTTAGTCAGCTTCAAGAGACCGGATCACCCTGGTTTTAATTATGACAATAAGGATGCGGCCGAAAACTCGTATCAGATAAATAAACCCACCAAGCAACCCCAAGGTTTTGAGAAAAGAGGGGGACAAGGTCAGTCCACAAGAACTACCACTTTCCTATCGAACAAGGCAAACTTCCAAGGACAAGGAAAGTACCAAAGTTGGCAAGCAGCTAGTCCTAGTCACAACCAAGGTCAAGCTAAGGAGCAAAGTCAGGACAAGAGCTCGAACCAACCAGATTTGGTGGGGCAATTATTCGATTTTGTCAAAAGACAAGATACTATCAATAACCAGCTAGCGCAAAGCGCGCTGTCAAATTCAGGAGTTCTGAACACGATGCAGGTTCAGATGGTGGACATGCAGACTCACCAACGCCAAATCAATCAACAGTTGACCTAGATGGCCGAGTTGATAAAGAACCCCTCGGGTAAGATATCCTCCAACATTGAATCCGCTAAAATGGCAGTGTTGAGATCAGGGAAGACAGTAGAATGCCCTGAAGAAGCCAGACCCGAGGAACCTGAATCGAGGACTACGATAGGCAATCCCGTAGAAGAAGACAATCAACAAGCTCGTGTTAGGGAACCAGAACCAAGATCTATTGAAGCACTGTTTGGTAAAAGAAATCATTACTCTCCCAAGTTTCCTTTCCCTTACAAACTAATAAAGGCACATCTTAAAAGGCGTTATGAGAAGTTTATGGAGTCAGTAAAGAAACTTCACCTCGAAGTACCTTTTCTGTACGGTTTAGAGGAAATGCCGACCTACGCTAAGTTTTTCAAGGATCTGATAACCAAGAAGAAAAGAGGCAGAAGGATTGAGACCGTGCATCTAGCTAGTATGTCTTCTGCTTTTGTCAAAGCGGATTTACCCAACAAGAAGAAGGATCCAGGGGCTTTCACCATTCCTTTTGTCGTTGGAGATAATATCGAGCGGAAAGGTCTTGCTGATTTAGGGGATAACATCCGCCTTATGCCCCTAAGACTCGCGCATCGTTTAGGTTGACAGATATGGTTAAGACCAACATAAGGATTGAAATGGCAGACCATACGTTCAAGAGGCCTGTAGGTGTTGTTGAGGATGTACTGATCTGTGTTGGAAGTTTCTTCATTCCCTGTGACATTGTGGTCATTGACACTATGGAGGACTCTAGCTATCCTATCATCTTTGGACGCCCCTTCTTTGCTACAGGAAGGGCGTTGATTGATGTTGCCGAGGGGATCATTACTCAAAGGGTCAGAAATGACCACTTATATTTCAAAGTAAAGGATGCTATGAAGGGACCTTCCCTTCTAGAATCTGCTTACTTTGTTGAAATCTACAACCAGTTTTGTGAAGAGATGGAAGAGGATATCGTAATGGTAGACCCACTTGTGAGAGCATTAAGAATTCAAGATTCTGATGTTGAAGAATCTGAAAATCCAGAAGTTGTCGAGTTTCTCAACTATCTTAATCAGTCTGATGAAGATCTGAGCGACAAGGAAGAGGTAATAGAAATAGTTAAGTTTGCCTCTCTAGAGGAAACACCAGAAGAAAAGGCACCCAAGGCTAAACCTGAGTTGAAGCAGCTACATGAAGGGTTAAGGGTTTTATCAAGTTCCCATCTTTCCAGACGACCAAGAGAAAACTACTTTTACCTATCTCTATGGCACCTACGCATTAACAAGGATGCCTTTCGGCCTGTGCAATGCTCCCGCAATGTTTCAGCGTTGCATGATATCGATGTTTTTGGATTTTCTGGAAGATATCGTGGAAGTTTTCATGGACGACTTTTCTATCTATGAAAAAGACTTCGATGCCTTCCTGAAGAAGCTATCTCTGGTCTTGCAACGCTGTGAGGAAAAGAGTTTGGTTTTGAACTGGGAGAAGTGCCACTTTATGGTACGAGAAGGCATCGTGCTAGGGCATAAAGTTTCGAGGCGTGGCATCGAGGTAGACGTTAGCAAAGTTGAAGCCATATCTAAACTTCCTCCACCAAAGTCTGTAACGGGAGTGAGGAGTTTCCTCGGGCACGCCGGCTACTACCGAAGATTTATAAAAGACTTCTCAAAGATCTCGAAACTGTTGTCCAACCTTCTGGTAAAGGATGTTGAATTCAATTTCTCTGATGATTGTATAATTGTTTTTCATGCCTTAAAGGATGCCCTTATCTCACCTCCTATCCTTCAAGCTCCAGACTGGGAGCTGCCTTTCAAGATTATGTGTGATGCCAGTGACTATGTTGTAGGAGCAATCCTGGGATAGAAAAAGGACAAAAAACATCATGTCATTTGCTACGCTAGTCGTACTCTGGATGAAGCTCAGGTGAATTATACGACTACAGAAAAGGAAATACTCACGATAGTCTTTGTTTTCGACAAGTTTAGATCATATATTATCGGTACGAAGGTGAAGGTCTACACAGACCATGGAGCAATAAGATATCTCATGCAGAAGAAGGATACCAAGCCCAAGCTATTATGGTGGGCTTTGTTACTACAAGAGTTCGACCACAAGATCGTTGATAAGAAGGGTGCGGAAAATGTGGTCACCGACCATTTATCAAGGATCATGGTGGAAAAGCAAAAGGAATCACCTATTAATGACAACTATGCTGACGAAGCCTTGCTGATGGTTGAAACCAAAGATGAGAATTTACCTTGGTTTGTAGATATTTGTAATTATCTCACCTGCGGAGAGTTACCTCCTGATATAACCTATAATTGAAAGAAGAAGCTCTTTTCGGATGTAAAGAACTACTACTGGGACCATCCTCTCCTCTTTAGAAGATGTGTAGATAACCTCTACAAAAGATGTATCCCCGAAGAAGAAGTCCCAAACATCCTGAAATAATGTCATGCCTCTCAATATGGAGGACACCTGGGGAGCGAAAGGACCGCTGCCAAAGTGCTGCAATCGAGTTTTTACTAGCCCTCCTTGTTCAAGGACGCTGCAAATTATGGAAAGGTTTGTAAAGAATGCCAATCAACAGGAAACATTAGAAAAAGAAATGAGATGCCTATGGCCAATTGGGTCGAAGTCGAGATCTTTGATGTATGGAGAATTGACTACATGGGTCTGTTTCCCCTATCAAAAGGATATCAGTACATTCTAGTGGCAGTGGATTATGTGTCTAAATTGGTGGAAGTTGTTGCCACCCAAACATGCGACTCTAAATCAGTGATCAAGTTGTTCGAGAAGACTATCTTCCCTCGTTTCAGAGTACCTCGTACTGTAATAAGAGACGGTGGATCGCATTTTGGAGAAAAATAGTTTGAAGCGCTCCTGCGAAAGTATGGAGTTAAACACAAGGTCGCTACGCCCTACCATCCACAAAATTCTGGGTAGGTAGAGGTTTCGAATAGACAGATCAGGCAAATTTTAGAGAAGACTGTCAACTGCACGAGGAAAGATTGGTCGAAAAAGCTTGACGACGCACTTTGGGCCTACAGAACTGCATATAAAGCACCCATTGGAACTACCCCTTACAAATTGATTTTTGGGAAATCATGTCATCTACCCTTAGAGCTTGAACACAAGGCCCTTTGGGCGATTATGTTCTTGCATATGGATCTGGAGAAGGCAGGAGAGAAGAGATATCTGCAGTTATAGGAACTCGAAGAGTTGAGAATGCATGCCTACGAGAATGCAAGGATCTATAAGTAGAGGACAAAGGTGTGGCATGATGCTCACCTGAGGAAGAAGGATGTAAGTGAAGGTGACAACGTTTTATTATTTAAATCTTCCATATGTCTTTTTCCAGGTAAGCTGCAAACAATGTGGTCCAGACCCTTCACCGTAGGAAAGATACACCCATCCAGAATGATGGAGCTGTATGATAAAGATGATCCATCCAAAGTTTTTCAAGTGAACGGGCACAGGGTAAAAAGGTTCTATGAAGATGAAACATTCGTGAGAAGGACAGAGATCAATTTGCAAGATGTGGAAACATTTGAAGGCGAAAAGTGAAGGATCTGGAGCTGTCGAGCTGACGACGCTAACTACAGCGCTCCTCGAGAGGCAGCCCGTGTTTTACTTTTCTTAGAATAGGACATTATTTCTTTTCCTATAAGAAAAACATTATGAACATTATTATTGTAATAAGGCCCGAGTCAGTGCATGCGTCACATGCTCTGGCTCTTGTGTTTTATGGGCCACCGCTCTGTTTTATGAGCATTTATGAGTAATACTATCTGAAGCTGGGAACTTCACCTTAGGACAATGATGTTTTACCCATCAATCTCTTTTTCTTTCACTTTGATTTTGGTTTTTCATCAAATATCTTGTTCTAAAGCCTTGTATCGGGCAAGGATACCTTGTTCCCCGACCATATCGGGCAAGAGACAGGCAGCGCGCAAGGTATGCCCTTATCAACCTGGTGTATCGGGTGACGCGCTTTAGCCATGAACCACATCGGATGATACGTCTGAGCGGTGAGCACCCGTGTCGGGTGGCAAGAGTAATAACCCTTGATTTGACGGATGGGACTGCTCGTCTCGGGAATGAATTGTCTCCTCACCCGACACGTACCCCCATTTTACCCCCGATCTGGATTTCTAAATATAGTACGGAGGTTTAAATGTGTTGGGCTACTGCATTTACTTTTCACCTACTCCCGTATCGTGTTGTAACTTCTCCCGTCACTCTCGTGTCGTGCAATCTTGCTTCTGCTCTCGTATCACGCAACATAACTTAAGATAGCAAATGTATAGCCTGACAGCCATATCATTTTTCTTGCCCGACACGACCCTCATGTCGCGCACCATCGTATCGGACTTACAACTTTAGTTAATTTCCTTATATCGCCCGACACGTGTCGTGCGACACATATTTGATGCACGTTTGCCCGATACCTTATACCGGGCAATACCGGTGTCGCCCAGGCCTGCATCACTTTGTTTGTTTCTGTTGTCGGGTGACATGATTTCCGTTAGAATGACCCTATTGGGCACCTCTCATCACGTGGCTGTGTCACCCGAAACGCCCTGAACGTGAAGCGTATCGGGCACTGGCTATGTCGTTCAGGTTTTTTCTCGTGTCGCCCAATCTTGTATCGCCCAGCGGCGGGCGGCACTTTCTTAAGGACGATCATATTGGGCATGAGCCTACAGTGATTTTTGAAAGCTTTGTATCGCCCGACACAGGCGTATCGGGAAAGCATGATATCGTTCAGATTTTAGCCCGATACGGATGTGTCAGGTAGCTCTTGTATCGGGCTGAACTTTTCTTATCGTTCAATTAGTTTTCTTTTAAACACCGATATTGACTTTAAGCTTTTACCTACCTAATATCGGAACATTCAGCTGTATAATAAACTTGTCTTATGAAAACAAAAATGGCCCGTAAAAAGAAAACTGTCGTTCAAGTTGACGAACACGGTCGGAGGATCGACGTCGAGGCCACAGCCGAAGCTACGACAGTCGGGTAGAAATGCCCAAATCCCGAGGCAGCTGGGCCATCCACGGCTGAGAAGAGAGGAAGGACGAAAGAAGTAACGACCCTAACAACAGTTCAACTGTGTCGGGAGAACCCCTGGATCACACACCAGGAAGGTTCATGCCTAAAGATAATGAGCATGGGCGTCGTTACTCAGAATTGGCAACAAAACTCTACAGGCCAAGCCAGTTCTGCCACCATTCGTCCTTCCTTCAGCTAGGCATATTCGACAGACTTGAAAATATCCTGGCTGTAGTAGGGTTGCGGAAGATCTTCTTCAGCCACTCCGCCTCCTACACTGAACTCACTAGGGAGTTCATGTCATATCTCTACTGGGTGCAGAATAGACTCGAAGAAATCGAAGAATACGGCGGAGCAGACAGACTGCAGGGGCAACTTTACAACTCCGAGCACGTCATCTCTGAAAAGCTACTCAACGAGATCATCTCTTCTAGTGAGAAGGAGAAGGAACAACTTAACAATGGTCCAAGGATCACCGAAGGAGACGGGTTCAACCCTGTGGAGCTCTGGAGGAAGCTGACCGGCGAGTCATCATTCAAGCCGGGAAGCAAGGTGGCGGCGATGCACTCCTACTTCTGGAGAATAGTACACAAGCTGGTGGAATGCTACTCTTCACCAAGAACGAATCCAACAACATCTACACCAAAGAACTCAATCTCATGTGGCACGTGATGGAGGGCAGGGTAATCAACCTGGGCCGCTTCTTGTTGAATAGGCTGCACCCAATAAAGGATACCACCAAGGAGTACTGCATGGGTGGCATCATCAATCTGATCGTGGTTGGGTTAGGGTACCCATGGGAGCCGCGCAGTTTCTCAAGGACAAGGGGCGACGAGAAGATCGACTTCAAGTTCCTCATGAGAGTCAGCATCATCAAGAAGGAGGGGCGAAGCTACTTCTACAAATTCGCAAGAACAAGCACTCTCCTTCCGCTTCCTAGCTGCACCAACTACGACGCAGAAAAGTTGGTCTTCACCAGTGCAGTGATCGAAGCGGTGGCAGTCGAAGTCTCTTATGCCGCCACCACCAGTATACAAGAGAGGGTAGCTGCAAAAGGATAACCAATTCCTCTTGACACTCGGCAAGACAAATCTTCCACAACTCATGTCGAGCCGCCCACTGCTCCAGAGCCACCAACGACAGCTATTGATATAGTTTTTGTCGGTCGTACCATCCCAACCATGATCACGACAATATTTGTCGTGGCTGAAGAAGTACCAGCGATCGTAGAGGTCGCCAAAGCAACTGGGGCTGAGACAATCACCCTAGCCCCGACGGAAGCTGTCGCGGAATAGACAGCTGCAGCTCGCGAAACTTCAGTGGTGCCCTTAGTGGCAGAAGAAGAAGCACAACCGAATGCCAGTAATGGGGCATTCGCCGAGATCGTCGAGATGGAGCAAGGAGCTGTACACCTTACGCCGACACTGCTGCCGGTGTCTCCTATGGAAGTTGTAGAGGAGATCACCGACAACGCAGAGGTGGAACAACATCCACCCACGCCGCGACCTTCTCCACCACAACAAGAGGGCGAGGCAGAGACAGCCGAGAGAGTGCTTACGCCTCACCCAGAAGCAACTACCACGCGAACAATCGAGATAGATTCTACCTCGTCAGGTATACCTTCACGTGAGAGGACTATCGCAAGGACGAGAGGGAGATCTACAGGAGCCCCTCCGTTGCTCGGGAAGATGCTGGGGCACGAACTCGATCACTTGCGGGAGGTAACAGAAAGCCACTCGGCTACATTTACTTCACTAACCCACAAGTTTTCGATATTCCACTAGAGGCTGAATAGCCAGGAGCGGCAACTGTTAACTCTAGTTGGTCTTCCCGGCCAACTAGAGGCACTCAACGCCATGTTGCAGTAGGCCCTCCAGCGCCTCGACGTGATCGAGGAGTGGATGAACAGGAGGGACGATCACCCACGTCCAAGGTAGAAGAGGAGATCTGCATCACCTCTAGGATCAGGCTCTCAACCCTACTCGTCAGCATCCTCGCCAAGGTCGTCGTCCACTTCCTCCTCCAGTGAGCCACCCGAGGAAGGGACGCCGCAAAGATTAGCCAACGGAGCTCCAGCAGGATAGGCGAGCTCCCGCGGTCTGGAAGAAGCATCTCCCTCAGTCCCCTTAGACGAAGCTGAGGATGACAATGAATAAGTCAGCATCAGGGAGGACTCTTCTGACAAATCTGAGGGAGAGGGGAGGGGGACATCTGTGCCTCCAATGAAATACACCCCCCAGAGGAAGAAGATCGACGATAGATGAATTCTCTGTGCCGTCGGAGATACCTTCCGTCGAGATGGCCGACTTCGACAGAAGGGTCATCGGCTACCTGACGATTAGGGACCAGAAACTGCTAAACAAGGTACTATGGTTGCAGGTTGATGAAGAAGACATCGTCTGGAGAGACACTACATCTCCGTATGATGGGGAGCACTCAGAAGCATTTTCTTCTCACCTGCAGTCGTCGGAAAGAAGTTATTCAGGGTCCTAGAGTATGCAATAATAGAAAATATCAGCACCCAGATAGGTCGGCAAACAATATACAACGCCACCCCGACCTTGGAAAAAAGATTGATGATGGGAGTACCAGACTCCATCACAGTGGTCAACATGCTGCGACACATCGAAGAGCACAACACGAACATCGTATTGGCCCCGTACAAGTACCGCAATATGTGGTTCCTATGTGTGGCAGACCTCCAGAACCATGATGTCTAGCTCCTTAGCTGCTGCAATGAGGAGGTGCCACGCTCAGGACTCATTTTCAGTCGCATGGAGGATAAACATCTCAGGCTCCTACCACTGCGTCTTCTCTGAGCCATCAAGCAAGGAGTCCAACATCATAGCGGCATTTGGAACTTCTTCTCTATCAGAGACTTCACCATCCAAGTAGAAGAGGGAAGTGGAAACAGTGCCTTTATCGTCTTGTGCGTCATGGAGCTACTCAACATATTGGGATACATAAGGCATCTCCAAGGCCAAAACTTCTACCAGCTCAGAAGCATATTAGCACTGCTACTGATCAAATACATGCACTACTTCTAAGACGTAGTGGTGCCAGAGAGGCTACTGGACAGTGATCAAGCAGACGAATCCTCGCAGCCCAGAAACACTCCAGAGAAATAAGCTAAGATAGAAGCAGACGTCTATGGGGTAGGCAAGCGATTAGAAATCCTGTGGGAAGTACACAGAACCTAAGACCCCGCTTCGCCTGAAACATCAGAAGGAATGATCAACAACTTCGACCACTTCTCGTGGTCTACACTCACGTAGGAGCAGGTCAATGATGTTCTTATGAGGTTAGCGGACTCTACCCCAGCAGACGTGATCTATGAGGCAGGCAGTGTCATAGTCCCGATTGATGACTTGAGGGACATGGGAAAAGAAGGAGGATGTTTGGCGATATCTTTGGCGGCCACCTATACCCAAACACTACAGAAGAAGTTTGAACATTCATACATAGCTCATCCAATGATGTTCAATGACATATGCCTTGTCGATGAATCAGGAGTGAAGGAATCCTTTCTGGCAGAGTTGTAGTGCAAAGTCCTGCGCACCATCTTCATTCCCATCCTACACTACAACCACTGGATGCTCCTGACGATGTACACTTGCCAACGAGCAGGAATCTTCTACAACAGCTCGAACAGCAACAAACATCATCCGGTGTAGTGTACATCGACAGCGTTGATGACACAAATTTACCGTGCGTAGAAACGCAAGTGAACGCGTCGAAGTAATATAGGCCTTTGTGAGGCCCTAGTCGAACTCAGGGATACATGAAATTGTCGGAGACTCCTACTAACTACTCACGATCAGCTAAACCAATTAAATAGTTGAGAGTTGTTGAAATTGAAAGAAAATAAAAATAAAACAAAACAAAGAAATCGATTAAATGTTTGGTTTAATCAATTTAAAATGAGATCTTTAGGATTGCGGTTTCACTTCGGGTTTTCATTGTATCAAATTCTATGTAGTCACTCAATTTTATCTCTCTATCTGGGTAGTGGCCTGAAAACAGAATTGCCCACTGTCGTGGTACAATTCACTACCTACGTCTAGGTCGGTTCCACCATCGTAGTAACCTATACCCTAAACTAGGTGCATTAAAAACGATCTCTCAGTATCCACCATTAACCTTACACCACCTTGTTCAAGGGATTTGTCAATTAATGTAAATTCCGTCCCTTTTCAACCATTAATTCTTCTTTCAAAGCAATTAAGGGCATTAGATTATTATTATGGTGATCAAGCATAACAATAATTGAGAAAATGAAATTATACCATGGATTTAAGAGATAAGATATGAATTACTATGATAAAATTGTCATACAATGAATTCCCGGGCTACTCCCGATCCTAAAGACAAAGGGGATTAGCCCCGCATGTTCATCTCAGAGCAAAACGTGGAGTAGAAAAAGGAAAACACGGAGAAAAACGTGATTGAGTGGTGAAACCCCTGAACGGAGAAGATCCAAGCGATCCTTGGCGTGGAATAAGCGTTATCCCGCCTTTCGGTGTGGAAATCATCTTCTTCGGCATCCGGATCGGCTGGGGTGTGCTTCTGGGCTCCGTTCTTCTCTCCACACCTTCTCGGGACGTGTGCAACGGCTAATGATGTGATCCTTCCCTCTTGGGCGCCGTCATTAGGTATATTTCCCGAGTTAGGTCGCCAATTAATCATAGCCTTCGGATTAAGATCAATCTGAAGCTACCTCATATCTGACGGTGTCGATACCATCGACGTGGGTTGATGGTATCGACCTAGCGCGATATCGGCAGTTCTTCTTTTCTTTTGTCTTTGCGCCTGATGCCATCTCGATACCATCGACGAGGGTCGATGGTATCGACATTCTTAGGCGTCACTTTTGTCTTCTTCCATCGCTGAAGCTCCACTAGTCGATGGTATCGACATATGGGTCGATGGTATCGACTCACTTCTCACTAGCAACCTGATGGTATCTCGATACCATCGACATCCCTGTCGATAGTATCGACTTTCTTCTGGTCTTTGCGGCTAGCAACCTGTGGTCCGGTCGATGGTATCGACCACTGTCGATGGTATCGACAGTAGCAGATACTTGTTTTTCCTGAAATTAACACACGAAACCACATAGGTCTACACAAAATGTATTCTTTTGATAAATAATAATCAAAATGCCGAAATAAGGGAAATTTGACAGAGAGAAGTAGCATAGACCAAAGCAGATGAATTATGCAACATTAACCATGAAAATGACTAATAAATGTATAAAACACATATCAAACCAGTCTATAAATGTGACTCAAAATCATCGCATCAAACTCCCCTAAGCCTGAACATTGCTCGCCCTCGAGCAACTAAACCTTAGAATAGAACTGCCAGAGTCAACTAAAGAACAAAGCATCACAACAAACATCCCATATGACTCCCACCGGACATCCGCATACCGACCTTCGCTAACCACATAATGATAACTACCCTAAAGGCGACACTAATCATCCATAAAAGATGTCTACCTCAAAACTGATGAACACTATCACATAAGGCAGTTAACATAATAGAATTCACCGGTCCAGACTTAGTGCATCTTGTGATCTCCTATACTACATTGCTCACCCTAACTACCATCTACATGGAAGCAGTTCTCCTGATATTCACAAGTGAGGAGAAAATCACGGTGGCCTACCAATCCGAGCAACGGGTGGTTGGAATGGGTGGCTAATGGAAGAAGTGGAAGCATTATATGGTCTCAACATGCATAAAACAAAAATGCCCTAAATGATGTAAATGCACATGAAAAATGCCCTAATGCCTAAGATTGGGTGGAATGATGCATGCACTAACATCCCATCTGAAAATGAGATGGATATCTAATTGAGCTACATCATGTACTTACTCATCTTAAAATGCAAGCGAGATTAGGCTCCTTTCTCCTTCTTATTCTACTTTCTTCTAAATAACTTTTTTTTTTCTTTTCAATTTCATTTTTCTTTTCAGATTTTTTTCTTTTTTTTCTCTAAAGCCCTTATATCCACAATTGACAATGAATACTTTATTGGGCTTACTTTTTCTGCATAACTCGAATAGTTGAACTATTTAGAAGGCATGTAACAATTTAATTCACCATTAAAGAGAAAATGAGGTACATGATGTTCTCTATGCATAAAAGTTATGAATGCAACTAAATGACATGCACCTAAGGGTAATGTGCATGTATACTGTTCTATATATATTTTTTATTTTTCATGCAAAACATATGTAAGTGGTTGCAATGCAAGTCCTATCTACATGACATGCAATCAAAAAGGTTAAAACTGTACTTTACTTCCAAATCTTTTGGTGGATTGTGAAAAGCAATGAGGTGAACAGATCACAAGACTAATTGACTGAACCTTTGAAAAGTATTATGTGTCCCTCCTTACTGACCTGTGTAGTAGTTAAGAGGTTTTTCTCTCTTACTTCAAATTAGAGTCTCATTATCATTTGGTCAGTTTAGGGTCAAACAACCAATTACGTCCACTTGCATGAATCATTAGGAATGTATAGTTGCGATTTTCTATTTTAAAGTTGACAAAACCAATCATTTTATAAGTTAGGTGATCAAAGTTGAACCACACTCAAGCTTGCGAACACTCAAAATTTTTTAATTTTCCCTTAATTCCCCTACATGCAACTGAGATGAATCACGATTTAAGATATTTAAGACATCCACGATTACACTAGATAGAATGTGGATCCTACAAACAAACTAAGATTGCAAGAAACAAATGACAAGAAACAAAAGCAATAAAACTAAACAAAACAGAGAAAATAAAAGATAGAGTTGTTTCAACTACCCCCCCAAGCTTGAATTCGACTATGGCCTCATAGTAAAAATCAATCTTAAAGGTTGGAACAGAGATACCGATTCACTCTTTAGGCGGAGGCGGGTATTGTGGAGCCGTGGGGTCCCAAGATGGGTACTCCCCCTGGAAGCTCGGATCAAACTGGGCCCTAGGTGGAGGTTGTGGATAGCCTCCAAAGTAGTTTTGGCTCCAATAGTGATCGTAAAAGGGCTGTTGTTCCATCTCCATCCTATGCAACCGATCATGAATCTATTGTTGGTTGTCGAGGAGAATACGCTCGTTCTCGAACATTGCCCTTTGATTGTCCAGTAGCCGGTTGGTAGTCTCTTGAACACCGGTGTATATCGTCGTGTGATGCTGCTGCGTCTGTTGTATCTCATGCAGCATAGCATACATGCCCTGCATAGAATAGACATCCTCGCTTGGCTGCGAGGGCGATGGTGGTGGTGGAGGCTGTGATGATGAAGATGCACCCTGATGCATGCGAGGACTCTTCTGTGGTTCCACTGGTGCCCGAAGAGGGGTGTAGGCCTCCTCTTCCTCTTCAGCCTCATCGTCATTGTTGTCATCGTCGTCGTTGCCGCCATCTTCATCGGAGTCAGCAATGGCTATGATAGGTCATCGGAAGTGTTGCACCCCTTCGATGTTGAAGACTGGATCGGGAAGCAAGCATTCTTGGTAAGCATGGTTGACGTGGTAGTGTGCATATGCCAAGCCATCTCGAAAAAGGATGAGGTTGGAGCGGTGCAGATGTTGCAGGTTCACCTTTCTCCTATTGGAGAGAGGAGTAAGTTGCTGGAAATTCAACCCAAGGTAGGAGGCCAGCTTGGTGATAAGCCCGCCAAAGTGAATTGGATCTTTCCGTGTACTCCTCTTCACTGCCAAAACCCGCTGCAAAAAGAAAGCTCCCCAGTTGCATTCTTGGCGCTTCAGGAGTTTATACAAGAAAAATAGGTCCGTCTCATGAAACTTGCTGAGAGCCAGATCACCCCTAGCAAACAACGTAGAACTCAGCATCCAGTGGAGTATCCGGACAAATAGATGCTCAAAGTCGGCTACCGCAACATTGTGGTAGCTCACTGACTTGCCCAGCGGCACCGTCACAAGCTCGGCAAAGATTGCATCGTAGTAGGTGCGGTTGTCTGGCCGCCGGTAGTCGTGTCTCCCATGGTTCCAGTTGTATATCTCATTGAACTTCTCGAGCGTGAGATTGTAGTCTTGATTGTACAACCGGAAAGAGACCCGACCCTTGATCCAGTCACGGTCGGTAGCTATAACGTCATTGGGTACGACGCAGACGTCCAGCGATGCCATAATCTCAGCCACCAGCTCCTTGTAAGTAGGCCACTCACCGAAGAATGGCTGGCCATTGACATGGTACTCCAGCTCGTCAGCCATTCGGCCCGTGTGGTGCGCCTGCCCCTTCAGAACATAGTCGAGGTTGGCTTCGAACCCCAAGTTGCGGATGGTTTCCCGTTCAACATAACGGGTCAGCTCGATCTTTCTCTTTAAGATCTCCTCATATATCTTCCTGACCTCTGCGGATGGATGAATCAGCCGTGAGCGTGCAATCGATGCGGTAGGTGGTGGCACAAATTTTGGGATTTCCATCGGGTCGACGCGTGATGACGATGCACCAACAACATGCACCATGATCGCGACAGAAAGAGGAATAGAGAGAGAGCTCGGTGAAGATCGGAGAAGGGAATCTCCCCTCAATGAAGAACGTGCTCTAGTGATGCTCGTCGTCGGGCTCGGATCACTCTAGAATATGCTCGGCACAGGTGGAGGAGGATTTCTCTGGATTGTGATGTCATCTGACGCAAATCCTTCTCATATATAGCCGTGTTCGGCGCTGCTATATGCCCGTCGATACCATCGACGCGAGTCGATGGTATCGACACGGGTAGCACAATCCGTACTACCGCGAGTATCGACGGTCATCGATGGCTGGATCTGTGTGGCCCGGATTGCTGACGTGTCGATACTATCGACGTGAGTCGATGGTATCGACTCGTCCCCCGGATCGACTTCCTGGTTGCTGCGATCGCCGTAGATCTTTCCTCGTGAATTGTTGACGTGGCACGTCGATACTATCGACGCGAGTTGATAGTATCGACTCTCTGATTAGGGCAAACCCTCACGAGGCCCGGCAGCCGCCTTCTATGTCTGAATGTGTCGATACCATCGAAGATGGTATCGACTTTACAGAGATGATTCATTCTGAAAATCTCCAGAGATCTCGCGAGTATCGACACCCATGTCGATACCATCGACCTCTGCTTGCGATCTGCCTGTTGGTATGTCGATACCATCGACGAGGCCGTCGATAGTATCGACGCAGTGTGATTTCTGCAGTCGCCAACCTGTACCATGGTCAATACCATCGACACAAGGGTCGATGGTATCGACTCTGCCTCAGTCCTGCACATGTAGAAAACGATCACGGTATCTTTTTACACTACAAACTAAGTTAAAACAAATCAAACTACGAATGTAAAGGAACTAAACTAAAGTACCGATGGTTGGGTTGCCTCCCAACAAGCGCCCTTATTTAACGTCTTAGGCTAGACGTCTTGAAGCTTGTCATCAACTTAGAACTTTGGAGAGTGTGCCTAGGGGATCGTGCAGCAGTTTGAACTCAAATCGATCTTGGCCAATCCCCAAGGTCAATGTACCTCTCCCAATGGCAGTAACAACATCGACTGTTGCTTGAAATGGCCTACCTAATAGCATCTCGCAACTTTGAAGTTGTGGCATGTCCATGACGATGAAATCCACCGGAAAAATGAACCTGTCTTCCTTGATGAGTACATCCTCGCATACTTCATATGGTTTTATAATGGACCCATCCGCCAACTCAATAATTGCCGCTGATTTCTTTATTTCCTTCAACCCAAGCTTTTGAAATGTGGACAGAGGCATAAGATTAACGCTGGCACCCGAATCACACTGTGCTTGTGGAAAGAATTGACTGCCTATGGAACATGGAACGTAAAAGCCTCAAGGGTCTTTCCTCTTCTGTGGTAAGCTCTCGTGGATAATTGAGCTCACCAACTCATTTACCCGACAAACATCCGTGTCTTTAATCCGCCTCTTCTTGTTGATGATTTCTTTGATGAACCTCCCGTAGGCGGGAATCTTCTCTATCATTTCCACTAACGAAATATTGACATGGAGTTTTCTTAACATCTCCAAGAACTTCCTGTAATGTCGATGCTCCTTCTTCGACCTCGAGCTATCCAGGCTAGACACAACTTCCGCATGTGGACGCTCATGAGGTGAAATGTATGGGCTTTTCGGGGCAATCTCCCCCAAGCTTGCTTCAATGTCACCCCCTGTCATAGACTTTGGCACATTGTTCTCAACAATTGTGACTTGTAACATCTCTACTCTCGAAGTGGATGTAGCTTCACCTTGACGCATGGCCTTCACCTGTTCTTCTTGCATAGGTGCAGGCGTGACCGAGATGGGTGCTTGGTGGGCTTTTCTGAATGGACTATATCCGCCTGGTAGTCCATAATGACTGCGCGGATACGGTATTTTTGGTGTAGCCTCCGTATCAAAAATCATTTTTCCTTTGTCCTGGACCTCTATCACCGGGGCCTCTGCCTCAGTAACCACATCTATATATTTCACTTGGTGATGTGCTTGATCAACTTCTGCATTTCCTGCCTGTCTCTGTTGATGGGCATGCTTTATGGCTGCCACTTCATTGGAAATTTGGGTCACGGTCGTCTCCAGTGCCCTCATTTGTGCTCTATGACTTTGCAGTGTTTGTCCAAACTTGGTCAAAATATCACCCTGGGACTGCAGCTGCTTACTAAACAAGCTCATCATCTCCTGATTTTGCTTTACCACTTGACTAAGCAACTCTGTGCTTTTATCTTTGACTCTTGGTTGCGGCTTTGCATATGGATCTTGAAGGAAGTTGTTCGGATCCTTCCATGAGAATTTCCTATGCTTCCTCCAAGCATAATCATTATTTCTATAGCCCTGTTGTTGCATATATTTGACCTGAGCCTCTTCATCGAACTCGGTATCTTCCTTGGCAAGTAATTTCTTGGCTAAAAGATCTAGTTTATCATTCAGCTCCTTGATGGCCCTGGATTCACCTACGACTTTAACTTGTTCCGGTGCATCCCTATCGCCCCAAGACTGCTTCTTTGCCATATTTTTTAAGATTTCCCAGCACCTTGTACCATTGTTGTTCAAGAAGAACCCCGAGCCTGTTGAATCTAAGTTACTTCTATCATGTTTGGAAAGAGCAAAATAGAAGATCTTGACCTGTATCTCCTTGTCAAGCCCGTGATGCGGGCACCGTCTAAGTATGATCTGAAACCTTTCCCAGGTCTCAGAGTAGGTCTCTCCTACTTTCTGGACGAAGTTGTGGATCTTTCTGATCATGTCATTGGTCTTCTCGGACGGGAAGAACCTTTCAAAGAAAACCTCCACCATGAGGTCCCAGGATTCCACATATTCATCGTCCAAGTTGTGTAACCACTCTCGTGCATTTCCCGCTAGAGAACTCGGGAAGAGCTTCAAGTAAAGAACATCTTGGGGAAATCTGTCTATTTTTATCATATCACAATTCTCCACAAATTGACTTATATGTGTGACTGAGTCTTCATTCTTGAGCCCATGGAATGCATTCGACTTCACCAAGTTGATTAATGCAGGGTCAATCTTGTATGTCAGAATATTAACCGCCTGCTTCTTGATCGACCCCTTGGAAGCGGATGAAGAAGAAGCCTTGATCTTCTCCCATATTTTTTGTTGCTCTTCCATTTCTTCTTGTTCGGATTCTGAATCTGTTTCTTCTAAATGGTCTTGATTGTACACGTCCTCGTCGTCAGGTCCCGGCAGTGGAACCTTTGGTGTCTGTTGTGTGTATTCGGTACTACGCGTCTGCACCATGCACAATACCTGCAAAATAGTAAATTAAATTCAGTATAGTGCTAGACAACTACAAGATGTGAAAAAGACTAAGCTATGAATTTTTAAAATGATAAAAAAATAAAATGTGGCCTAGATTGGCCGCTTGCAACACTCGTAGTGCCGACAACTTGCCGTATCCCCGGCAACGGTGCCAAAAACTTGACACGAATTTACCGTGCGTAGAAACGCAAGTGAACGCGTCGAAGTAATATAGGCCTTTGTGAGGCCCGAGTCAAACTCAGGGATACGTGAAATTGTCGGAGACTCCTACTAACTACTCGCGATCAGCTAAACCAATTAAATAGTTGAGAGTTGTTGAAATTGAAAGAAAATCAAAATAAAACAAAACAAAGCAATCGATTAAATGTTTGGTTTAATCAATTTAAAATGAGATCTTTAGGATTGTGGTTTCACCGCGGGTTTTCATTGTATCAAATTCTATATAGTCACTCAATTTTATCTCTCTATCCGGGTAGTGGCCTAAAAATAAAATTGCCCACTGTCGTGGTACAATTCACTACCTACGTCTAGGTCGGTTCCACCGTCATAGTAACCTATACCCTAAACTAGGTGAATTAAAAATGATCTCTCGGTATCCACCATTAACGTTACACCACCTTGTTCAAGGGATTTGTCAATTAATGTAAATTCTATCTCTTTTCAACCATTAATTCTTCTTTCAAAGCAATTAAGGGCATTAGATTATTATTATGGTGATCAAGCATAACAATATAATTGAGAAAATGAAATTATACCACGGATTTAAGAGATAAGATATGAATTACTATGATAAAATTGTCATATAATGAATTCCCGGGCTACTCCCGGTCCTAAAGATAAAGGGGATTAGCCCTGCATGTTCATCTCAGAGCAAAACTTGGAGTAGAAAAAGGGAAACATGGAGAAAAATGTGATTGAGTGGTGAAACCCCTGAACGGAGAAGATCCAATCGATCCTTGGCGTGGAATATGCGTTCTCCCGCCTTTCAGTGGTGGAAATCATCTTCTTCGGCGTCCGGATCGGCTGGGGCGTGCTTCTGGGCTATGTTCTTCTCTCCACACCTTCGCGGGACGTGTGCAACGGCTAATGACGTGATCCTTCCCTCTTGGGTGTCGTCATTAGGTATATTTACCGAGTTAGGTCGCCAATTAATCACAGCCGTTGGATTAAGATCAATTTGAAGCAAACTCATATCTGACGGTGTCGATACCATCGACGCGGGTCGATGGTTTCGACCTAGCGCGATATCGGAAGTTCTTCTTTTCTGTTGTCTTTGCGCCTGATGCCATCTCGATACCATCGACGAGGGTCGATGGTATCGACATTCTTAGGCGTCGCTTTTGTCTTCTTCTGTCGCTGAAGCTCCACTAGTCGATGGTATCTACATATGGGTCGATGGTATCGACTCACTTCTCGCTAGCAACCTGATGGTATCTCGATACCATCGACATCCCTGTCGATAGTATCGACTTTCTTCTGGTCTTTGCGGCTAGCAACCTGTGGTCCGGTCGATGGTATCGACCACTGTCGATGGTATCGACAGTAGCAAATACTTGTTTTTCCTGAAATTAACACACAAAACCACATAAGTCTACACAAAACACATTCTTTTGATAAATAATAATCAAAATGCTGAAATAAGGGAATTTGACATAGAGAAGTAGCATAAACCAAAGCAGATGAATTATGCAACATTAACCATGAAAATGACTAATAAATGCATAAAACACATATCAAACCAGTTTATAAATGCGACTCAAAATCATCGCATCAGTTGACACCCCTCGAGCGCTTAGTACGAAAATACTACGAGGAGGTGGCGGCGTTGATACAACCATTCCTGGAGATGGTAGCAAGCAAATGGTACGAGCTCCAATTCTGCCACCGCAGTCCACAACAAATTCCCTTATCCAACGACTGTGGCATCTTCGTGCTGGAATGGATATCGAATGAAGAGACGCCTGACCAGCTCCACCACATCGACTAACACATCAAATGAGGAGAATATGTGTGGGAGCTTCAATCTGGCATAGGCACGCTCACCAGCTAACCCTCATTGGGATAACATTACCCTACCTTATCTACTTTACAACTCTGGGACAGAGTGTGGAGTAAGTTTGGGGGGATACTATGTACCAGTTAGGGAGGTACTAAAAGCACTTCAAACTTCACCCCTTTTGTTCTTTCTGTTCTTTTTCTATATAACATGTGTACATATACATATACATGCTCATACAAAAATTTTTGCTAAAATTTTGCTTAATTGTCTCCATACATATGTACAAAGACATTGTATAGTAAAAACATGATACGACTTCTTGCTATATAGTTTTCAATGTGTCCAAAGAGGTACATGTTTTGTTATGTATTTTTGAAAATGCAGCATCAAACAACAAAAGACTACGAGTTTCTATGCCAAAAAAAAAATTCAAAAAATAATCCCGCGACAGCTAAGAGACGTGTATGCAGAAGGAAAAAGCTGCCCAAATAGCAAAAAAAAAAAAAATTATCTTGTTTTCCCTTACCCAACAAAAATCCCAAAAAGAGAGAATAGCCTTATGAGAGTGAATAAAAGCATGGGAGTGGTGCCAAATAAAAAAAAACACACTTGTGCTCCAAAAGTACCCATCTTTAGGCATGGTAGATCCGGGGCATGTGGTACGTAGGATGTGAAATCACTACTCTAAAGCCAACTGGCTTGGACTGCAGGGACCACTCCCCCACTAATGGACCCGTACCTGGATGGACTGATGGGAAACAAGAAAAACCAAAAAAGCCTTAAACCAACCCAAACACACAACTTTGTGTCCCCAAAAGCTGTTTGGTGTGAAAGCTAACTTCAAAATCATGCACCCAAGTCTCACCGAAGTTGTGGAAAAAATTTTGCTTAAATAAGGCAGGAAAAGTAAAGTATGTTGTTCGTGGTCGGGCAGTGTTCTCTTTAAGACATCTCAAATACCCGCTCAAACTCATGGTTTGAAAACCATATCGGTTAAGAAGAATAATCACAAAACAAAGTTTTAAAAGATTGATTAAGGACAATCAAAATGCTAAGTTTGCGGGAGTTGATAACACCAAACTTTGTGATGTTTTTGACCATTATTTCGCTGTCAAATCTGCCCTTTTAAATTGTTTTCCTCTCCTTTTTGCCATATTTTTGAACAAACAGGCCACGCTACGCTCTTATCCCATTTTTATCATCTTTTGCAGGGTTTTCCTTCATTTTTCCACTCTTTTATCAACAAAAAGGCCCGTCCTGGCCCATGAACGTGTTCTACCTACATCGGCCCTCCTACCAGTCGGCCGACACAGTCACTGCCCGACATAGGGCAACACGATACAACTACTAAGCAACACGGGTGTGCCGCACAAGGAGGATCTGACGGGCGATACACACTTTACCCGACAGGGAACTGTACTCGCCACGACTACTAAAGTGTGTCGTGCGATTCAAGTCACCCATCGGCAGGTGCCCACTCATCATGACGACCGACACTTACAGCTCGACACCCTTGTGTCGGGTGACACACATATCGGGCATCCCTGAATCCGTAATGATAGAGCTGATGGAGGACATGTGGCGCCCGGAAAACCACAACTTCCCCCAACCGCTGCCTATAAATAGTAGCTACAGTACTCCGATTGGACGGGGGTGGAATCTCGCGAAAGCTAACTTGGGAAAAAACCTGGAGCTAGCATGTCGCGTCCCAGAGGTGTACCGGGCGATACTAGGTGAGTACTTCCCCGACCCGAGAGGGCGGGAATGGTTCACTTAGAATCCATCCCGATCACCAATGTAGCCCGATATCAACCTACAAGGGCACCCAATATGAGTAACCTGACACCCTAAGTGATCTCTAGCCCAGTACGATACCTAGCCCGATACAAATCACCCGTCACGGTGTGTCTCCCGAGAGGGTGGCGTCGCGTCACAACCATATCAGGAAAGGGCACTTTGGTCGGTATGTCTGCCCGTCATGGCATATCTCCTAACAGGGAGTGTCGCCCGATACAGGCGTATCAGGCAGAGCCCTAAACCGGTATCGGGCTAGAGGGCCCTTAGGGATCTGCTGCTGCATGTCGCTCTTCTACATCAAGGAGGCAAGACTTATCTTTTCTTTACAGTCATTTAATTTCTTTACTTACGCAATGTAGCCAAACCCTTTTATATAATGATTATGCTAATGGAATTAGAGAAGTTTTAAATATTTGTTGCTTTATGTTTGGTTCCTTTCGTTGGATGGTTACTTTGTTTAGCATCCGAACTCTAGCTTGTATGCTTGGATCATGTTTTGACTAGCTATCGAATCGTGTTTCCCGCTGCAACTCCCTCGAGAGAGGTGATGTAGCTCTAGTGTTTGGTCCGATCGGGGAGTACGAGAGTACCTAGGATCGGAGATGCTTCAGTTATCTCTCCCCTCTAACCCAAGTCCAGCAACCTTGAGAGAGGTTTTGGCGCTTAGTTAGAGGTACCCTCTTTGAGAGAAGGGGTATTGGATGTTCCTCCTACTGCTTGTTTACCAAAGTTTCCTCCTCCGTTCCTTACCGAAGCAACAATTTTATCTCCTCTGGTCCCGTTGCACAAAAACCCCTAAAAACTAATAAATGCTTAAAACCTTAATTTTTCTTGTAACTCCATTTGGAGATAGTTTTCTTTTAGTTTATCGATCTTAGCCTATTGTTCCCTTTGGGAACTTTATCCTCACCTTGCCTTTACCAGAGAGTTATGTGTTGATTCTGTGTTCTTAACACTGCCACCCTTGTCCCTATGGTTTGACCCCGATCGCTACTTCGGAACCCATCATCATTGCAGGGGCCTAAGAGTCGGGTAATTTAAAAGCCCGACTACTTCAAATCCACTCCTTTTGGACGCACGATTTAGGGCAGTCACACGATGGACAAAGTAACATTCAACCAGAATCACTCCACAACCATGGGTAGCACTTGCATAGATGAGACCCCAACTATTGATACCAAGAGCACCAGAGCATTGGTATTGATAAACACCGTCAACCTTCTGCCAAAACCCTAGCATAGGCATGCCACTGACCCCGAAGAAGACACTAAGATAAGCGTTGACCATAAACAAAGGAGATAAAAGACCTACAACACAGCACATACGACAAAACCACCAGAAAGGTATAAACACAAACACATAACAGGCAACACGGGTACAAGGTGTAGAAGTTAGACAAACCCAAATACTGTTGTACGCCCATGACAAAACAAGATAGATGATAAGAAAAGGAGGAGTGGACTGTTCTGAGGAAAACCACCACCTCAACCTACCTACTACACATTTTCCCCTACTCAAACCTAAGCTCAAGTAGTCACAGGGAAAAACCACGTAGAGGAAGGCCTCCATCATCCAACCAAGACCCCCCGAAGGTCCCCCTGAACCAGCAAATCAACAAGTGTTGGCAAAGATCTCACAGCCAGGCCAGGAAAGCTGACCCAGGAGGTAGAACAAACAACCTAGATCCTAATCTAGACACAACAAGAAACCAGAGAGAAATAGAACATAGGAGGAAAAGCTGGATCAGGGGCTAGAAATGATGAAACGGAGAGGATCCGACAGCCCACCCCACCTCATCGGATGCCAGAAGCTTTGGCCAAAACCAGAGCAGCAACAACTGGTACTCTTCCCCCTTAGACGTCGTACGAAACTCAGATCAAGGACCCAAAGCCTGACACGCCGATTGAGAGGGGAGGCTAGGAGGAGGGGGGAGGGAAAATGACCACCCCAACAGATCCAGCGAAACCTCCAGTTGAAGATGTAGCCATGGGGGAGAGGGGCGGTGCCCACCAACTGTGGAATCCCCCTCCCCCGAACCGAGAATGGTGCCTCTATCCATGCCCTAGAATCGCCAGAGCGGAGAGATGAGGAATATTGGTGTTCCAGGGCGTGAGTGAATGAAATGAAGGATGGAGATCAGAATACTACCTACTTCCATCGTAAAGCGTCACATAGTTGGAAGAGAAAATGAGATTGAAAAATTGATTGACAAAGTCGGGATTCTAAGGACGACAGATGATGAGTTAGAGATAGTGATTTTGGACTTTTTTGAAGACTTCTATTCTTCTAGCTCGCCGATGAGGATGGAAGTTGTGATGAGAGCAGTACAAAAGAAGGTAGATGCGGCTATGAACGTACTCCTTGAGAAGGAGATTTCTGAAGAGGAAGTGTATGAGGCCCTCAAACATATGCACCCCATTGAGGCACCAGGTCCAAACAAACTTAAACCTCTTTTCTTTCAAAAGTACTAGCATGTGGTTGGGAAAGATGTCTCAAAGTACATTAAGGGTTGGTGGAAAGGAGAGAAAAATATTAGGGATGTGAACTCTATACTAGTGTTCCTTATTCTTAAGGTGGAAAGATCAGTGAGTCCTGCTGAATATAGAACAATCAGTCTCTGCAATGTGTTCTAGAAAATTGCATCCAAAGTTATGGCTAACATGTTGAAGCCCTTGATGGATGATATGATATATGAAAATCAAAGTTCCTTTATTCCATGAAGGATGATTACAAATAATTCTCTGGCGGCTTTTGATATTTTCCACAAAATGAAAAATGAAGGAAAAAATAAAATAGGAAGCGTGGCAATGAAGCTAGACATGTCTAAAGCCTACGACAAAGTTAAGTGGAAGTTTGTTGATCTAGTCCAAGAAAGAATGAGTTTCAGTAAATTATGGAGGACGAAGGTGAAGGAGTGTATCTCTTCTATCAATTTCTTATTTGCCATTAATGGAAGCCGGTCCAGGAAGAAACTATCATCCCGAGGCCTATGATAAGGTGACCCTCTTTCTACCTACCTTTTCATACTTTGTACAAAAGCTTTCTCCACTTCTATTTCTCTTTCTATGCATGAAAAGCTTATTCGCGGTATCAAGGTCAGCCGGAATGGAGCACATATTTCTCACCTCTTCTTTACAGATGATAGTATTCTTTTTGAAAAAGCAACACGTGATGAGTGTCTAAGATTAGCTCATTTAATTAGCCAGTACGAACAAACATCGGATTATAAAATAAATTTATCTAAAATGGTGATTGCTTTCAGCAAAGGAGTACCTTATCAAAAGAAATGTGTGCTATAAGATCTCTTGCAAGTGAGGGAAGTAAAAAGTATGCTAAATACTTGGGTCTACCGAAATCCATTAGGACATCAAAGAAAGAAGTTTTTAGGTATGTAAAAGAGAGAGTTTGGAAGAAGCTACAAGGATGGAAGGAAAAGTTTCTTTCAAAATTATGAAAAGAGGTCCTCATAAAAGTTGTTGTCCAAGAAATATCAATGTATGCCATGAACATTTTTCATCTACTGGCCAACCTGATTGATGAAATACATAGTTGCATTGCAAGATTTTGGTGGGGTGCAAAGGACAAGGAAAGAAAATTCTAATGGCTTGGTTGGGCAAACCTATGTAGACTGATGAAAGCAGGAGGGTTGGGTTTTCATGATATGCATTCTTTTAACCAAGTGATGTTGACAAAACAACTATGGAGAGTGTTGACAAAGGCAAATTCCCTTGCTTATAAAGTCCTTAAGGAAAGATATTTTCCCTAGTCGTCTATTATGGAGGCCTCCTATGGACACAATCCAAGCTTTACCTGGCACAATTTATGGGGAGCAAAAGCTAATCTTTTGAAAGGTACTAATTGGAGTGTAAGCAATGGTACAAAAATTCATATCTTGAGGGACAAGTGGATCTTGGGACAACATTCATGTTTGAAAGATTCCCATCCTATTTCATTTTCTTATATTGAGTATGTTCATGAGATGATTGAATTTGAAGTTGGGGGGTGGAACATGGATTTGTTACCTTCAATCTTCTCCAATGAGGTGTGTAACCAGATCTAAACATGCCCATAAGTAGTCGACTCCCAGAAGACGTGCCATATTGGTGGCCTGACGACAAGGGTTCTTTTACTACAAAAACAGCCTATTGGCTGAGTTTTTTGGGGAAGGAAGAGTAAGGTGAACCAAAATGGCAGGCAGAGAGGACATGTGGACTATAGTTTGGAAATCACAATTACCCCTAAAGCTTTCACACTTTGGCGAATGTGTACTGGGGGACTAGTGTTACAACCCCAATTTTTGGGTTCAATTGGTGAGAAATGTAATTTCTCATATTAAAGATAATTGAACAAATGATGATATAATTTGTTTTGAATAAATGGATTTCATTTACAATAGCCTTGATGATTGCGTTGTGGGATTTATTGGCTATGGGGCCCAATAACAAGGAAATGATGAAAGGAAATTCAATTATTAAATTAGTAAATGAATAATAGAGTTTTTGAGAAAAGAATGAGATGGAAACCTCTAGAAGGCAAATCCAAAGAGGAATTTCGTGCCTCTTGGTTTCCTTGGGTTCCAATGAGTCCAAAGTTGCAAAGAAAAGGCAATAAGAAAAGAAAAGATTAATTAAGTATTTCTTTATTAAGAAAGAAATTGAACAATGGTAAAATGTGGAAAACAAGTGAAAAGAGGTATAATTGAGTTATTCTTGGTGGAATTTCGTATCCCAAGGATTCCTAATATTAAAAGGAATACCAATGAGGAAAATAAAAGAGAAATAAAGAGAAATCCTCAAAAAGATATATTTTAATGAGAAATAAACAAGATAATGTGAAATAATGCATATAGATGCATCTAGAAGGATAATAAGTATCCTTAAAAAAGGAATTTTGAAATAATAGAGTGTCTTAGGATCCAAGGAGTCCCAATAAAGAAGAAGGATAGAGAAAATACCCATAAAGTCAAATAAGAATTTAATATGATGCATAATGAACGATTATGAGGTAATGTTAAAAAGAAATATTTTCTACAAAAAGGAAATATAATTTCATGGTTAATGGATTAAAAGGAAAGAATAATGAGAATAAGAGAAAGGATTTTCATATTCCTATATATCCAATTAATAAATAATATTAAAAATAATAAAGAAGAGAGAGAAGTTTTCTTCTTCATGAAGGAATTGAATTCCTATTGGAAGAGGGATTGGTTGCTTCATGGGCAAGATCCCCAGGGTGTTTCTACACTCCCCTATATAAGGAGTAAGCCCTAGAGGAAAGTTCAAAAGAACCCTACGTACCTCTGTCCCTCTTCTCCGTTGTTTCCTTATTTCAACCCTAATTATGTTGGATAATGCACCCCAGAGCCATGAAGGACCACGACATCATCAGGGTGAAATCCTGGTGGTTCCCTGTCGACCTGAGGAGGACTAGCCAACATTCCCTAGCAACCAACCTCACGCAAGCTACCTGCAGTAGGCTGCACAGCCATCCAATCGACGTAGGTTGGGGGGCGTTGGAGATGACCGTGGTGGCCGCAAATTGGAGGCGCACCAGGTGCACTAGGGCATGGCGGAGGCAGGGAAGCCTTTGTTGGCATGGATCATGGCCTAGGGAGGGAGGAACGGCCTGCGCAAAGTTACAAATCACGGCTAGGGAGACACAACTGTTGCTGCGTGAGGTTGAAGGAGGCAGAGGTCCCTTTGGATCGTTTTACCCCTCCCTATTATGAAGGATGCACTGGTTAAGTGGAGGGCAATCGTGTCTTTTCAAAATGT
Source organism: Alisma plantago-aquatica (assembly GCA_963693085.1). Lineage (NCBI taxonomy): Eukaryota > Viridiplantae > Streptophyta > Magnoliopsida > Alismatales > Alismataceae > Alisma > Alisma plantago-aquatica. The sequence continues at coordinate 320,018,954 of OY856411.1, read as the reverse complement.
TTTCTATTTGGCAACGTTGTATGGATGCAGTGGCATGACGCAACCTGATTGGCCCTAAGTTAGTAACTTTGCAAAATTCATATCTCATAAACGGTAGGTCGGATAAATATGAATAATATATGTATTTTGATCAGGAGAACGAGAGGAATCCAATAAAATGATATTACAGATTGATTCGGTTCCTAATTGCAAAAGTACAATAAGTTGATGAAAAGTGCATTAAAGTTAGGTTAAAAACCCTATTTGTGATTAAAGGTTGAATCTAGTATGCTTAATGGGTTAATTTAAGTATTAATAACCTGTTGAATGATAATGGTAGATTCGAACCTGATCTAGATGTGGAATTGCATGATTTAGGGTTTTTACCCCATATGAGAATGATTAAGCATTTAGAAACCCTAATTTAGGGTAAAAGAGGATAAGATCATATATAATTTGAAAGATGTAAAAATATGTTGTTAAATGATGGTTCTAAGTTATTTGAATACAAAAGTCCTTAATTTTGGATAAATATCCTAAATGTAGTAATTAGCGTTTTCTCATGAATAAAAGGTAGAATTGATGGCAAAATGAGTTCATATGTTAATTAGACCCTAATGAACTTTGAATTAATGATAGAGGTATATAATGATGTTGTCATGGATTAAGAGGATAAAAATAGTAGCTTTAATGTAAAAGAAGCTTAATGAAATTAATTGATGGTTAATTGTGCCTTTAATATGAAAATAGGGTTATATTTTGTTAAGATAACCTTAATATTGAAGAATAGATGAGATAAGTAGTGTTTATGAGTAACAACATAAAATTAGGGTTTAATATGGTAAAAGATGAAGGAAACCCTATTTGCAAACAAAACCCTAAAATGGATACGGAAACCCTAGGAAGCAATTTCATGTTGAATAGAAAAGAATCTTGATAAAGTGTGTAGTAAATAGAGTACATGTGTTTTTTAGGATTCTTGGTTGTGTGGTTGAACTACTTGCTTGGATGGATTTCTTGGTTGGAATTGATATTAGCTTGAGAAATCTACTGAACAAGTATGTGGTTACACTTATGAATAATCACTTTAGTTTCACAGTGATTTCCGAACGGGTTTATCAGTTGCTTGAAAATAACTGTTGGATGCATTTTATTTCATGCAACTATAAAGTGACTATGATTATCACCATGAATATATATATAACTGGCTTAGATCTGAATCCACCTCTATGGCTTGTAAAGGCTAAAAAGGGGTAACCTAGAGTAAGGTCTCGGTTATCATGGGTTAGAAATTGGGCTACCAAGTGTAGTGCCATGAGACCCATTAGCATGCCATGAGTTAAGAAGTGGGCTACTTACGGGTAGTGCCATGTTACTCAACCCTAGAAACTGGTTCACCTAAAGGTGCGACCATGAGGGGTTTATTGGGGAGCTACTATGAGGAAAGTAGTATCCACGTCCACTGCAGGGACAACGCAGAGGATAGGGAATGCATGGATCGTGCAGTTATATTTAAAATGTAAAAGTGTTTGTTAAATGGTAATTGGTTGCAATACATTATTATGAATAACTGCACGATTATTGTTTCCCCCACATACCTGCTTTATGCTGACTGAGGTTTTGTTTGTCCTCGTTTTAGGTACAAAGCCAAAAGGACAAATAGTAAATTGTCATTTTGTGAAATACATGAATTAAAATACAAGGAGGATTAGTTAGAGTTCAATTCATATGTGGATATAAGTTTAGAGATCCAAGTTTTCAAAAGGTATGCAAAAGTTTATTTTCTTACATCTTTCTAGTTTAGTCTGTTAAAATTTAATAATTGTTCTTGGTTAATTTCCGAACCTTTGATCCAGGAATTATGTGTACGGCTTCAACCTCTTGGAATCCATTAATTGGGGGTTACCGGAAGGTGGGGTCGTAACATTTGCTATCAAAGCATAGGTTCTTCACTTAACCATTAATAATTATTAAATTTTACAAACTCCATAGAACCTAAGGGAGTTATTAGAGGATTATCTGAAAGATGGAGGTCTTGACCGGCCTAAATCGCACGTCTGAAAAAGGGAGCGGATTTGAAGTAGTCGGACTTTTAAATTTATAATTGATGTGTATTTTACTACGCGCTAAAAACTCAAGTGTACACGTCGAGTAGTACAGGCCTTGTGAGGCCTGAGTCGTACACAGGGATACTCAGAAATGTTGGAGACTCCTACTAACTATTTGCAATCAGCTAAGCCGAATAACAAATTGGGGTTGTTGAATAAAATTAAAAGAAACTAAAAATAAAAAAAGCAAACAATCGATTAAAGGTTAATTTAATCAATTCAAAAGGATATCTTTAGGATTGCGGTTTCACCACGGGTTTTCATTGTATTAGATTTTATATAATGCCTCAATCTCCTCTCTCTATCCGGGTAGTGGCCTGAAAATAGAATTGCCCACTGTCGTGGTGCAATTCACTACTTAGGTTTAGGTCGGTTCCACCGTCGTAGTAACCTATCCCCTAAACTAAGTGCATTACGAACGATCTCTCAATATCCACCATTAATTTTACACCACCTTGTTTAAGGGATTTATCGATTAATGTAGGTTTCGTCTCTTTTCAGCCGTTAATCCTTCTGTCGAAGTGATTAAGGGGATTAGGTTATTATTATGGTGATCAAGCATAACAATATATGGAGAAAATGAAGCTATGCCACGGATTTAAGAGAGAAAATATGAATTACTATTATAAAACTGTCATACAATGAATTCCCGGGCTACTCCTGGTCCTAAAGATGGAGGGGATTAGCCCCGCATGTTCATCTCACACAAGTACATGGTAGAAATAGGGGAAATCATATGAAAAATGTGAATTGAATGGGAAAACCCCTGAACGGAGAAGAACCGGTTGATCATTTGCATAGAACACGTGCTTTCCCGCCTCTCGGTGGTGAAATCTGTCTTCGACAACGTCCGGATCGACAGGTATGAACTTCTGGCCTCGGTTCTCCTTTCTCCTCCTCCTCGGCACTTGTGCAATGGCTAATGAGATCCCCCTCCACTGCTGGGCGGCCGTCATTAGGTATAAGTCCCTAATTAGGTCGTTAATTAACTCCAGCCGTCCGATTGAGATCAATCTGAATCCAACGCATATCTGACGGCGTCGATATCATCGACGCGAGTCGGTGGTATCGACCCGCTGCAGTAGCGAACCCTTTCTTTGTCGCGCCCGACATCATCTCGATATCATCGACTCAGGTCGATGGTATCAACTTCCTTTAGGCGTCGGTTTTGTCGTTTTGCGACGCTGTAGCCTCCGTGCGTCGATGGTATCGACTTGGTGTCGATACTATCGACTGCTTCTTCGCCAACAACCTGAAGGTGACTCGATACCATCGACATCAAATTGATAGTATCGACTATTTCCTGCTTCTTTCGGCTGGCAACCTATGACCATGTCGATGGTATCGACATCCTTCGATGGTATCGACGGAAAGAAATACTCGTTTGTCCTGAAATTCAATGACAAGATCACATCAATTCACACAAATAATAATAATTTGACAACTAATGCTCAAAATGATGAAATAAAGGGGATTTGACATAAAATAGCAACAAAGACCAAATTGGATGAATTATGCGATATTAACCATAGAAATGACTAATTAAAGCATAAAACACATATAAAACTGGTCTATAAATGCGACTCAAAATCATCGCATCAATAACCTGAAACCTTCTAGCCCCCCTCAACTTTATTATGGGGTCGAAGTAGATATACGAGGTCGAACACAGGGATAAGGGTGGAAGTGTTGACGAACGCGGGATCGACACGTTACACTTTGATATGGGTAAGGAGATGATAAAGTTCCCCAAGGGAACAACAGGCTAAGATTGATAAAATGAAAGAAAACTATCTCCAACTGGAGCTACGAGGAAAATTAAGGTTTTTTATAGGTTTATTAGTTTTTAGGGTTTTCGCAAAACGGAAACAGAGAGGATAATACTATTTCTTTTAGTAAGGAATGAAGGAGAAAGCTCCGGTAAAACAAGCGGCAGTAGAAACATCATGTACCCCTTCTCTCGAAGCGGGTACCTCTAACTAAGCATCAACACCTCTCTCGAGGTTGCTGGTCTTAAGTTAGAGTGGAAAGGTTACTAAAGCAACTCTGATCATGAGCACTCTCGTACTCCTGTATCGACCAAACACTAGAGCCACAACACCTCTCTCGAGGCTGCTGCAACGGGAAAACATGATTCAGTAGCTAGTTGAAACGTGATCCAAGCGTACAAGCTAGAGTTTGGATTCTAAACAAAACAATCATCCAACAAAAGGGACCAAACATAAAGCAGCAGATAATTAAAACTCTTCTAATTCCAATAGCATAAAAGGGGTCTAGTTACACTGCATAAGTAAAGAAAGTAAATGACTGAAATAAGTAAACATAAATGTCGCCTTCTTGATTTAGAAGGTCGACAGGCAGTAGCAGATCCCCAAGATTCCTCCAACCTGATACCAGGTGGGAGCCTTTCCCAATACGCCCGTGTCGGGCGACACACCCTCTCGAGCGACACACTCATGATGGGCGGACGTATCATGTGGGGCACTCATGCCCGATACGATCATGTCGGGCGGCACCCGCTTGGGCGACACGCCATGACTGGTGATGCGTATCGGGCTTGGTATTGTGTCGGCTAGAGTTTTGCTTAGAGTATCGGGTACTGATATCAGGTGTCCTTGTTGGCCGATATCGGTCTGTTGTGGTGCCCAGGGCCAATCCTAAGTGAACCATTCCCTCCCTCTCAGGTTTGGGAAGTGATCACCTAGTATCGCCCGGTACACCTCTGAGGCATGACACGCTAGCTCCAGATGCTTTCCCAAGTTGGCTTTCGAGAGATTCCGACCTATTTTTCGACCCGTCCCATCAGAGTCCTGTAACTGCTATTTATAGGCAGCGGATGGGAAAAGTTGTGGTCCTTCGGGCGCCACGTTTACGGATTCAGAGATGCCCGATATGTGTGTCGCCCGACACAAGGATATCGGGTTGTATGTGTGTCGGTCATCGTGACGAGTGGCGCCTACCGGTGGGTGGCCTATATCACATGACACGCTTCAGCAGTCGTGGCGAGTTTGGCTCCCTGTCAGGTAGATGGTGTATCGCTCGTCCGCTCCATCTTATGCGGCACCCTCGTGTCACGCGGTAGTGTATCATGCTGCCTTGTGTCGGGTAGCGAGCGTATCGACCGGCTGGTTGGTACGAAGGCAGATGCAGGTGGAACACGTTCGTGGGCCGGGACGGGCCTCTTTGCTGATAAATGAGTTGAAAATCGAGGAAAACACTGCAAAAGATGATAATATTGAGTTAAGAGCGTAGTGTGGCCTGTTTATGCAAAAACATGACAAAAAGGAGAGGAAAATAGTTTAAAATGGAAGATTTGATAACGAAATAAGGGATAAAAACATCACAAAATTTGGTGTTATCAACTCCCCCAAACTTAGCATTTTGATTGTCCTCAATCAATCTTTAAACTTTGTTTTGTGACACTTCTTCTTGACCGGTATAGTTTTCAGACCATGGGTTTGAGAGAGCATTGAGATGTCTTACAGAGAATACGGCCCGACCACGAACAACAGACTTTACTTCTCCTTCCTTATTTAAAAAAAATTCTCCACAGCTTCGGCGAGACTTGGGTGCATGATTTCGAAGTTAGCTTTCACACCAAATAGCTTTTGGGAACAGAAATTTTGTGTATTTGGGTAGGCTTAAGGCTTTTTTGGGTTTTTCTTGTTTCCCATCAGTCCATCCAGGTAAGGGTCCGTTAGCGGGTGAGTGGTCCCTGCAGTCCAAGTCAGTTGGCTTTAGAGCAGTGATTTCACATCCTACGTACCACTGCCCAGATCTACCATGCCTAAAGATGGGTAATTTTGGAAAACAAGTGTGTATATATTTTTTTCTTTTTTATTTGGCACAACTCTCATGCTTTTATTCACTCTCATAAGGCTATTCTCTCTTTTTGGGATTTTGTTGGGTAAGGGAAAACAAGAGGAATTTTTGTTGTTTCGGCAGCTTTTTCCTTCTGCATACACGTCTCTTAGCTGTTGCGAGATTATTTTTCAAAATTTTTGGTGTGGAAAGTCGTAGTCTTTTGTTGTTTGAGGATGCATTATCAAAAAGACATAACAAGACCTGCATCTCCTTGGACACATAGAAAACAAACTAGCAAGAAGTCGTATCAGATTTTTACTATATAGTGTCTTTGTACATATGTATGGAGACAAAATAAGCAAAATAAATTAGCAAAATTTTTGTATGAGCATGTATATGTATAAGTACACATGTTATAGAAAAAATATAAAAGAACAAAAAGGGTGGAGTTTGAAGAAAGAAAATTTTTTTATACCTCCCTCAGTGGTAAATGGTACCCCCCCCAAACTTACTCCACACTCTGTCCCAGAGTTATGAAGTAGATAAGATAGGGTAATGTTAACTCAGTGAGGGTTAGCCGGTGAGCGCGCCTTTTCTGGATAGAAGCTCCCACACATATTCTCCTCACTTGTTGTGGTAGTCGATGTGGTGGAGATGGTCAGGCGTCTCTTTATTTGATATACATTCCAGGACAAAGATGTCGCAGTCGTTGGATAGAGGAATTTGTTGTGGACTGCGGTGGTAGAACTGGAGCTCGTGCCATTTGCTTATTGTCATCTCCAGGAATGGTTGTGTCAATGCCGCCACCTCCTCGTAGTATTTTCATACTAAGCGTTTGAGGGGTGTCAACGCTGTTGATGTACACTACACTAGATGATCTTTATTTGTATCCGAGTTGTTGTTGAAGATTCCTGCTTGTTGGCGAGTGTACATCATCAGGAGCATTCAGTGGTTGTAGTGCAGGATGGGTAGGAAGATAGTCCGTGGAACCCTGCACTGCAACTCTTCCAGAAAAGATTGCTTTGCTCCTGACTCATCGGCGAGGCATATGTCGTTGAACAACATTATATGAGCTATGTATGCATGTTCAAACTTCTTCTGTAGTGTCTGGATGTAGGAGGCCGCCACAGATTTCGCCAAACATCCTCCATCTTTTACCATGTCCCTTAAGTCATCAACTAGGACTATTACACTGCCTGCCTCATAGATACCATCTTTCAGGGTAGAATCAACTAACTTCAGAAGAATTTCATTGACCTACTCCTGCGTGAGTGTAGAGCACGAGAAGCGGTCGAAGTTGTTGATCAATTCTTCTGATGTTTCAGGTGAAGCAGGGTCTTCGAATCTGTGCACTTCCCGCAGGATCTCTAACTGCTTGCTTGCCCCGTAGATGTTTGTTTCCATCTCAACTTCTTTCTCTGGAGTGCTGCTGGGTTGCATAGATTTGTCTGCTTGATCACTATCCATCAGCCTCTCTGGTACCCCTTCGTCTTAGAAATAATGCATGTCTTTGATTAGCAGCAGGGCGTATATGCTCCTGAGGTGGTAAAAGTTTTGGCCCTGGAGATGCCTTATGTATCCAAATATGTTGAGAAACTCCATGGTGTGCAAGATGATGAAGGCACTATTTTTGCTTCGCTCTTCTGCTTGGACGGGGAAGTCTCCGATAGATAAGAAGTTCCAAATGCCTCTGTGACGTTGGACTCCTTGCTTGATGGCTCACAGAAGATGCAGTGGTAGAAGCCTAAGATGTTTGTCTTCTGGGCGGCTAAAGATATGCCCGGAATGTGGCACCTCCTTGTTGCAGCTGCTGAGCAGCTGGACGTCGTGATTCTGGAGGTCTGCCACACACAAAAACCGCATGTTCCGGTGCTTGTATGGGGCCAACACGATGTTTGTGTTGTGCTCTTCGATGTGTTGCAGCATGTTGGCCACCGTAATGGAGTCTGGCACTCTCATCATTAGTCTTCTTGGCAAGGTTGGGGTGGCATTGTATATTGTTCTCCACCCTATCCCGGTGCTGATCTTCTCTATTATTGCACCTTCTAGGACCCTGAACAGCCTTTTTCCGATGACGACTGGGGAGCGAAATATGCTTCTGAGTACTCCCCGTCGTACGGAGTAGTAGTCGTCGCTCCAGACGACATCTTCTTCATCTGCCTACGACCTCAGGACTTTATTCAGCAACTTCTGGTCCTTGATCGATAGGTAGTCGATGACCCTTCTGTCGACGTCGGTCATTTTGAAGGAAGGTAGCTCTGACGGTGCAAAGAATTCATCTGTCGTCGAGCATCTTCCTCTGGGGGGTGTCTTTCATTGGCGGCACATATGTCCCCCCCCCCTCTCCCTTTGATTCATCAGAAGAGTCTTGCCCGACGCTGATGTCTTCATTGTCATCTTCAGCTTCATCCAGGGGGACTGAGGGAGCTGCTTCTTCCAGACCGTGGGAGCTCGCCTGTCCTGCTGGAGCTCCGTTGGCCGATGTTTGTGGCGTCCCTTCCTCGGGCGTTGGGGATGGACCACTGGAGGAGGAAGAGGATGATGATCCTGAGGGGTCTACTGAAGAGGAAGGTTGAGAGCCTGAGCCAGGAGGTGACGGAGACCTTCTCGGCTGCCTTGGGCGCGGATGGTCGTCTCCCCTATTCATCCTCTCCTCGATCATGTCAAGGCACTGGAGGGCCTGCTGAAGCGTGGCGTTTATTGCCTCTAGTTGGCCAGGAAGGCCAACTAGAGTCAGCAGTTCCCATTCCTGGCTATTCAGCCTCTGCTGGAAAAATGAAAACTTATGGGTTAAAGAAGAAAATGTAGCCAAGTGGCTTTTTGTTACCTCCTGCAAGTGGTCGAGTTCATGCCTTAACATTTTCTCGAGCGACGGAGGGGCTCCTGCAGATCTCCCTCTCATCCTCGCGATACTTCTCTCACGTGAGGGTCTACCCGACGAGATAGAACCTATCTCGATCGTCCGCGAGGTGGATGTTGCTGGGCTAGGCGTCAACACTTTTATAGTTGTCTCCGCCTCGCCTTATTGTGGTGGTGGAGAAGGTTGTGGTGTGGGTGGATGCCGCTCCACCTCTACATTTTCGGCGATCTCTTCAGCAGCGGCTATAGGAGACACCGGCGGTGGTGTCGGCATAAGCCGTACAGCTCTGAGTTCCATATTTAGGATCTCGGCAAACACTCCCTCACTAGCGTCTGGCTACGCTTCTTCTTCTATCTCTAAAGGCACCACAAAAACTTCGAGGGCTACAACTGCCTCTTCTACGACAACTCCCATCGAGGTTGGCATTGTTGTCTTTCCCCTGGTTGTCTCGGCGACCTTAACGATCGTCGATTCTTTTTCAGCCACGGTAGGTGTTGTCGTGATTGTGGCTGGTATAACTGGAGCGACGACAACTCCATCAACTACTATCGTCAGAGCCTCTGGAGTGGCGGCTGCCTCGACAAAGGTCGTTGAAATTTTGTCATGCCTTGGGTCGCGAGGGATTGATTCTCCTCTCACAGCCGCCCTCTCTTGAATACCGGTGGTGGCGGCGTAAGCTGCTTCTACCGCCACAACTTTGATTTTTGCTACGGTGAAGACTAGCTTTTCTACGTCGTAGGTAGTGCAGTGAGGGAGTGGAAGGAGGGTGTTTGTCCTTGCAAACTTATAGAAGTAGCTTCTCCCCTCCTTCTTTATGATGCCGACCCTCATGAGGAACTTCAGGTCGATCAACTCGTCACCCCGAGTCCTCGAAATACTTAGCAGTTCCCTCGGGTATCTTAACCCAACCGCGATCAGATTGATGATGCCACCCATGCAGTATTCCTTGGTGGCATCCTTTATCGGGTGCAACCTATTCAGTAAGAAACGCCCTAGATTGATTACCTTTCCCTCCATCATGTGCCACATTAGGTGGAGTTCTTCGATGTAGACGTTGTTGGACTCATTTTTGCTGAAAAGCATGCATGCTACCAGCTTGTGTACTATCCTCCTGAAACAGGAGTGCATCGCCGCCACCTTGCTTCCCGGTTTGTATGATGACTCATCGGTCAGCCTCCTCCAGAGCTCCACGGGGTTGAACCCGTCTCCGTCGGTGATCCTTTCACCGTTATTCATCAGCTTCTTCTCCTCCTCGCTGGAAGAGAAGATCTCGTTGAGCAGTTTTTCGGAGATGACGTGCTCTGAGTTGTACAGCCGCCCTTGCAGTCTGTCTGCTCTGCCATATTCTTCAACGTCCTCAGCTGTATTCTTCACTCGGTGGAGAGATGACATGAACTCCCTTATGAGTTTGGTGTAGGAGGCAGAGCGGCTGAGGCAGATCTCCCTCAGTTCTACTGCGACGAGGACATTCTCCAGTGTTTTGAAAATATCCAATTGAAGGAAGGACGACTGGTGGCAGAATCTGCTCAACCTGTAGATTTTAGTTTCCAGTTCTGAGTACCAGCGTCCATGCTTGTTATCTATTGGCATGAACCTTTCTGGTGTGTGATCCAGGGGTTCTTCCGCTGCGGTTGAAGCTGTTGCTAGAGTCGTTACTTCTTTCATCCTTGTTCTCTTTTCAGCGGTTGATGGCCCAGCTGCCTCGGGATTCACGCATTTCTGTTCGACCATTGTTGCTTCAGTTGCAGCCTCAATGGCGATTCTTCTGCCGTGTTCGTCAACTCGAATGACGGTTTTCTTTGTACGGGACATATCTGTTATCATTAAACAAGTTCATTAGTTATTTAAATTTTCCGATATTAGGTAGGAAAAACTTAAAATCGATATTGGCTTTTAAGAGAAAACTGATTGCATGATAAAATTCGGCCTGATACAAAAGCTACCTGACACCACCGTATCGAGCTTCAAAACTGAACAAAATGAAGCTTGCCCACTACACCAGTGTCGGGCGATACGAAAGCTTCAAGCTCATGCCCGATACAAGATACTGCGTCGTCTGTCAAAAGAAGATCTAGGCGATATAAAACTTGGACGATATGGAGAAAAGCTACGTGTCATACCCGTTGCCCGATACGTTGCGTCGGGTGATACGGTCGCGTAAAACAAAGTGCTCGATAGGGACTTCCCGATAGAAAAATGTGTCACCCGACGACAAGAACAAGGGAGGTGACACAAGGATTGGTGACAAGGTTATCACCCGATATAGGGTATCGGGCAAGCGCATGCTAAAGACGTGTCGCGCGACAGAGATGTCGGGCGATACAAGGAAATCAACTAAAGTCGTCATCCTGATACACAGTGCACGATATGAAGTTCGTGTCAGGCAAGCAGGCTGTCGGGCTATACCTTTTCTTTCTTAAGATATCTTGCGTGACATGAGAGCAAAAGTTAGCTGGACGACACACAAGCAAAAGGAGAAATTACTACACGATACGAGTAGGTGAAAAGTAAAAGCAATAGCCCGACACAGTAAAACCTCCAGACTATATATAACAATCCCAACCGGGGGTAAAACGGGCACATCAGGGACGCGTCTCAGCCGTTGAGACAAGTCATTCCTGAGAGGAGCGGTCCCATCCGTCTAATCAAGGGTAATTACTCATCTTGCACGATATAGGTGCTCACCGCCCGGGCGTGTCGTCCGACATGGCTTATGTGATGTCCGATATACCATTGCCCGATACGAGCGCGTTCTGCACGCCGGTTGAGTTTTTGCCCGATATGGGAAGGAAAAAGGGGTATACTTTCCCGATACAAAGTCTTCAGGACAAAATTATAGATGAAAAACCCAAAAAACAAGGCGGAGGAAAAAAAGCGATTGATGGGTAAAACATCATTGGCCTAAGGATAAGTTACCGACCTGAGATAGTATTACCCATCAATGCTCATAAAACAGAGCGGCGGACCATAAAACAGAAGAGTCAACACACGTGACACATGCACTGACTCGGGCCTTATTACAGTCCAAATGTTTATAATGTTTTTCTTGAAAGAAAGTAAATAACATCCTATTATAGGAAAAGTAAAAGCTCTGGCTGCCTCCCGAGGAGTGTTGTAGTTTGCGTCCCCAGCTTGACAGCTCCAGGTCCTTCACTTTTCGCCTTCAGCAGTATCCATATCTTGCAAGTTGATCTCTATCCTTCTAACGAAAACTTCCTAGAACCTTTTCACCATGTGCCCGTTCACTTGAAAAACCTTGGATGGATCATCTTTGTCATATAGCTCCATCATTCCGGAAGGGTATATCTTTGATACGGTGAACGGTTCGGACCATCTCATTTGTAACTTACCTGGAAAAAGACAAATGGAAGATTTAAATAATAAAACTTTGTCACCTTCACTTACGTCCTTCCTCCTAAGGTGGGCATCATGCCACACCTTCATCCTCTGTTTATAGATCTTTGCGTTCTTATAAGCATGCATCCTCAATTCTTCGAGTTCTTGCAACTGTAGATATCTTTTCTCTCGAGCCTTCTCCAGATCCATGTTCAAGAACTTAATCGCCCAAAGGGCCTTGTGTTCCAGCTCAAGGGGTAGATGACAGGATTTCCCATAGATCAACTTGTAAGGAGTGGTTCTAATGGGCGCTTTATAGGCAGTTCTGTAGGCCCAAAGTGCGTCGTCAAGCTTCATTCACCAATCTTTCCTCATACGGTTGATAGTCTTCTCTAGAATATGCTTGATTTGTCTATTTGAAACCTCTACCTACCCAGAAGTTTGTGGGTGGTAGGGCGTAGCGACCTTGTGTTTAACTCCATACTTTCACAAGAGCACTTCAAACTATCTTTCTCCGAAATGCGATCCACCGTCGCTTATTACAGTATGAGGTACACCAAAACGAGGGAAAATCAACTTTTTGAACAACTTGATCACTGACTTAGAGTTGCACGTTTGAGTTGCAACAACTTCTATCCATTTGGATACATAATCCACTGCCACTAGAATGTACTGATATCCCTTTGATGGGGGAAACAGTCCCATGTAGTCAATCCCCCATACATCAAAGATCTCCACTTCAACCCAATTTGCCATAGGCATCTCATTTATTCGTCCAATATTTCTCGTCAATTGTCACTCTTTACAGGCTTTTACATACTTTGCAGCATTTTTGAACAAAGAGGGCCAGTAAAAACCTAATTGCAGTACTTTGGAAGCGGTCCTTTCGCTGCCCAGATGTCCTCCATAAGGAGAGGTGTGACACTCTTTCAGAATGTTCAGGATCTCTTCTTCGGGAATACATCTTCGGTACAGGTTATCGGCACATCTTCTAAAAAGGAGAGGATCGTCTCAGTAGTAATTCTTTACATCTGCGAAGAGCTTCTTCTTTTGGTTATAGGTTATGTCAGGGGGCAGTTCTCCGCAGGCAAGATAATTATAGATATCTGCAAACCAAGGTAAACTCTCTTCATTGGTTTCAATCATCATCAAGCTTTGTTAGCATAATTTTCATTAATAGGTGGTCCCCTCTATCCTTTCAAAATGATCCTTACTATGTGGTCAGTGACCACATTCTCTTCACCCTTCTTATTGACTATCTCATGGTCAAACTCTTGTAGTAACAAGGCCCACCTCAACAGCCTGGGCTTTGTATCTTTCTTCTACATGAGGTATCTTATAGCCCCATGATATGTGTAGACTTTAACCTTTGCTCCGATGAGGTAAGATCTGAACTTATCAAAAGGGAAGACTATCGCGAGCATCTCTTTCTCTGTAGTTGTATAATTTACCTGAGCTTCATCTAGGGTACGACTAGCATAGCAGATTACATGGTGCTTTTTGTCCTTTTTCTGCCCCAGGACCTCTCCTACTGCATAGTCGATGGTGTCACACATAAGCTCGAAAGGTAACTCCCAGTCTGGAGCATGGAGAATAGGTGGTGAGACAAGAGCATCCTTTAAAGCCTGAAAAGCGATTAGACAATCGTCAGAGAAATTGAATTCAACATCTTTTACCAGAAGGTTGGACAATGGTTTCGAAATCTTTAAGAAGTCTTTTATAAATCTTCGGTAGTAGCCGGTGTGCCTGAGGAATCTCCTCACTCCCATCACAGACTTTGGTGGAGGAAGCTTGGATATGGCTTCAACCTTGCTAATATCTACATCGATGCCACGCCTCAAAACTTTATGTCCCAGAACGATGCCTTCTTGTACCATAAAATGGCACTTCTCCCAGGTTAAAACCAAACTCTTCTCCTCGCATTGTTGCAAAACCAAAGAGATGGTTTTCAGGTAGGTATTGAAGTCTTTTCCATAGACAGAAAAGTCGTCCATGAAAACTTCCACGATATCCTCCAGGAAATCCGAGAACATTGATATCAAGCAGCATTGAAACGTAGTAGGAGCATTGCACAGGCCGAAAGGCATCCTCCTGAAGGCGTAGGTGCCATAAAGACAGGTAAAAGTTGTTTTCTCTTGGTCATTTGGTAGGATTGGGACTTGATAAAATCCTGAAAAACCATCCAAGAAACAGAAGTAGTCATGATGCGCTAACCTTTCAAGAACTTGGTCGATGAAAGGAAGCGGATAATGATCTTTTTTAGTAGCTTGGTTTAGCTTCCTATAGTCGATACACATTCTCCATCCTGTGACGACCCTAACCACCACTTCATCATCTTTATCTCCCTTTACTACTGTTATACCACCCTTCTTGGGTACAACGTGGATCGGGCTCACCCAGTTACTGTTGATGATCGGGTAAATGATCCCAACATCCATCAACTTGATTACTTCTTTCTTTACAACTTCTTTCAGCATCTGATTCAATTTTCTCTGGGGCTGAGCCAGAGGTTTGGCAGATTCCTCCAAATTGATGCGATGCATACGCAATGCAGGGCTAAGGCCTTTGATATCTTCTACCGAGTATCCTATAGCCTGCCTGTGGATTCCTAACTCCCCAAGATGTTTGTCCTACTGATCTTTTGTAAGATGGGCATTGACGATGACATGATTCCTCTCCTCTTGATCTAGGAATTCATATTTCAACCCTTCTGGTAACTGCTTCAACTCAGGCTTGGTCTTGGGTGATTATTCTTTCAGTGCCTCCTCAAGAGAGGCAAACTTAACTGTTTCGACTACCTCTTCCTCGTTGCTCATGTATTCATCAGACTGGTTAAGATAGTTGAGAAACTCCACAAATTCTGGATTTTTAGAGTCAGAATCTTGACTGCTTATCACCCTCACAAGAGGGTCTACCATTAAGATATGTTCTTCTACCTCTTCACAGAACTGGTTGTAGCTTTCCACAAAGCAAGCAGACTCTAACAGGGTTGGTCCTTTCATCGCATCCTTTACTTTGAAGTCTAAGTGGTCATTTCTGACCTTTAGAGTGATTATTCCCTTAGCAACATCGATCAACACCCTTCCTGTAGCCAAGAAAGGGCGTCCAAAGATGATAGGACAGACAGGGTCCTCCACAGTATCAATGACAATGATATCACAAGCAATGAAGAAACTTCCTACCCGGATAGGTACATCTTCAACAATGCCAACATGCCTTTTAAAGGTATGATCTGCTAATTCAATTCTCATATTGGTTTTGACCATATCAGTCAAACCTAAACGTTGTGTGAAGCTTAGGGGCATAAGGCTGATATTAGCCCCTAAATCGGCAAGACCTTTTCGTTCGACATTATCTCCAATGGTGAAAGGAATGGTGAAAGCCACTGGATCTTTTTTTTGTTGGGCAAATCTAGTTTGACAAAAGTAGAGGACATACTTGCTAGATACATTGTCTCGATACTTCCTCCTCTTCTTTTCTTGGTAATCAAATCTTTGAAAAACATAGCATAAGTTAGCATCTCTTCTAAAGCGTCCAAAAAAGGTACTTTGAGATGAAGTTTCTTTATTGATTCCATGAATTTCTCGTGGCTCTTCTTAATGTGTGCCTTTATCAGCTTGTAAGGAAAAGGAAAACTGGGAGAGTAAGGACTTCTCTTACCAGATAACTCCTCAAAGGATCTTGGTTCAGGTTCTCTGTCATGAGCTTGTTGATTATCTTCTTCTGCGGGATTATCGGCCGCAATCCTTGATTTAGGTTCCTCTGGTCTGGCTTCTTCATGACGTTCTACGGTCCTTCCTGATCTCAACCCTGCCATTTTGGCAGATTCGGTGTTGGAGGGTATCTTACCCGAGGGATTCTTTATCAATTCGGCCATATGGGCCAACTGTTGATCGATTTGGCATTGGTGCATCTGCATGTCCGCCATCTGGACCTGCATTGTGTTCAGAACTCCTGAATTTGAAAGTGCACACTGCGCCAGCTGGATGGTATCTTGTCTATTTACAAAATCAAACAACTGGCCAACCAAGTCTGGTTGGTTCGAAACCTTGTCTTGACCTTGCTCCTTGGCTTGACTTTGACCTTGACTAGTGTTTGCCACGTGGCGACCTTGGTACTTTCCTTGTCCTTGGAAATTTGCCTTGTTTGACTGAAAAGAAGTGGTTCTGGTGAACTGACTTTGTCCTTCTCTTTTCTCAAAAACTTGGGGTTGCTTGGTGGGGTTATGCAGCTGATGCGAGTTTTCGGCCGCATCTTTGTTGCCATAACTAAAACTAGGATGATCTGGCCTCTTGAAATTAACGAAAGACACATTCTCAGCCTCCTCATGTTCAAATTCACTTTCACGCGACTCGTCAGGTCGGGTGTAGATACAGTTATCTACCCCGTGTCCACCTTCTCCACAGGTGACACATTTCATGACCTTTTCGACTTGTTTCTTCCCCTTTCCACTTGATTCTTTCAGTTGTTTGACAACAGTGGCTATCCTCTGGATGTGAGAGGTGATAGTTTCTAGAGCCTTGGATTCAACTGAAGGTCCTTCACTGGTCTTCTTAGCATGTCCCCTGTTTGATCTATCATAGTCGGTGTCGGTTTGCAACTCGGCCATGTTCTCGATGATCTTTTTGGATCTGCTAGGCTTCTTCCCCTTTAAGTCACTGCCTGCTGCTGCATTCAGTGAAACCCTTTCCTTAGGGGTTAGACCGTTGTAGAAGGTAGTTATCAAGAAACCCTTCTTATAGTTGTGATGAGGGAAGTCCCTCTGATATTCTTGATACCGTTCCCTAGCATCATGTAGATTCTCATTCGACTTTTGCATGAAAGACGTGATCCTCTTTCTATTCCGGACAGTTTTCTCGATAGGATAAAACTTATTTACAAAGGCATCCTCCAGTGCATTCCATCCATTAAGAGCTTGGTGTGGCAGCCCGAGGTACCAGGATAGAGCCTTATCTTCTAAAGAGAAGATAAAACCCTTGCAATAGATCACCTCCTGTGGGACTCCCCACATTTTGATGGTGTCACAGATGTTTATAAAAGCATCTAAATGGTGATAGGGATTGTCATTCTTTGAATTCCCTCTGAAGCTCTTATTCTGGATCATAGAGATGACAGATGGTTTTAGCTCAAAGTTGGTTGCGTTGAATCTCAGGATGACAACAGGACATGTGGAATTATTAGCCTTGGTGACAGCTAATTCCCTGAGGGTCTTTTCTTCTTCATTAGAATCGTCACTGTCACTGTCTCCCTGGTTCTATTCCTGATTATTTTGATTCCTTCTGCACCTCCGATGATGATGACGTCTCTCCCGACGATGGTCATCCCTGAATTGCTTTGTTTCAGGATCTTCATGTTGATGATTGCCATCATAGCGATCATTGTCTTTAGGCGGAGGCGAGTTAGGTCTAGCTCTCGCGTGTCGCTCACCATCTGAAAGAGGTGGTTCAATGCGAGGCAGCATGCCTGGTGATGTCGGTGCTCAATTGAGCAGGACAACTCCCTTCCGAGTACCTGAATAGCACGTGAAAATCAAGTTAGAAAACTTGTATTAATAATATGAACTACTCATTTCAGGTTAAAATATATAAAAAAGGAAAAAGAGAGTGTTGTCAAGCTCATTTCTAAGCTTGAGGCACTAGAGTGTAGTTAATGGATTCAGGTTTGTCAATAGTACCATTTTGCCTTGTCCCCGGCAACGGTGCCAAAAAGTTGACCAGCCTAAATCGCGCGTCTAAAAAAGGGAGCGGATTTGAAGTAGTTGGACTTTTAAATTTATAACCTAAAACCTTCTAGGCCCTCGCAACTTTATTACAGGGTCGAAGTAGATATACGGGGTCGAACACAGGGACAATGGTGGCAGTGTTGACGAACGCAGGATCGACACGTTACACTCTGGTATGGGTAAGGAGATGATAAAGTTCCCCAAGGGAACAACAGGCTAACATCGATAAAATGAAAGAAAACTACCTCCAACTAGAGCTATGAGGAAAATTAAGGTTGTTTATAGGTTTATCAGTTTTTAGGGTTTTCGCGCAACGGAAACAGAGAGGATGATACTATTGATTTTAGTAAGGAACAAAGGAGAAAGCTTCGGTAAAACAAACAGCAACAGAAACATCCTGTACCCCTTCTCTCAAAGCGGGTACCTCTAACTAAAAATCAACACCTCTCTCGAGGTTGCTGGTCTTAAGTTAGAGTCAAAGGTTACTAAAGTAACTCCAATCTTGGGCACTCTCGTACTCTCATATCGGACCAAACACTAGAGCCACAACACCTCTCTCGAGGCTGCTGCAACGGGAAAACACGATTCGATAGCTAGTCGAAACATGATCCAAGCGTACAAGCTAGAGTTCAGATGCTAAACAAAACAATCATCCAACAAAAGGGACCAAACATAAAGCAGCAGATAATTAAAACTCTTCTAATTCCATTAGCATAAAAGGGGTCTGGTTACATTGCATAAGTAAAGAAAATAAATGACTGAAATCAGTAAACATAAATGTCGCCTTCTTGATTTAGAAGGTCGACAGGCAGTAGCAGATCCCCAAGATCCCTCCAGCCCGATACCAGGCGGGAGTCTTGTCGATACACCCATGTCAGGAAGCACACCCTCTCAAGTGACACGCTCATGATGGGCGGATGTATCGTGCGGGGCGCTCATGCCCGATATGATCGTGTCGGGCGGTACCCTCTAGGGCGACACACCGTGACTAGTGATGTGTATCGGGCTTGGTATCGTGTCGGGCCAGAGTTTTGCTTAGAGTATCAGGTACTCATATCGGGTGTCGTTGTTTTCCGATATCGGTCTGCTATGGTGCCCAGGGCCGATCCTAAGTGAACTATTCCCTCCCTCTCGGTTTGGGGAAGTGCTCACCTAGTATCACCTGGTACACCTCTAAGGCATGACACACTAGTTCCAGATGCTTTCCCAAGTTGGCTTTCGAGAGATTCCGACCTATTTTTCGACCCGTCCCATCGGAGTCCTGTAGCTGCTATTTATAGGCAGTGGATGGGAGAAGTTGTGGTCCTCTGGGCACCACTTTCGTGGATTCGGGGATGCCCGATATGCGTGTCACCCGACACAAGGATGTTGGTTGTCGCACGACACAAGGATGTCGGGCTGTAAGTGTGTTAGTCATCGTGATGAGTGGCGCCTGCCGGTGGGTGGCCTGTATCGTGCGACACGCTTTAGCAGTCGTGGTGTGTCCGACTCCCTGTCGGGTAGATGGTGTATTGCTCATCCGCTCCTTCTTGCGTGGCACCCTCGTGACATGTGGTAGTGTATCATGCTACCTTGTGTCGGGCAGCGAGCGTATCAGTCGGCTGGTTGGTAAGAAGACCGATGCAGGTGGAACACGTTCGTGGGCCGAGGCGGGCCTCTTTGCTGATAAATGAGTTGAAAATCAAGGAAAACTCTACAAAAGATGATAATATTGAGCTAAGAGCATAGCGCTTCCTGTTTATGCAAAAACATGACAAAAAGGAGAGGAAAATAGTTTAAAAGGGCAGATTTGATAACGAAATAAGGGCCAAAAACATCACAAAATTTGGTGTTATCAGGTGTCTAGAAAAGGATCACAATCGGGGGCTAAAATATTTTCCTCCACACTGCTAATCGAAATACGAGGACTCCTGGATCCGTGTGACTACCTGGACAAAGTCTCAGGATATGATTCAAAATAGGATACCTTTAGGACTCTCTCATCTTGTTCACCCCTTCTCAACTCAAGTTCTGGTAAGGACCTTAAGGATTAGGGTTTTCTCTCTTCTCCTCACCCTCTTGAGGTATGGGTAAGGTTGATAAGGTTTAACGGATCCTCCACCAAATTAACTGAAAAGCATGTAAATAAGATGTCATGGACATAAGCATAATTGATTAAGCGCAAACTAAAGAATAGATACATGCTTAGGTCGTGTGACATAAGTTGTCATGCCCTTAGGAGAGACCTAAGTCTAGACCTTCTTGTCTGGAGGATAAGTAAAGAGAGTTAGTCTTGGAGGTAGAGACCTCCATTATAAGTAGAGACCTAGCATATCCTCTGGGGATGATGTTAACCCTAACCCTAAATCAAGGTCAGAGCGAGAGATGACACGAAGAGTTAGATGTCATGGTAGACTAGGTGTTTGGATGAACATGCCTTGGATGCCATATGAGCCATGAGAGGTTGGATGACCTTGAGCAAACGTAATAGGCTTCACCTTGTAGGGGTATGCTTGTGAGCTTAATCCCTCTCGGAGAGAGAACCTCTCGTAGTAAGGTTGTTTGTAGGGTTAGCTCTAGAGAGAGAGAGAGCAGGACCCATGCAAGAAGGTTGGAAGCCTAGACTCTGAAATATGAGCAATAGTGGGGAGTTGAGGAGGATGTGACCTAAGTGGATGATAATGGTTTCCTCATGCTTGATCCCCGAAGGCTGAAGATGTCTTGGTTTCCATGAGAGGAACCAAACTCTAGAGAGAGGATGAGTCCGCTGGTACCTCTGTGTCTAGGGTATAGGTGTTTACCTCCTGAGATAGGGAGAAGAGTTCCTTAGACCTGGAGAGGTTTAGTAAGCAGGTTGTGAGGCCTTGTACCTTGTTGGTTGTCCTTAAGGAGGACTCAACTCTGAAGTGTTGCTCGAGTAGAAGGATGACAGGAAGTGTGTGTAATGCCTTATACATGCTTGATTCATGGTTAATAGATTGAGCATGTAGTTGGTCATCAAAAAGTGAACCTAGGATTCCTAGGCCTAAGAGGGGAAGTGGTGTACCTAATGCTCATGATAAGAGTTGAGTTTCTATAGATGTGAGCATGGTACTTCTTATGTTCATAGGAAAGGGAAACCCCTTAAGTTTAAGGTGTGTTTGATGAACCCCTCATATCTAAGTTGATGACATGGGAAGGTATGATCTTGATCTAGTGATTGAGGAAAGAGAGCAAGTATGACCTAGCATGGTTTAGTAGGTGGTCTTCTTATTCCTTAGTAGTTGTTGGGTTAAGCATGCCCATGTCTATGTAAACCCTAAGGATGGTTGTGACCTTGTTTTCAAGGGATGAAGTTTCCTCCCATCCTGGGAGAGGGACCCTTCAGTAGGGTGCGTACCAGTCTTGTTGGTTTTAGGTAACCTAAAGAGGTCTCATAGGATCTTGAGAAGCTAAGTGAAAAGTACATGGTATGAGAATGAACCTACAAACCCATAGATAACCATCCCTAAGTACATATATATGTGTTACCATGGAGGTAACTAGTATGGGGCTTGACCAAGGTAGGCAGGTCGCCATGACCCCTATGAAAGGATGAAAGTCAGCCCATGAATGCATAGAAAGAAGATGAAGGCTTAGGTAAGGTTCTAAGTTAAACATGTACTATAAGAAAATCCTACGTCTATCCTAGGATCAGGTAGGGATTAGAACGATGGAAGTAGGAGTTGTCTATTCCCTAGTTTCACATGAACATACGGTCGGGAGGTAACAGCTATCATTGTCTGAGGGACATGGGTTAGGAGATTGATCACCTTCATGAACACATGGGACCTAAAGGGTAGATGAGTAGGGCACTCTCTGGATGCATAAGGGAAGAGGGTTGACCCCAAAAGCGTCGGCATCCTACAGACCTAGAGGAAATGACCAAGGATTGTGTGGTGACCTAAGTAGGTTCGAGACCAGTTTTCCATGGGAGTAACTTTGATATCAAGATGATGGTGATGTAGAGACATAGATTGTACATTTCAACTAAGATTTAAAGGTGTACTGGCAAAGTGGGATGCACCATCTCTACTCTTGGAATAGGAAGAACTTTGTATTTGGATTGCAGCCAAATGCTTATTTCCTCTTGTTATGGGAAAGAGAGATAGGACAATATGCAAGTCATACACCAAGGAAAAAAGGAAGATGTAAGTTGGAACGTGGTTATGAGGTATGGGGACAGAGATGATAACATACCCTTGTGGAGTGAATGATACATGGATGGTTTGCAAACAATAAAAGGAATAATGTAGTCATCTTATGATGATGTTTTTATCATGAGCTATGAGTCATAGAAGGTTGACTTTAGAAACCAAGAGGATGAGCTCAAAGTTTTCTCGATAAAGATAGACTTAGAGCTGAGATGAGATAATAAGTGGAATACACGAAGGTGTATGTTTTCGACTTTACCTAACACCTAAGGAGATGAAGTGGTAATGAATGCTCTGGTTGAGATATAACTGCCTTGTTTAGCTGGAAGCTAGAAGAAGTTGAGGTTGTTAGGGTAACCTTAAGTTGAGAAAAAGAGATAAGTTTGGCTATCACTCAGATGTATCAATAGTGGTTGAACAAGTTAATGGTTGTTTGGTTAGCCAGTTTAGTCCTTGATGCAGTGAAAGGATGGTGATAGAACCTCGATGCACTTCTTTGGAAAGGAAGGTGCTGAAACCCTGACTAGAGTAGTTTAGGGTTTCTGAGGAATCGATCTTGAGGAATCATGACATACAGGAAATCATGATTGAAGATCACCATACACCGTGATACTACAAAGATAATAAGTGATAGTAGCACTTTAATTGCTTGATGTGAAGTTGCATTTAGCATGTGACCATGCAAGCCAAGGGTGAAGGATGAACATCGGTGGCCCAGTGCATTGGTATAGAGGATAAAGAGTTCCCGAGAGGGAATGGGAGTTCATCACTATGGATGTTGTGATATGTCTCCTCTAAACCAAGGAACGTCAAGATGTAATGTGGGTTATGGTAGATCACCTTATCTAGATGACATGAGAAAGAAAGAGTACTGTCAAGGGACAGATTGGGTTGAATTACATATGAGAGAGATGCTTCAACTACACCATGAGGTGATTTCAAAAGTTGTTGAGTATAACCTAAACGATAACTTCCATGAGGTGGAAGTAGAAACATGAAGAACTCTATGTTAGTACAGTTTATCACCCTTAACTAATGGATAGTGTGATCCAGACTAAAGGGTCTGATGAGAGCATGTGTGCTCATTCAGGGTGATACATAGAGACAATTCTTGTCCTTTGTAAAACATGATGATAACCGCCCTAGCTAGTATCGGGTTTTAAAGAAGCTTTGTAAGGGAGGTTGTGTCAGTCACCACATCAGTAAGGTGATGTTGGTGAAGGGACCACGTGATGGTTAGAAAAGGGCCACAGTGCATGTAGATGAAGTCTCTTTGATTGTGCAATGGATGAATGGAGCCTAGAGACGACAGGCATCATGAGCGGATGCAAAGTAGACTGACATGCAGTTCACTGTGGGAGAATATATGACATGAAAATCTGACCCCTCTAAGTTATACCTAAGAGAGCTGAGTCCCCGATGCATGGGTTCTTTTGACATGGTTTGGTGGAGAAGATTAAGTTTGATCTTACCCCTCAAGATAAAGTAATATGTGATGAGTTCCATGTGTCCAATTTAGAGCACTATGTGAGGTACCCAGACCATGTGTGAGCAATGAACCTAGTGAGCCTCAAGGGAGGCTGAAATGGCCCGAGTCACCTGTGTAGTTTACAGACACCAGGACTCAGAGAAAAGAATATGTGATGATAAAGGTTCTTTGGAAGCGCCATGAGTAAGGTAAACCCACATAGGGGCCAATGATGGACATGGAAAAGTCTTATCCAGAATTGTTTTTTGCTTGATAGAATTTTGAGGACAAAATTCCTATATGAGGGGAAGGATGTTACAACACCAATTTTTGGGTTCAATTGGTGAGAAATGTAATTTCTCATATTAAAGATAATTGAACAAATGATGATATAATTTGTTTTGAATAAATGGATTTCATTTACAATAGCCTTGATGATTGTGTTGTGGGCTTTATTGGCTATTGGGCCCAATAATAAGGAAATGAAGAAAGGAAATTCAATTATTAAATTAGTAAATGAATAATTGAGTTTTTGAGAAAAGAATGAGATGGAAACCTCTAGAAGGCAAATCCAAAGAAGAATTTCGTGCCTCTTGGGTTCCTTGGGTTCCAAGGAGTCCAAAGTTGCAAAGAAAAGGCAATAAGAAAAGAAAAGATTAATTAAGTATTTATTTATTAAGAAAGAAATTGAAAACAATGGTAAAATGTGGAAAACAAGTGAAAAGAGGTATAATTGAGTTATTCTTGGTGGAATTTTGTATCCCAAGGATTCCTAATATTAAAAGGAATACCAATGAGGAAAATAAAAGAGAAATAAAGAGAAATCCTAAAAAGAGATTTTTTAATGAGAAATAAACAAGATAATGTGAAATAATGCATATAGATGCATCTAGAAGGATAATAAGTATCCTTGAAATTTACCAGTGGAAAACAAACTCCTGGTCGCATGTCTCCTAGGGCTCCTCTGGGCGACGGCGCATCCAGGTCTTCTCGCCACCGAGGCGTCGTCTCTCTTACGTTTTGCAGGGCTTCTCCGTGCTATGGCAGATGAACTTGTGGAAAGGTACGCGGCACTGAGGGTTCAAGAGGAAGAGGAGAACGATGTCCTTGATCTCCAAGGGGCGTCAGAGGGGGAGGGAAGCGAGCACATAGCCCTAGCATTGGTCGGACGGCTGACGACGGATAGGCCATACAACTTTCTAGCGTTCAAAAGGATGATGACTAATGCTTGGGCGCTGAGGAAGGACGTCAGCTTTAGGCAGATATCCAGCAACCTTTTCGTGATTCAGTTTATCCATTGGAAGGACAAGGAGAAGGTCATTGTGGAAGGTCCATGGAATTTCGACAATCATCTTCTCGTCGTCAGGGATATCAATCCGGAGGACACACCGTCGGAGATGGTTCTCAATCTATGCCCATTTTGGATCAGGTTGTACAACATGCCCCTAGGGTACAGATCGGAGGAATCGATTAGGGCAGTGGCTAGTAAGATCGGCAGGGTCGTCACCGTTGATAGGAGCGACCTCAGATGGGGGGCGTCGTGCAGGGCGCGTGTCGAAATCGACATCACAAAGCCCATTCGACAGTTGCAAAAGATAAGAGACAAGTGCGGCAAGGTTGTTCCGATTGAGATTAGATATGAACGACTTCCAGCTTTTTGCTACCTTTGTGGCATCATGGGCCACCTTGAGAAGGACTGCAGAGAGGAGGAGGAGGGAGCGGAGGAAGGTACGATGCCCAGGCACTGGGGGCCTTGGATCAAGGCGTCGCCGACGAAGCGGTGGATTGTACCATTTAGGGAGGAGCTATTGGGAAGGGAGGGGGCGTCTAAGGAGCTAAGGTTTATCTCCAAACCGAACGCAGCACGCACGATGTCAGGGGAACATAAATGCCACGCTGACGCGAGTAGACGGCGCCCTGATGCTGACGGGCGTCCAGGAAGAGAGGAAGCGTCAGATGATTCAGTTGAGATGGTGGACTTAGACGATGTGTTCGTCAAGTGGGCGGACGCTGCAACGGTGTCGTCGGGGGCGTTTGGCAGGCGTTTGGACATTGCAATGACGTCGACAGTGGCGCTTGGCAACCGAGTTGACGCTGCAACGACGTCGATGGCTACTGACTTTTAGCGACGGACGAGGGACGCAGTTATGGTGTCGATGGAGGTGGTCTAGGGTGTTGTACCCCAACCTGTGGAGGGGGCATGGATGCCCAAGGGTTGGGCGTGACGGAGATGCAACGGACGACTGAAATCCAAACTACTAGCCGACGTAGTGTTACGAGTATGATGGCAGATAACAACGCTCAAGCGCCCATTGGGGGCGTCGACATCAATGTACAAGGTCCAGCAGAGTCATCCAAAGGTGCATGTCAGGTGGGATGTGTGTATTCCAACATGGCAGATCATGAATTCGGGGACAACAATGTGCATGCATCCATGGAGGACGTTGACACAGGGTGACACAGCTGCTCCAGGACAACAGTGGGGCTAATGAAGATGCATGGTGTGTTGGGGAAGGAGGGGCAGTGGAAGAAGGGGTGAGCTTGCTTGCTACGAGGTCGATGCACCATAGTGGGAAGAGTGGAGAGGGAAAGAACAAGGTAAGGCGTCGAAGGTCTACAAGGCTTGGATCGTGACAGGTGGGTGTGGGGGAGGGTGAGAGGGCATCACAGCGAGTCCTGGAAGGGGGAAAGAGGAGGAGAGGGTGTGCAGAAGGTATGGATGGGATTGAGGAAGGTGAGATGGGAGTGATCGGAAAGCGGGTGCGGGTGGTGGTGCAATGTGAACCAAACCACACAACAGTAGCGGGTGATGGCGAGGTCCAGGGCCGTGAAGAGCCATGAAAATCCTATGCTGGAACGTCCAGGGTCTGGGCAGCCCTAGGACGGTTGACTCTCTTAGGAGGCGGTGCTGGAGAGAGATGCCCGACATAGTTTTTGTGATGGAGACTATGTGTAGAGGGAGAGACCAAGAGGAGGTGAGAAGGAGATGTGGGTACAATGCGGGGTTTGGAGTGGATAGTAGGGGGAGAGCTGGAGGTTTGGGTGTGTGGTGGAGAGGGGAGGAGGTGTCGGTGAAGTCTTTTTCGGACCATCATATCAGTGCGGTGGTGGGAAGGGAGGACAGTCAGGATTGCTTTTACTTTGTGGGGATTTATGGTTGGGCAGCATCTCATGAGTGTCACAACACTTGGAGGCTGATGGAGGAGCTTTGTGCACAGACGACTTTGCCTATTGTCTTCAGCGGGGACGTCAACGAGATACTTTGTCAATATGAGAAGCAAGGAGGTCAACCTAGGCATGAATGGCAGATGCGGAACTTCAGAGAGGCTATAGAGAGATGTCAACTCACTGATTTGGGATCCACCGGAAATAAGTTTACGTGGAAGAGGGGACAGCAGGTAGACACGATGATTCTAGAAAGACTTGATAGGTTTTTAGCAGACAGGAAATGGTGTGACTTTTACAATATGAAAAAGGTCAAAAACTTCCCTATTCTCAACTCGGATCATGGGCAGATTCTTTTATGGGCAGAGCACATGAATCATGATGGTGGACAGGTGGAGAAGAGGTTCAGATTTGAAACTTTCTGGTTATCTTCACCGGAATGTAAAGAGGTCATCACTCGGGCTTTGGACAGCAGCTATGATTTGGGCCTTAAAGGATAGCAGGACTGTTGTGCGAAAATGCTTGCTGGATGGGCGGCGGATAAATTTGGTAATATAAGAAGGAGAATTCAACAGCTCGAGAAGAGGCTTGGTCGTGCCCAAGATAAGCCACCATCTCATGACATGTTGCAAGAATGTGAATCTTTAGGGAGAGAGTTACAGGATCTTCAGAGGCTGGAAGAGAGCTACTGGTTGGCAAGAGCTAGGACCAATGAGATGAGAGATGGAGACAGGAACACAAAATACTTTCATCATAAAGCTAGCCAAAGGAAGAGGCGCAACACCATAGAAGGTCTCTTTAAGGAGGATGGAAGTTGGCATACGGAGGAGGATTCCATTGCTGAAATTATTTCTTCTTATTTTAATTCTCTCTTTTCCAGCTCAACCCCTCACGGGATGGAGGATTTTCTTGAAGGCATGCCTAGGGTGATTGATGAATCTTCTTGTTTAGATCTGGAAAAGGTTCCTACGGAGATAGAAGTTTGGAAAGCGCTTCAACAAATGCATCCAAATAAAGCTCCTGGACCGAATGGGATGAAGGTTATTTTCTACCAAAAATTTTGGGAGGTGATTAAAAATAGTTTGATGGATTTTATTTCTAAATGGTGGAGAGGGGAGATTGGCCTGGCTGACATTAATGATACTGATATAGTTCTCATTCCTAAGACAAACAGTCCTGTCCGCCTGTCTGAATATAGACCTATCAGCTTGTGCAACGTTTCATATAAGATTATTACTAAGGTCTTGGCAAACAGAATCAAACCGCTGATGAATGGGATTATCTCAGAGAATCAAAGTGCTTTCATTGAAGGGAGGATGATCACTGACAACGCTTTGGTGGCATATGAGTTGTTTAATACTATGAAACACCGCAAGAAAGGAAGGGAGGGGCTTATGGCGCTTAAGCTGGATATGAGCAAGGCATACGACAGAGTCGAGTGGGTTTTTCCTAAAGGGGTTATGGAGAGAATGGGGCTGCCGCCTATTTGGAGGAAGAAGGTTATGGAGTGTGTTACAAGCGTATCCCACAAGTTCATCGTCAATGGCAATAGGAGAGGTTCTTCAAAACCATCCAGAGGACTTCGCCAAGGTGATCCTATATCCCCTTACCTTTTTCTTTTTTGCGCTGAAGCACTTTCTTTTTCTCTATCCAAAGTTGCACATGTCAACAAAATACACGGGACAAGAATATGCAGAAGGGCACCACGGGTCACTCTCCTACTTTTCGCAGATGATAGAATTGTTTTTACAAGGGCTACCTCAGAAGAATGCTCCACTTTAGCTGAAATTTTCAGCCATTATGAGAGGGCATCCGGGCAGAAAATCAATTATGAGAAGACGAAGGTTTCCTTTAGTACAAACGTCACTAGCGAGAGAAGGGAGTTCATTAAAAATCTGTTGTAGGTGAAGGAAGTGAATAGGCATGAGAAGTATCTAGGCCTTCCCACGGTGGTAGGCTGGTCTAAGAAGCAGGTGTTTGCGGCTATAAAGGATAGAGTGTGGAAAAAATTACAGGGATGGAAGGAGCAATTGTTGTCCAGACCAGGGAAGGAGGTATTGATCAAAGCAGTCATCCAAGCAATTCCTACGTATCTCATGAGCATCTTCAAACTTCCGGAGGGAATTATTGATGATATCCATTCTATGATGGCACAGTTCTGGTGGGGATCGAAGGAGGGGCAAAGGAAAATTCACTGGATGAGCTGGGATAGATTGTGCAAACCCAAGGAGAGTGGGGGCATGGGGTTTAGGGACCTGAAAGCTTTCAATCAAGCGCTCCTCGCTAAACAAGGATGGAGGTTGGCAGTCTATGGAGATTCTCTCGCTGCTCGGGTACTCAAGGCGAAGTATTACAACACATCTTCTATTCTACATGTCGAGTTAGGGGGGAATCCTAGTTATACATGGAGGAGTATTTCGGGGGCGCTGCAAGTGGTTAAGAGTGGCTTCAGGTGGAGGGTGGGGGATGGGAAAAATATTCATATCTACAAGGAGAGATGGATCCTACACTTGGGGGGCACAACGGAAAGATATTTGATTCATGGCCCAGTGGATTACAGATGGGTAAGCGATTTGATGTTTGGAGGACCTAAGAGGTGGAACAGAGAGGTGGTGGAGACTTGCTTTCCTACACATATAGCTCGGAGGATTCTTAACATTCCACTGTCACAACGGGTTGACGAGGATACTCTTTGTTGGGATAAGGAAGGCAATGGGAGGTTCACTGTGAGGAGTGCTTATTTCTTTATTCGGACAGGAGAGGATTTAGTTGACGGATTGGACATTGAATTGTGGAAGAGGGTTTGGAAGCAAGGTTGGCCACCAAAACTGAAGCAATTCATATGGAGAGCTCTCAGGAATATACTTCCCACTAAGTCAGAATTGCATAGGAAGCACGTGACACCGGATGCCAGCTGCCATCACTGTGGACAGTGGGAGGATTCTTCTCATGCACTACTACACTGTGACGTAGCCAGACAGGTATGGGCGGCCGGTGTGTTTGATTGGGGCGGACGGTTGGATAATCACGACGTGGCGTCCTTTATTAGGAGTCTTTTACAGGAGGAGGACAGCATGCAAAAAGATGAGGGCGCTACTCTTATGTGGGTCTCATGGACAGTGAGGAACAAAATCATTTTTGAGGATCATCCCCCCCATATACCGGGTCTTGTGGCTTCTTACCTCAGCCTGGTTGTTGACCATGCACGCTATCATGGGGCTGTGGGTAGAGCTGCCTTTTCTTCTACACCTCCACGTCAGGTTTCATGGCACTGCCCACCATATGGCTGCGTCAAGATCAATACAGATGCATCAGTCATTTCATCAGAAGAGAACGGATGTGCGACAGTCATTCGGGACGTAAGCGGTCAGCTTTTGTGGACCTTCCAATGCCGGTTAGAACAACCTTACTCGGTGCTTAGTGCGGAGGGTTTGGCTGTCCTACACGGTATGCGTTTGGCTCTTAGGGAAGGGTACACAGATGTTGTGGTCGAGACGGACTGCCTGCTACTAGTGGAAGCGGTCAAGAAAGGATACGGCGGGCGAGGTTATGAAGACTTTATTTCTCATGATATTGTTGATTTCTCTTGTAGTTTCCTTTCTTTTAATTTGTGTTTTGTTAAACGACAAGGCAATAGAGTAGCTCATGCCTTAGCCGTTGCTGCCTGTCATTTTTTTAATCCTCACATTGTCGGTGACGACTTTGAGGATCGAATCCTTGTACTTGCTGCAAACGATTTGATTACTTAATAAAATGGCGGGCGCCCTTCCTCAAAAAAAAAGTATCCTTGAAAAAGGAATTTGGAAATGATAAAGTGTCTTGGGATCCAAGGAGTCCCAATAAATAAGAAGGATAGAGAAAATACCAATAAAGTCAAATAAGAAGATAATATGATGCATAATGAATGATAATGAGGTATTGTTAAAAAGAAATATTTTCTACAAAAAGGAAATATAATTTCGTGGTTAATGGATTAAAAGGCAAGAATAATGATAATAAGAGAAAGGATTTTCATATTCCTATATAGCCAATTAATAAAGAATATTAAAAAGAATAAAGAAGAGAGAGAAGTTTTCTTCTTCATGAAGGAATTGAATTCCTATTGGAAGAGGGATTGGTTGCTTCGTGGGCAAGAACCCCAGGGTGTTGCTACACTCCCCTATATAAGGGGTAAGCCCTTGAGCCAAGTCCAAAAGAACCCTACGTACCTCTCTCCCTCTTATCCTTTGTTTCCTTCTTTCAACCCTAACTATGGGGGATAATGCACCCTGGAGCCATGAAGGACTACGACATCGTCAGGGTGAAAGCCTGGTGGTTCCCCGTCGACCTGAGGAGGACTGGCCAGCATTCCCTAGCAACCAACCTCGCGCAAGCTACCTACAACAGGCTGCACAACCAGCCAAACGGCGCAGGTTGGGGGCGCTAGAAATGACCACGGTGGCCGCAAATTGGAGGAGCACCAGGTGCACTAGGGCATGGCGGATGTAGGGAAGCCTTTGCTGACATGGATCGTGGCCCAGGGAGGGAGGAATGGCCTACGCAAGGCTACGGATCATGGCTAGGGAGACACATATGTTGCTACGCGAGGTTGAAGGAAGCAGAGGTCCCTTTGGACCATTTTACCCCTCCCTATTATGAAGGAGGTGCTGGTTAAGTGGAAGGCAATCGTGTCTTTTCAAAATGTTTCCTATTTGGCAACGTTGCATGGATGCAGTGACGTGGCACAACCTGATTGGCCCAAAGTAAGTAACTTTGCAAAATTCATATCTCATAAACCATAGCTCGGATAAATATGAATAATATATGTATTTTGATCCGGAGAACGAGAGGAATCCAATAAAAATGATATTAATGATTGAATCCGTTCCTAATTGCAAAAGTACAATAAGTTGATGAAAAGTGCATTAAAGTTAGGTTAAAAACCCTATTTGTGATTAAAGGTTGAATCTAGTATGCTTAATGGGTTAATGTAAGTATTAATAACCTGTTGAATGATAATGTTAGATTCGAACCTGATCTAGATGTGGAATTGCATGATTTAGGGTTTTTACCCCATATGAGAATGATTAAGCATTTAGAAACCCTAATTTAGGGTAAAAGAGGATAAGATCATATATAATTTGAAAGATGTGAAAATACGTTGTTAAATAATGGTTCTAAGTTATTTGAATACAAAAGTCCTTAATACTGGATAAATACCCTAAATGTAGTAATTAGGGTTTTCCCATGAATAAAAGGTAGAATTGATGGCAAAAGGAGTTCATATGTTAATTAGACCATAATGAACTTTAAATTAATGATAGAGGTGTATAATGATCTTGTCATGGATTAAGAGGATAAAAATAGTAGCTTTAATGTAAAAGAAGCTTAATGAAATTAATTGATGGTTAACGGTGCCTTTAATCTAAAAATAGGGTTATATTTTGTTAAGATAACCTTTATACTGAAGAATAGATGAGATAAGTAGGGTTTATGAGTAACGACATAAAATTATGGTTTAATATGGTAAAAGATGAAGGGAAACCCTAATTGCATACGAAACCCTAAAATGGATACGGAAACCCTAGGAAGCAATTTCAAGTTGAATAGAAAAGAATCTTGATAAAGTGTGTAGTAAATAGAGTAAATGTGTTTTTCAGGATTCTTGGTTGTGTGGTTCAACTACTTGCTTGGATGGCTTTCTTGGTTGGAATCGATATTAGCTTGAGAAATCTACTGAATAGGTATGTGGTTATGCTTATGAATAATCACTTTAGTTTCACAGCAATTTCTGAATGGGTTTATCGGTTGAAAATAACTGTTGGATGCCTTTTATTTCATGCAACTATAAAGTGACTATGATTATCACCATGAATATATATATAACTGGCTTAGATCTGAATCCACCTATGTGGCTTGTAAAGGCTAAAAAGGGGTAACCTAGAGTAAGGTCCAGGTTATCGTGGGTTAGAAATTGGGCTACCAAGTGTAGTGCCATGAGACCCTTTAACATGCCATGAGTTAAGGAGTGGGCTACTTACAGGTAATGCCATGTGACTCAACCCTAGAAACTGGTTCACCTATAGGTGGGACCATGAGGGGCTTATTGGGGAGCTACTATGAGGAAAGTAGTATCCAAGTCCACTGTAGGGACAGCGCAAAGGATAGGAAATGCATGGATCGGGCAGTTATATTTAAAATGTAAAAGTGTTTGTTAAATGGTAATTGGATGCAATACATTGTTATGAATAATTGCATGATTATTCTTTCCCCCACATACCAGATTTATGCTGACCAACATTTTGTTTGTCGGCATTTTAGGTACAAAGCCAAAAGGACAAACAATAAACCGTCATTTGTGAAATACAAGAATTAAAGTACAAGGAGGATTAGTTAGAGTTGAATTCATATGTGGATAGAAGTTTAGAGATCCAAATTTTCAAAAGGTATGCAAAATTTTATTTTCTTACAGCTTTCCAGTTTAGTCTGTTAAAATTTAATAATTGTTCTTGTTTAATTGCCAAACCATTGATCTGGAAATTATGTGTGCGGCTTCGACCTCTCGGTCTCCCTTAATTGGGGGTTACTAGAAGGTGGGGTCGTAACAATTGGCTACTAAAGGCAGATAATGGGATAGGCATTGTTCTCTGGATGGTAGGTGTCCTATATGTGATGTTGATAAAGAAATAATTTCACACACATTTTTTGAGTTAACTCAACACCTACAACTTTGGTAAATTATCCCATCATGTATAGGCACACGGTTCTCACAGAAATGCCACTGAGAGAAGCTTTGTTGGACCTACATTCTCATATGGATGGGCTTGATTTTATTAAAGTCCTCGACATCATGTGTGGGTATGGATTTACCAAAATAACTGTATCTTCGAGAATTAGGGTACCTCTCTCGATGTGATAGTATGCCAATTATTGTCTTTTATCAGGTACTTTACGATGTATAACATGGACAATAGGGAGAATGCAGCGCAATAACTGGAGACTAATCCTCCAAGATGGTCTACTCCTGTTCAAGGCCGTATTAAGGTAAACTATGATGCAACCGTTGGTGAGGACGAATGGTTGGTTATGGGTGGTGTGTTGCGGGATGATGGAGGTCGGGTGATTGCGGTGGTGGCAGACTAGACTGAGAATGAGGTTTCTATCCTAATTGCAGAGGTGAAGGCAGTGTTATCCCCGGTACAGAATGCTCTTGCTTGGGGATGGAGGGAGATTGAAGTGGAATCTGACTCCAAGATGGTGATTGATTTGCTGCTTGTGGGACGACAGAGATAATATCATTTAGGCCTGCTTGTAGAAGACATTATTTGTTCAGCTAGTTATTTTCATTTCTATTATTTTACTTTTGTCAAACGTTCTGTTAAATCTTTGTCTCATGAGGTTTCAAGGAGCGCCCTTCATTGTAGTTTAAGCATGATTATGGAGCCAGGGCTTATCCCTGCACGTCTTGTAGCTTTAGCTAGTTCTAAGATTTAATATAAGTAGTTGGTGGAGAGTTTTTTTTAAAAATGGTTGGACATGCCAACTGACAGCCGAAGAGTCCCTCACCTAAGTCCTAGAACATTGTTGGTTGTCTTCTATTGATCACACATGTCGCCCCATCCACTAATGGTACCTTAGACCCTATCTTCCGATAAGAGAACAACCTCCCATCTACTAATGGAAGCCGAGACTCTATCAAATGACTAAGATTTTTTGGCAGTCAACCAATGAATCTGTAGCTAGATGTCTACTAATAGCATTGCATACATCTATCTACTATTAGACTTTCTACGACAACACCTTTGATATTCTATCTTCTAATAGACTCTCTATAACAAAATTTTCTATCAAAATTAGTTAAGAACTTATCCCAAGGCACCTGCTATAGAGCTTGAGGAATAAGTAAACATCCACCCATCCAGTTCCTTGGCCTTACCACATGTCCCTATAAATAGGGACCTCAATAATCCTAAATGTCCGACATCTTCTTTAGCGAATAAATCCTGCCAAACTCCTCCCTCGCCTCTTCTTTCCATCATTTGAT